>CM061141.1:312850649-313143808 GCA_030789695.1 Scilla litardierei | reverse complement strand
ATGCTAGGAGTTGATTTGATCATCGTAAGAGTTACCTTAGTGGTTCCTGTCTAGCTTTGACTAGGATAGACTTCTAGAATTCTTGGGTCTTTCGCTTGGGTTCATCGATTTCGGACCAAGCTGAACTCATTTCATTGCTGTCTAGCCCTTAGAAAGTCTTAGCGCTTAGTTCCCTAATCTTTAGTTGGTTGATCGTAGGAGTTTCCCGTAGATTTTCCTAAGTCATACTCTAGGCGTATTTATGCTTTGATCATCCGACCAAATTCCTTGCCCCGGCTCACATGACCACCACGTTTCGATAATCGTTGATCTCTCGAATGTCCCCATTCGCAAAGCTTAATTTCTTTTAAAGCTATTTTTCGATTTCCCTTATTAAAGTTTCGCTAAGTTTGAATTTTGTTTTAAACCCGCTACGTATATACTTAAATTTCTCACTTTTCGATTGAGTCAAAATTCCTTGTAGATTTCGGAGTCTAATGGTTGTAATTATAATTGCTATCTCGTAACCATTTTCCTAATCTATGATTTCGCATTTCGGTTTAAAGACTCTAATACTATTTTGGAAAATTCGATATACCATTTTCTAACTATGAGATCCATTTTAATCGCATAGCATACGTACTTTAAAATCTTTTCCAAGCTAAATGGAATTTCAATTATTATATATATACACACTTATACCTCATACTCTCTCGTTGACTTAAATTTATTTTTTTTAAATTTCGAAGGTTTTGACGAGATTTTGATTACTGTTTTATAATGTTTTTCCAGCCCTTACTTTTCATATCTATTTAAATATCTTGTCCCTTTTCGTATATCAATTTAATTCTGAGCCGTAATTCTATTTTCCAAATTCGATTTATAAATTTTCCTTTCTTATTTATGCCATTCAAATGGCTCGTCGCGCTCCCTTAATATACTTTTCAAGTCACACATGATTTCAGCTTTCAACAGACCAAAGTTATGTTCAACGTTTTTCCCTATTACAGATTTTTGGAAAATTACGCATTCGTAGCCACTTCCTGATCTAGACTTTCCATAATTTGGTTTTAAAGTTTTATTAAAAGTCTTGATAATTTTATTACTAAAATACTATTATCTTTCCGTTCTCCAAACATACCTTAGAATAAATTCTAACTAAATAGAATTTCAATTATTTTTATATCTGTACCATGCTTGTTGTGCTCGTGTGTTAAGAACCTTGTGTAAATCAGTTTCTTTTGGGCAAATTCCGGTTCCTCTAAAAAAAGGGTAGTTTTCAATATTGATTATTTTAAAATTTTCTCTAGCTTAAAGACTTTGAAAGTATTTAACATGAACTTAAAATCCTTCAGTTCATTTCATTCTTTAAATTTCAAAATTTCTTTTGCCAAAATTATATTGAATTACTGCCGTATAATATTTTTCTAAACTACGTCCTTAATGTTCGTATGAACAATTTACTTCCTTTCATAATGATTTCCGTTAAGCCAATAAATCATTTCCTCTTATTATGTGCATTCAACTCAAACTTATTTCGAACAACGTATTTTATCGATCTTCAAATATCGTTTATACGGAGGAGAACTCCAACTTTTCAAAATATGACGGTTTTATACTTTTAGTGTTTTTGACTTTCGCCTTTCATGTTCTATTTCCGAAAACTTATGAGAGTAATGTTTACATCTCCCTTCCCCGCCTAAACAACCACAATTATATCTCAGTTCCGCTTGATTTATTTATCTCCTTGTCCTCGCCCTACCTGAACTCATTTTTACACTCTTGTTTCGTTACGCCATCTAATCTTGGTTCCCTTCCTTCTGCTTAGTTACCCACTAGTGTTTGCCGTTGTTTACGTCGCGCCAGTTTAGTAGTGAGTCCTTGGACTTTTGTGATGTTGTCGTAGTGCATGTACCTAAGTTGAGTATGTAGGCTTGAATGAGTGTACCCCCTATAGTATGATAATGTTTGCCTATTGTGTGATATATACATACTCAGAGTTATTCATGATGTTATGAAATTGTAAGTGTGTTAGTATTTATAGAAAAGCGCGAGGATAGCTATACCACTCTAGGGGCGTCTGTGTGTATATGAATCAGTGTTGGAATATCTAATGGAGTGTATGTAGTTGGAGATACTTAAAATGGTTGAAGTAATATGATTGGTAAAACTATATGTATGTTAGGTGTGATAATAATAGGTGTACGTATAGTTAAGTAAGTAGGCCTATTATGTGACCTATGTGTTGTACGCGTGAGTATGTGCTCGTACGTAGTTATGTAATGTGCTTAGACGTAAGTAGTTATGTATTCACTGCGAGAGTATATAGGTGATATACATATGGTAGTAGAGATATAATTTTGATTGGTATTGCTTGCTTTTATGGATGTTGTGTGCGTGTATGCTAGGAGGTATACACGACTAATGCATATCTTAACTATGTATGATGTAGATGTGTTGGTATACTAATTATAGGTAATAAGATATGGTGTGAATATATGTTATACATGTGTGTGACTATACGGTGAATGCACGTATTAGGGAAAGTATTCTAATTATACGTATGCTGGTGTCTGTATTACTATTGTGGTGTATAAAGGGAATGAATTATGTGAGTATTGCTTGACTAAATGTTAAGTGTGATTGACATGTGGTATGAATATGGTTGTATTGGTAGATGTTTATACATTGGAGTAGTGTTGGTGTATGTATAGCTACCGTGTTACGTATGTGAAGTATTATGATATGTGTTTTGAGTCTCACTCAAGTTGAGTGGGTATACTCTAAGTATGTTGTTATGTATGTCGGTGGTTGCATATAGTGATTTTGATGTATATCTGGTGATAGGAGTATTTGTGCCTGGTTGTGTTACGCACATGGTTGTGGGTCGCTATACCAGTATATAGTTATGGATGTTGGTCTTTTGGTATAGTTATTTACTAAGGGCTTGCCTGTGTGAACGTATGTGTGCTAGCTAAACTAGGTGTGTAGATGTGCTGACATATGTGTTTCTATGTGTGATTGGTGTATGTGAATGATTGATATATATATATATATATATATATATATATATATATATATATATATATATATATATATATATATATATATATATATATATATATATATATGCCTGAGTATATAATGTATGATTGGTATACATGGATGAAATGTTAGCGTGTATGGGTGTGCACCATGCACGGGTAAGTATGTGCCTAGTTATAAGTTTTGGTGACTATGATATGTTTGGCGTGTCGTGAGTATAGTTATGGGGCCGTATGTGATGTGAAGATATGGTGAAATATTTACATGCGTTTGAATGATTATATTGTGAAATTATGGTAGTGGTGAATATGTATTAGATGTAGTAAGACTTGTTTGAATAATGGTGTGGTGCGACTACATGTGTCGATGTGTTTGGTATTGGATGTATACTAGGAAATATTAGGGAGTAATATACCCATGATTGCTTGATGCTTAGGTAGCTATCTCTATGTAGGGTGATGGTTGTACTTGCTAAGTGTGAGACTAATCTTTTGTGAAAATCTGAACTATTGTTTGTGCTAGGTAAGTAGTAGCTATATAATGAACGTATATAAATGATTGACATACATGTATGAGTATGAATGACTATAATAGGTATAAGAGTATAATGTGCGTGAATGAAGACGTGTTAGTAGTAATAATGTTTGACAATCTAGTACGTATATATATATATAAGCACTTGCAATGACTACCTCTGGTTGAAAGTATGACGTGAAATGATTTGGGGTAGTTACTAGAGCGACTAGATGTTAGAAAGTCCGAGGACGGACTTTATTCTAAGGTGGGTAGGATGTAACGACTGGTTTTCATGTGGTTGGATTATCGATATTAAAAATATATGTTTGGTGGATTTTCTCCTTGGGTGTGATTTTCTGTCTCCGTGGCTTTCGTTTTCATTCGTTTCGTTGTGCTTTTATAGCTTCTTCCTTCGATCGTTGGGTTTGGAGTAAGTCATTCGTGACGAGCTTCAAATCGCTCATATTTTAGAGTTAGAGTGATCTTAGAAGCCATAGAAATCTTCCCGAAGCTTCGCGATTCGAATCGGCACTTTCGGTGCACTTTAGTTGGTTCAAGAAGGGGTACCAACCGACTAGATTGAGATCTAGTCGGTCAGGAACTCTTCTCAAACCGACTAGTTCATTGAATCTAATGTACATGAGTTACTGTTTACTCTTAGTCGGTCTAAGAACAACCACCGACCGACTAGATGTGAAACTAGTCGGTCAGAACTTGCTCTCAGACCGACTAGTTCCTTTGATTAATTTTACCTAAGCTACTGTTCCTCGTTAGTCGGTTCATGAACACTCACCGACCGACTAGATGTGAAACTAGTCGGTCGATGGGCCTTCACAGACCGACTAATTCACTTCCCAGATTTATTCTTTCTTTCGATGTTTGATTTTAGTCGGTCACAGTTGAACGACCGACCGACTAGTTGCTAAACTAGTCGGTCAACAACTCTTCTTTGACCGACTAACTGTTGTCGTAAACCTAGGGTTTAGGCAGCCGCCAGGTCGTTTTCTATTTAAACCCCACTTCGTTTCTTTTCTTTCTTTCTCTTCTCCTGGCCTCTTTTCTTCCCCAAATCCTTCTCCATCTTCCCCTAGCCTTCCTCCTTCATCAAGAGCCCATCTCCCTCTCCATTTTGGCCGGCCACCACCTCTAGGCCGCCGGAAAACTCCCAAAACTCCCCAAATCCTATTTTCTCCAGATTTCTCCATCCATTCTAGATCTGAATCGTAGGTTCTACGGATCGTTCTTCCGTTGCCGTGCTTGCTCGGCATCGATCTTCCGCTTCTATACGGTAGGGTTCGATCCTTTGATATTCTCATAAATCTCCTTGTGATTTTATTGAAACCCTAATAATAAACTAGGTTGGATGTTGTTCTAATGTTGTTTTGCCATGGCAGCGACTTTCCCCGTAGATTAGCGATTGTGAGACGTGCCTCGTGATCGTCATCCTCGGTGCTAGGCAAGTGAAACTTGCCACTTAGGGTTTTAGGCCATGCTCTAGGCCATTTACTTGTTTTAGCGTAAAAGAGACTAGCCAGTGAAATGATAGTTGGCTAGACGCCTATTTGATCTAGTTTGACAACGAAACTAGATCTGCCACCTCAATTGATCTAGCTTGACAACGAAGCTAGATCCAACCCTTTTAACTTGTTGTTCATGCATATTAAACTGCCATGTTTAATTCCTTATTTGTACGCCTTACTACATGCCATGCCATGCCATCCATGTTGAATGTCGCATTCGTAGCACACGCTACAATACTTGTGTTTCCTGGCTCGTGTTCCAGAAGCGGGCCATGTGTTGGTTGATAGCCAATGCCCGATCTACTTGTTTCCGGCTAGGCACCCACTTTTCGTGGGCATAACCCTATGCCATATGTGTTAAATATATTACCTGGCTCGTGTTCCAGAAGCGGGCTAAATAAGTTGCTAACCCCAACGCCCGAATTCGTGAGGCTAGGTGCACCCTACGCCAAATACTTATGGATCGTGAACTAGAAAACAAGCTCTCGTGCGGGGCAACCCTGGCTCATTTACTGAGCATCGTGTGCAGGGACCCTGGCTTGTTACGTGTGGGAGTGGTAAGGGTTAAGCGGCCATTCAACTGGGAGTCTGTCCGATCAGCAACTTCAGTGTGAATGTCAAACAGTGTGAATGTAAACTCTGGGTTCTGGGGTAGTTGTTAAGCGGCCACTCAGTGTGAATGTCAAAAAGTTCAGCTGTAAGGCGTAAATATCTACAAACAACTTGAAACGTGTCTAGTGTTAAGCGTCCACTCAGTGTGAACGTCAAACAGTTCAGCTGTAAGGCGTAAACATCTACAAATGACTTGAAAACGTGACTAATGAAAAGATTGAGAATGTTAGTAGCTTGGCTACTCCTGTCATGCCATGATAATTGTTCTCTTGCACTTATTGTTACACCATGTCTTACTCGTGCACTCTTACCATAACTGCCATGTCATGCATACTATAACTGCTAGGATGCTAGTTTACCTTTCTTTCAGTTTCCTTGCCCAAGTCTTTTAGACTTGCTGACATGTGCCCCTTTCTCTTTGGGTGTCGCATGTTAGTTGCCGAGTCAGAGATTGTTGTTGAGGGCGACGAGTTCGTGGAGTTCGTGCCCGATTCTGTTGTTTGATGAGGAGTTTGAGAATACCTGTGATCTTTCTTAGGATCTTGCTGTTTCCTTTTGTTTTAGGATTCCTGTTAGTTGTCGGTGCGTGGCACCTTTGTTTGTACTTTGTACTCTTGTTGGCCATGTTTGGGCCCTTAGATTCTTTCTCTTTAAGCCTGGTGGCTTTTTATGTGATGTTGGAATTTAATATGATGGATATTTTGAGATTGTCTTTTGTCTCATTTCCTTTATTATTATCTTTGTTTCGTATCGCGTTGCAAGGACCTGCCAATTTAATGTTGATTGACGCTTATCGGGCTTGGAGCTTTGCGGCTTTAAGTCTGAGTGGACCTTCTCACGCTTCACCTCCACACTTTTAGGAAGCGGGGCGTGACATTTTAAGTCAATTTGGAGTCTACCGACCTACCGCTCTGCTAAGCACAGTGCTCGATCAGCCGAGCGGTGCCTTGTGTAGCACTCTGCTTGGTGCTCGAGAAGGGATCGCTTGGGCGAGCGAGTTGAGTCGCTAGCCCGAGCGTCATATCGCTCGGTCAAGCGTAGGAAAACTCCAATTTAACAGAGCCGATGTCTTGAATTTATTGGGCTCCTCTGACAGCTAGCTCGAGCGAGCGGGCTGGTCGCTTGGCTGAGCAGGCTTGTCGCTCGGTTGAGCGCCTTGAAGAAGAGGTTGGCTGCTCAACTTGGAGTTATAGCTCGGCCGAGCGCATCATGTGCTCAGCGAGCGTTCTGGCATGAGTCTTCCATATTCGTTTCTCTTCTTCATTCTCCTCTTCTTTACCCATCATCTCTTCTTCTCTCTTCTTCTATTCCTCTCCCTCGCTTCTTTGGCCTCGTTGGGTCGTTGTGGCGAGGTGAGGCGAGCTTTGGCGTCGATGTTGTGCCCAGAACCCCATATCGCTCTGAATCGCGCCGAATTCCCTGAAAACACATAAAACATTGAAAGGATCAAGAATATCGAGAAAAGCGCGATATAATACGAAAATATGGATTCAGGTGATCGAACGACATGAGAATGCATGGTAAAAACATGAAAAATATAGACACAACAATTACCAATCAAGGCACAATCTATGAGATGTGCTCTAAATGATTCCCCTGTTAGGGGTTCTCAGAAACTGTTTATATGAGGTGATCATGCTCGTATAAATAAGTTCTAATGGGTCGTTTGATGGTTTGCAGTGTAATTGCATGTCCCCATGCAATCACCTACAACTGGATTTTTAACGGACAAGTAATCCGTTTAAATCAATTAAATGATTTATTTATATAACCCATTTTTGGGTGTGAACACAAACTTCATGTTGTTCGACATTATTCCAGTTGCAAATATTGTTTGATTCCCAGTGTTATCCAATGTTTCCACCATTTAGTAATGTGTCTCATCTGCTTTGAAAAAGCTGGACTGCGGTTGGATAATAGGTTTGAAAATGATCATTTTTAGAGGATATATGGATGAGTACTCTATGGTGAATCATCAGCCATCTGTAGGGAGCGGATAAGTCCACTTTTATCCCTCAAATACTCTCAAGAGACCTAAAGGTCTTAGTATTTTAATGGTGATAGTAAGTATATCATCCTAAATTCTTTTGAGGAATTGAAGAGAGTCAATGTCCAAGTGAATCAAGATGATATTGTAATCATTTTTTCCTTTTGAATTGGACAATGAAAGCTTCACCCTTTTGAAGAATCTTCGAGTTCTTCTGCTTTATATGATTAGTTAATGATGTCTTACATCATTAATCCAGGGGAGACCAAATATAACGTACCAAAGTTTAAAAACAAGGTCGTTTCTAGGCACTTTAGGTGATCCAGTATATATGCTTCCTCTTTTTATATTTCTTTGTATAGCATATGGCTTTTGAAAGTCTATTTGAAGTCTCAAGTATGGTCTTCTTGCCATTTCTCTTGAGTTATGCTATTAAGGATCTCGTTTTGACGAATATCCTTTGAGCCTTTGTAAGTTTCACAGAGTACATTGCATCCTAATTTTATTTTTAGGAGTATCCAGGTTTGCTATTCATGATCCTCAATTTCAGACATCCCAAATAGATCTTTTTGACTATCATAAGGGTAAAAATACCTCCTATAGCATACGTCATGGGTATAATTTGGCTAATTTAAAATATCCATAATCGTTTGGCAAATACTTATAGCAAACCATTCGCAGTAAAATAAAATGCATAAAAAGCATGATATTCATCAATAAGAAATATTGTGATACTGCATTTAAATGCATATATACTGAAAGAAAATACTCCTGATAATTATGTTATGGCACCAAGTTTTATAGTTTAATGTGTGCTTGAGGAATAACTAAGTAAACAATAGCTAGGTTTGTGACAATTTTTATATTTGATTAGCTTTGCCAGGTGGACACATGCTATGAGTTGCAGTGAGAAGTTCTATTGTTTTGCTGACATGAATAGGTAGGCAAGCAGCTCAGAATACTTAGTGAACTTTCGTTCATGGTATTACTGCATCAGTATCGCATTCTTTACACGGAAAGACATGTACGTCATTTCCAGCGTGCGATCTTCTGAGACTTTTTCACCACACAACTTCATGCGTGAGGTGAACATAACATGCTCTTAATGTTTATACCGTTCATCCAAGGTCACCCATAACTTGTATGGGTCCTCAACAGTGAGGTACTTGATTTAAGAGTTTTGTCCATGTAGCGGTGGATGGCTTTTACCATTGCTATTCCTCTTCGAACTATGTCACATCTTCCATTTCCCTTTGTATTGGACCTTTTTTATTCTTCCACTTTTCCACTGAACATTTATTTTGTTGTATAGCTTCAGACGTTTGAATGTCTATTTAAGTACACACATATGGCTTTAATGTCATTTTGCTTTCTAATGTCATTTTGCTTTCTCTTGAGTATACTATACAAACATTAAGGATTTCGTTTAAACGGATATCCTTTGAAACTTTTAAGTTTCTTTAAGTATTTATGGAAGAAGAAACATGGGTCAGTTGAGCAATTACGTGGGTGCGAACATATTTCTCACTTAAGTCACAACTTCGGGCATGATCTTATAATTATTATGCGCAAGGTCAGATATAAGAATACTATCTTGTAGTGAGATAACTCTTAAAGAGTTAACAGTGTTATGGCATCCTTTTTTGGTGTCCATATTGGTCCATATAGACCATAGATTTTCAAGATCTATTTACCGTGTGTTGCTCATCTTTAAGATGGCATAAATTATGTTCGCATGATTCCGACGTTTTATTATTTGGGTATTGGCGTATTATTTGAACTTCGGTTCAATTTTGCCATTTTGAAAACTATGTGTATGCCATAAAAATAATTATAATTATCTCTATGAACACATATGCATGTAAATAATAATATTATCATCACATGCATAACCACAGAGACATAAGGAAATTTGCATCACATATATGCTTCAAGCATTAAAATTTTCATCACATACATGCTTCAGGAATTAAAATTTTCATCACAGATATGCTTCAGGCATTTAAAATTTTCATCATAAATATGTATCAGGCATTAAAATTTGAATCACAGACATTAAGTATGCTACATGCAAAAATGGTAAAAGTAAGAATTAATTATATGTCCCGAAAAGCCCCATATAAAATTTAGGAGTCCCAGTCATCCATGGCCATCCCAAGGCCCTAATTAGGGTTAGGGTTAGTATTCGTGTGATTAGCGTAGTGGCGGTCGTCAGGGCCGCCGATGGTTTGCGAGGACACAGTGACTACCTTCAGAGCCGCGATAAATCCTCGGCTATGTGATCAAGCATTACTTATCCTCGGTGACATGAATATGATTGGGAATTATTTTGTTGCACGAATGGGGTTATGAGAATTTACGCACTAATGCATGATTCTCTTGGTGGGAAAAATTGATCCATGCACTAGGTGCGAAGAAAAACAATTGGATAAGAAAAACACTTCGATCAGAGTATTGCTTTTTAGGAGTACCTTAAATTCCCAGTGAATAATACCGTAAATGTCTTCCAGAAAAACAATAGGTGCAAAAAAAATTGTTGCACATGGCCATGAGAAAAAAATTTCCCATGAATAATATTTGCACATTGCTTAATACCGTAAATTTCTTTTTTTTAAAGATTAGATTAAAACAAAAAACGTTGTTTAATCAAATATCTGTGATAAAATCAAGTTTTCTTTGAAGATCAATTAAAAATAATATATAGATCTAAGAAGAATAATTAAACACCACAGATTCATCATTATGCGCATGAACAATAGTAGATCTAGGGGGTTTTAAATGTTACCTCTAGATTCTACTCGCCGGATCTAGCGAAGTTCGGAGAAGAAATCCTTATTCGCAACCTCGCGATTCGTCCAACGCAGAAGTTCGTCCCTAGATTGTCTGTCGACAGAGTTTCATCTCACTTGGCGAGCACACTGATAACGTGTTGGAAATGTTTGAGGTCTAGGAAACCCCTAGCCTCATATATATATATAGACTGCTTATTGGATACAATGTGGATGGATATCCAATAGGCCCATTGGGCCATATTCATAACATTACAAACTTTGTCATTTGATCTTTTTATTTTATCGCAAAATTTGCTTTCCTCTCTATTTCTTTCTCACGCTTCAATTTTCCTCTCTGTTTCACCATATGTTCAGTTGTGTGCGTTTAGATTATCATTACCTGCCTATCAGTTAAAATAGAGAATGATGCAACATGAGAAAGAGCTGGATGACTGAAAAATTAAATTAATTTTGAGATCGACTACCATATCTGCCAAACTAAAATCTAAGAAGAGAAATGTTAACAGGAAGTTAGAAAAAAGAAAGAGGTGGCCGTTGAAAACCTCTCAAAGAAAGTTATATGGCACTAATTTTCAACTTAGCGTTGCTGAAGAAATTGACCTCGACAAAAAGTCTCAAGAAATTAGTTTAGCCAATGAACCAAATCCTTAAAATTACAATTAGAGAATTATAAAAATTACATCAGTGGTAGAATATTCGATAAGAACCATATAGATGAGAAAATACTAATACATCTTATTTGGGTGCTTAAGATCATACACAAATTATGTTGTGACAAAAAAATTTCACATAAGAAAACACCATGTGTCAATGTGTAAATTTGGTATAGTCTCGCTAGAAATCATAGGCTATTCGCCTACCTGCTCAATGCCATTTATGCTAAGAGCCGCACATCATCATGTCATCTTTTTGCTCGTCCATCCTGCTGCTTCAGATTGAATGAATGTTTCTAACAGCATAAAACAATTCAAATCGTGATGAGCCCTGAAAGATGATTATAGTTGTATTTGATGAAGATAGAACGAACATGTAGGCTGGTGAAGGCTACACGCTAAATTTATACGATCCAACCATCATACAAGTTTGCACTCCCCAAACAAAACTAACCGCATCCATCCTTGTAACGGCCGGTTTTCATCAACACAACTATTTACGTATTTGACCTATTTTCAATTTTTTAAACTATTTTATAATGGTTCGTCAAGAGTTTTATGATTTCAAATATTTCTTATAAAAAATATTTTGAAGTATCAAACTAGTTATGGAGTATTTTAGTAAGTTTGGGTTTCATCAAATACCTCTAAATAATTTGATAAAAAATTCATCTTCTATTAATTTTGTTTTGGCTTAATGAATTAATTTTCTATACAAACATCATCAAAACGTTTTCAAACTTCTACAGAATCATTCTATGATCATTTAGGGCTTCCCACATTAATTTCGTAATTTTCTGAAGTCAAATCAATAGAGAACCCGCATATCTGCTTCCTAAACGTTTTGGCCTAAAACCAGTATCTCCGTAGTTCAAACCCCAAAATGGATCTCGTATTCGCGATCCTCACGATGATACAAACCCGTGGATATGTTTTCGTAATTTTTCGGACACATTTACCACTAGGGGCAAAATCGTAATTTCTATTTTAACTACTTTTTACTAATTACCGTTTTACTTATTACTAATTACCGTTTAAAACCTATCTAATCATGTTTTTAGCATTTCATGAGGAAAAACGTTTTCCTCTCCTTCTTTTGGTTCATCCCCCTATAGACACACACCTAACCTCATTAAATAACAATCAACTTTTAACATTTTTTACACTCAGTCTAACCTACTACCATTAATACATTAATTATATAATTGTTATGAATGAGGGAGGCCTTTGGCCTCCCCTCTTTCATTACCCATTCATTAGGCCCCCATTACTTAGAGTAATGGGGACCCTTGGTCTCCTAGAGGCTTTTGGCCTCCCCACTATGAGATATATAAATAGAGCACCATGGCTCTTAGCAATGGTGACTTATTCTTAGCAATGAAATTCTCTCTTTCTCTCTCTTGAGTTCTATTACCTTCTAACAATAATATTATAATTATATTATAAATTAACCCTCTCTCGTTTAAACCCCTAACCCAAGCATCCCACACTCACGCACCCAGAGCCCGTAACTCTCTCTCTCTCTCTCTCTCTCTCTCTCTCTCTCTCTCTCTCTCTCTCTCTCTCTCTCTCTCTCGAACCCAACCCATGCACACGGTGACCCTCTCTCCCTCTCTTCTTCCCTCAGCCTCACACACAACCCCCCTGCAAGTCGCCCTCGACTCCACCCTAGCTACCCTTGCCGTCGCTCCGCCTTGCTCGCCACAACGCCGTCGCCACAACAGCAACGCCGCCCCTTCACCTTGCATCCGCCTGCACATCTCCCCTTCGACGTTGCCCTCTGCCTTAGCCCAGCTCCTCCACTGCTACACCAAAAAAGAGCCCGCACACCCTCTCCCACTCTCGCCCCTCGCTGTCGGCAACCCAAGTCCGATGAGCCGGCCCCCTGAGCTCAGCCCTCTCCGCCTTGCCACGAGCTTCATTGCCTCGCCCAATGACCCGAGCTCGCCCTTGTCGACATGAGCCCCTGCCTAGCTCCACTTCACCGTCGAACGCCGCTAACGAGACCGTCATGCCACGACAGCGACCTCAAGTCACCGACACCTCGAGCTCTCCTAGCTCGAGCAACTGAGCACGCCACCCCTCTGTGATCTCCAAGCCATCACGACGCCGCTCCGTCCCCGTCGAACGCCGGAGCAGCCACGAGCCACCGGTGATCTCCCCGCAGCACCGCCATGAAGCTCCGATAGCTCGAGCAAGCAGCCCGATCAAAACACGGCCGCCACCCGCATTCCCGCCACCATCCAGCGACTGCCTGCAGTCACCTGTTCTGCTGCGCGCCCATCTCCGTCGACCGCCGCTGCCCTCTTCCGCCCTCAGTCGCCGCCGGACGCAAAGAACCCCCCACGCTGTAGCGTACGAAGAAGAGACAACGGGGTTAAAATGGTTTTTAAAATGTATATTTCTATATACAAATCCATATAAAATCCATATAAATACATGTAGTTGCGTATTTTAAAAAATATTAAATGGGTTTTCTGTTTTAAATTCATGATAAATCCTACAAGCATCAGAAAAATGCAATACTAGCTCCAGAAAATCAGAAATGACGTTCTGGATCCAATGGCAGTGGTTTCATCTCAATTAGACGCTTACTTTTTCCAGAATAAATTTTAACCGTGAGACTTAAATACGTCTTTTTCAATTGAACATCTGTAACTTGTTATTTTCACGTACACTGATATGTGAGAAAAATATATGTTGTAGTACTCTTTGAGACGGTCATTTTGACAGCTCACTCGCAAATTTCCGATGTAGATTGCATCCAGAAGAAATGTTTGAATAATTACGTCAC
This sequence comes from Scilla litardierei, assembly GCA_030789695.1. Classification (NCBI taxonomy): domain Eukaryota; kingdom Viridiplantae; phylum Streptophyta; class Magnoliopsida; order Asparagales; family Asparagaceae; genus Scilla; species Scilla litardierei. The sequence continues at coordinate 313,129,910 of CM061141.1, read as the reverse complement.
TAATTGAAAAATAGATTTTTAATTGATTTTAAGTTTTTAAAAATTATGCAAATTACCAAGAGCTTCTGAAAAATACTTTCTCCTACAGTAAAATTATTTTCATCATATATAGCCTATATAAAAATTTAGAACGATTTTTCGACAGCATTTCAACCAGTTTAGAAAATCAAAATGATCAAATTATTTAAATAGACATGTAGCGCTCTTTAACCAAGTATTCCTGTGTTGCAGGTACCAATTTTTGTGCACCAACTTCCGTGGAAGCCATAGAACTAGTCCCGGTTGCTACGTCAAACTCGAAGACAGTAAGTCACGACGAATTCTAAAATTAGAAAATTAGTTAGTGTCCCCGTATGAACTTAGGAACACTACCTATAACCTCAGAACAACTACTTGACTTGAACCGAACTAGAAACCTAATCTAATATGAAGGTAATCAACTACAGATTACTTTGTCAACTTTCAACTTTGGTGGTTGTAACACACAACCATCAACTTGAGTACATTGTGTGCTAAACAATACTACTACATGCTCGAAGCAAGGAATCGGTATTTACAGTTGTTGGACTTGTATTTATCCTCAGTTCGCTATGGCACAGTCTGCTTTAAAAAGAAATTTCTAACTTTCTGGTTTTCAATAAGAAAGTCAACCAGTGAACTTGGGATGACTAGCATCATGTGATACAATGTATGGAATATCTTGTGAAACATCCAGTATAAAGCATGTACATAGAACACTTGACACTTCACTGGGGTTTTTGGGGGTAACTCATAGTTTGAGAGAGTGTGAGAGTGAGTGGAGTTCGATCTTTCCGTCCCGATGCCTGTGTTTCGGCATCCCGTCCCGCTGCCTGAGTTTTGGCAAAATACATGTACCGCTGCCTGTGTTTCGGCATTCGTCTGGGTCGCACCCAGGCAAGAGATGGACTCGATGGTCACATATTGTACTCTCTGACTTGAGTCATGTAGTGGAGTTACTTTTCCACAGTCACCTTTACTTTACGAGCCTCGTGCACTTCTGCACCATCACCTTACTTTACACATTCCATGCACGTTACTTACTACACTTGTGCAGTCACCAGTACTTTACTTGTCGTACTTTTAGTAGTAGCATGTTTCACTTACTTAGCCTGCTTTACACTCGCACCACCACAGTACAATCGTTCACTCCTTTCAGATCTATTTACTTTTACTACCCAGTTGTGTACAGTTGTTGCTCAGCACTTTACTTTCACTCTGGTCTGTGTACGTAGTTACTTTTGTCATACTTATGTAATGCTTCTTTTCTATATTTAGAATTATTGTGACTTACCTACGGTTCCATCTTCGTGGCACCGCAGCTGACGTACATATGGAGGTAGATGCTCTTGAGTTAATAGCGCCAAAGTACGACCCTGAGACCGCAGCTTTCAGAGTCATGTGCACTTATGTACTTCCTTTCTTTCATGTATATTTGTTGGAACATTTTGTACAATATGGATGTAATGATTGGACATTATTTGGGTATTTTTGTACATCTTTGCATCGTGACTATGTTGGTTTCACTGGTAACCTGCAGGACCTACACAAATATCAAATAAGTAACGGGCCCCCTTAAAGCGGGTCGTTACAATCCTATTCAAATCAAACTGTCCATTATGGCTAGTAACCTTCTAATGAAATTCAGAGGCACCGACGGTAACATGTGCCGAAACCTGGGGTGTGATACGTAGTGAAAAGTGTATATTTATACACTATAACTACCCATATTTTATGCTAAAGATTAGGCTTAATCTTGTCCTCTTATGTATATGTTCACTTTGTGTATCACATTTAGGGCTTATTCTCGTTCTTGGCACAAATTATAGATTTTATCGTCCACATTGGCTTCCTAGCATTTCTCATATGCTCCTGCCATTATTGTGATCATATCACCAATTTTTGGAAATTATTAGAGCTGTGAATAATTTATATGGATTATTGGAGGTCAATATTGTTTTATAATAGCCATTATATTTTTTTATCATCATATAGACTAATTTCTCCTTCCCTATTTTTCAGGTACCCTTTGGAGTCTTGGGGATTTTCCAGAATTTTCTGGGATTTGTCTGGGATTTTTAGGTATTTTTAGTGAATTATTTGGAGGAGAAAAGCAATTAAAAAAGAAATTAGGATTTTAAATCAACTCTCGCCACGCGGCGCCATCTGGGCGTGCCGCGTGGCGCGCTCTCAACCATTCCCGCCCGAATCAGTGGGTGGGCGAGAGACAGCAGGTCGGGCGCGAATCGCTCGCCCGACCCAGATCTACTCTGCCACTCAAGTGAGGCAGCATGCGAGTTTGCGAGCGGGCGCTGGATCTGACCAGATTGAGGTTTGAAGAGGAAAACACCGTGCGGATGCGGGTTTGCGGGCACAAAAACCCGCATCCGATCGAGATTTCAAGCCCGATAAGCCATTTTCGTCCTATTTCGACATTGGGGGCGATTCCAGGGGCAAAAACTCGGTTTTACTGTTCCATTGGGGCTAGGAAACCCACATCTTCTTCCCCAAAGGCTAGGGTTATGGCTATGAGAGCTTGGAGGAGGAGCAAGGAATGGGAAAGCTTGGGGTTTTAGGGTTCTATTTGGTGATCTCTTCCCATCTCTTGTACCATTTGAGCATTATTATTTTGTATGAATGCTTATTGAATGATAGTGAGAATCCTTTGATAGTTATTCGATTTTTGGTTTGTAATGAATATTCATTAATGTTTATCATCCTATTTTCATTATGATGGCCTAGAGCCAATGGTGTGTGAAATTGGGATTAGCTAGGGTTTGTAAGCTTGTTTAGTGATGATTCATATCTTGTACTTAATTGGATTAGCATACCTTGAAATGGATGCTAGTAGTGTATATTAGTGGGTTGTGCCCTAGATTTGATTTAATCGTGCACCACCCTTGGTGGGACCGTAGAACGGTGGTGTACCCTAAGGGTCACACCAACGTGCACGATCCGTGCATCCTATTGACACGGCTGCAAGGATCGATTCACGAGCTATTGTTAGGGATTCTAACCCACTAATCAACACACGACTGAATCGTGCATTACCCTTGGAGGGGTCATAGAACGGCAGTGTGCCTTAAGGGCATTATCTATGTGCACAATCCCGCATACCTTGAAATGGGTGCGAGGGTTGATTCATTTGGAATGAACCAATTGCTAATCAACTCACAACCCTAATGATACCCCCATTCCACACACTTCTCCTTTCTTGACTAGCTCCACACTTTGGTCTCCACCCTACCTACCTTGGGTTTGGCTCGATCGTATCACCCCACACTTACGCTCACTGCACTTGTTAGTTTAGTTGGTTGTACCAACACTTTTAGCATTCCTTAACCAATTGTGATTGTGATTGTGAAACGAGTTGTCTCTATGGATTTGACCACGTACTCACGGGTTTATATTGCATTGGAGACTCCTTCTCTAGGGAGGAGGATGTGTGCATCCTACTTGGATCGTGCACGCCCTCGGTTGCAATCAGGGTGCCTCATCAAATAGAAACCCACCGCCGCCGGAGAGTAATACATCGTTGCAGGGAAGCTCACCGAAGTGAGATCGAGCTGAGCGAGTTTTGAGCAAAAGGGAGGTGAGGGGGGTTTGCTGTGAGATCAACAGAAAATGAAAGAGATGGAGAGTTTACATAAAGGGTAAAATTGAAACAAATAGTGGTACATTAATAAATAACAAGGTTTTGGTGCGGTTAATTCAGAAGTGTGTTGAAATCGTAAAGTCATGCGGTGCAACTATCAGTACCCTTGAGAGTATGCAATTTGACCGGGATTGCAAACCCTTGTCAATTTAGCCGATCACGTTTGATAACCCCGTACGTTTTTCATTGTCACTTTGCAATCGAAATCAAACATGCTAAAAAACTTGTCGGTTTTTGTAATTGAATTTGATTTCGTCATGTTTTTAAAATCATTTCTAATTATTTTCTTATTTTGAAAATTTGGACTTTAAAAGAAAATAATAATGATAGCTGCACCAAATTCCCATTGGTTTTAGAACTAACAAATCTTAACCTATGGACTTCTAAAGGAGTTTATTTTTGAAATTTTCAATTGGAACTATTTAATATTTTTTTAAACTAAAATTATAAGAATTTATTTTTAAGATATAGTTCCATGCCAATTCATGATATATATTTTTATTTTATTGGGTGTTTCTAGTAACATGAAAAAGAAGATTTTCCTTGAAAATAGTCATTTGTCGAAAAATCTAATAGAAATACTATGTTTTGAAGTTCTCTTGGTTATTTTTCTAATAATCTCGTTGGTATTTGTTAGATTACGTGAGCCTTCAATATTTATAATACCACAAGCGCACGGTGTCATGTAGCGCTAACGGGTCGAACACATGGATGCATTTGTTAAGTACTAATTTTCTTGTAAGTCTGAAAGCTACGCTATCGAATGGTAGTCAAAGAGAGAATTAAAAGTTGAAATCAGATAATAAAAGCTCTAGGGCTTAGGGCATCCCCGCCATTGAACTAGGGTTAAGGTTTGGATTAATAGTTAACTGATTGTTGGATTCATTGGGACTCGTGGGAGATCGTCTAATCTAAGGGTGTTCTCCTACACCCCACTCTCGTGGTGCATGATAGGATAGTCCCGTATGTTATCTCCTACCCCTTGCTCTCACGATGCTATGATAGGCATATCATAACCTATACTGATCTCGACTCTTACCGATACATCGGTATACCTTAGGCGCATTACGCTTGACGAATGTCCCCAATCTTCATCCATGCCACTCTCGTGGTCGGGGAATTGGATATATATTAGGAGGGCTCTAATCGATGCCCAACTCTCGCCGGTCACACCAATAGTATGAATCATCGTAGGGATTGAGAGCCCTAAATTGGTCCCGACTCTCGTCGGCGGCCAATCCAACATCCATAAGGGAGGGGGATCGAATCTACGAAGATAATTGGCATCCTAATACACCCCAAATCCACAATTAGCCTAACAATTTAATCAATTAAATCATCCAACCTATAGCACTATTCCAATGAGGTTCAACTCATTGCCCTATATGAAAACTACCCACTACCCATCATAATTAAAGTCATTCTAATCATGGGTGCAATGAGAAAAGCCATAGATTTAGAAAATAGCTCAAGAGATAGAAAGTAAACACAAGAGCAATCAAAATAGAAAACTTCTATTATATAAATCTAAACTAATACAAGTGCAACTACTAAAGCAATAAAAGACTGCTGAATTAAAAAGTAATAAAAATCCTTACAAAACCTCCAAAACCCACAAAAATGGCTGAATAAAAGATGGGTTTCACTAAGGAGGAAGATGAGCTTTTGTACAATCAGTCAAAAAGACCAAAAAGACACTACAACTAACCGTAGCGGCGCCCCAGATCGCTTAGAAATCCGATTCGACGGGACCACATCAAAAACAACACGGACGCGTTGTTCAATTTCGTAAGTTAGGGTGGAGGAGGCTACATCAACACGGTCGCATCGCTAGGGATGCAGCCGCGTCGAATTTAGCTTTGACACCTGCATCGTCTCGAAGCGATCGTTCGGTCTTCAGATTCTCGGGATCCCGCGACCACGTTGACTTCATTATGTGACCATGCCGATTACAATTCTTCGCTCCATCTCCTTAGTGACACGGTCGTTTGGACGATAGCGGCCGCGTGGAATTAGTTTCTTGGCTCTTTTGACGCGGTCATTTGTTCACCATGGCACGATCTCATGGAATTGAGTTGAGCTCATTTGAGGTGCTATGACCATGCGGCCACTTTGAATTGACGCGACAGTGTGTGTCATAATTCCTTCTTCACTTCTTCAATTGCACACTTTGGTTCTCCCGCCTCTGATCCTTTCAACTTTTCGCTCCTTATTACGCCATATGGTCCCTAATTAGCATGTATTTTCTGCAAAGCATAAAGTGGACCATAAAGACAAAAGAGGAAACAAAACGGGGATAACGGGAAAATGGAGAAATAAACGATGTAAAACGTGTATGAAAAAGTGGTAAAAACTATATACAATAAACACTCATCAATATCCCCCAAGCTAAACTCTTCATTGTCCTCAAGGAAGACAAGAGAGAGTGCAGATTGGAGGCATGCAATGAAACACGTAAATGATGACATGAAACTTGGAGAATTTTCAAAATTCGAGTTTATATACGTGGGCGAATTGAAAATTCGACTTCATGGAAATTAAGTGCTTCGATTTCTTTCCGTCGATGAGAATATAATCATGGGACGTTGTCTCTAAACCAAATCGTCAAGTATCTTACTAGACGATTGCCATACTCACATCCTAAGACATTTCCTCTAACCCATCCTTAGATCGAATGAATATGAATCTAAGTTATGCGATGCTCAAAGAATGGATAAGTTTGGGATAATGGGATATTGATCGATCGAAAAAGTAGCGCCCACAACACATCAAGTTTCCTTGATTCTTGAAATTTCTAAGTTTTATTCATGCTTTCTTACACACACACGTGCACACACGAGCACACACACACACAAATTTTTTACTTTTTCTTTTCATTTGGGATCTACGATTGGTTTGTGCAATGAGTATTGGGCCAACGACTCCCAGATCAGACAATCTTAGGGCACCGGGCCAAGAAGGACCGCTCGGACTTACTAACTCAAACCATATAGGATCCTTATTCATATGCACTCTCCCAAGCTAGACCTTTTGACGCGAGGCTGATGTGTCCATATTTTCTACTATATTCATATCATTATTTCATTGCATCTCACGCCATTTTCGCATCCAAATCCCTCATTTTACTACGATATTGCATTTCTGATGATATCTTCGAGTTTCGTAGTGTTTTGTGAGTTCTCATGGATTTTGGAGCGATTTGGGACCCCACTTGGGTATGGACACATCCGACGTGCTCGTGAGCTTATTGGCGAGGCTCTGGAGGAGTTCGCCACACTTCTGGGGCCATTGGAGGAGAAGAGAGAGAGAGCAGAGGAGAGAGAGAGCGCGCCCCAGCAGCATGCAGACAGTTTCCCAGAAAATGCTCGATCCGAGCAGTTCAGCAGCTCGACCGAGCAGATTCAATAATCAATTTGGGATGAGGAGCAGATACGGGCTGGCTCAGACCGAGCAATTCAGCTGCTCGGTCGAGCAGCCTCAATTTTCACAGCCGAAGCAATCCAGCGACACGGCCCGAGCATCTGACCGAGTCGACCCCTACTCGGACCGAGCAGAGCTTACTCGATCCGGGTAGGCAGAGCGGCAACTTTTCTTTTCCATTTCCTGTAGTGCTCGGTCAAGCAGCTCCTCTGCTCGGTCCGAGCCACCGAACGAGCAGCACATTGCTCGACCGAGTCACCTACTCGGTCGGCAATTCCAGGGCCATTTTTGGAAAGATTTCTGAAGCCGCGATGCGCGCGATCTGTGGCGATTGAAGCTAGGAGCTGTGAGAGCACCAAGAGGCGACTTTAATTAGAGTTTTTGAATAGTTTTAAACAGGAAGCTTGGGCGATTTTTGTAGGGATTTGGAGATCAATTTTTGTAAGCGAATTATAGATCGAAACTTGGAGAATTATTTAATCTTATTCTGGATTGTCTTTGTGCTTGGGAACCTGGAGTTATTTTCTAGATATATAAATTGCGATTTTCTTCGTTCTTCGCTGTAAGTTTTTATCTCTATTTTATTGATCTGTGATAATGTATTCGTATCTAAAAATTGCTTTTTTATCTGTCACTATTGCGATGTGTGAGTAGATTATTCTAGGGTTGATGGGTTAGCCCTAGGATCCTAGGGGGAAAATGTAGATCTGGATCCCTACATTGAATTGGGGATTTAGTTAAGTATTTCGGTAGATCCTACCGAATCCATAGATAACCCGTACTGAGATCATGCCCATGGTCTGTGGAATTGATGTGCTTAAGAGGTATCTAGGGATTCGAATAAGGAAATCGGTGGATCCAACCAAGGCTCGTGACCATGCCCGGCTCATGCCTTAAGGGGATCCATCAACGAACTATACCGCTACCATTGACGGCTACCGCCATTGCATCAACAAGAGCCACCAAAATACTCCGCAATTCTAACCCACGAGAGTGGTACGAATTGGGGGATTAATTCCCTAGCCCTAATGCAATGCAAGGATCCAATTCCAACGTCGACCCCCAACGATCCTAGTGGTGATCCCTAACGCCCTAGTCCCTTTTATTAATATTACAACAACAACACCCAAACCAAATCTTATACCCCGATAGCTATCTCACTTCAAGACTTAGAAATAAATTGAGAGCCCATTGACACTATCACCATCCTTGTGGGATCCGATATCTTTTATACTATAACTCGACACCGTCCGCTTGCGGATTGAGCCCGGTATTGAAGCCTAGGGGCCATACCACGCCTAGCGATCGTGACACCGCCAGGTGGAACCTAGGTGTAGGTTACGGGTGCGTCAAGTTTTTGGCACCGTTGCCGGGGACGGCAATAGTGTTCTATCTCAGTTTGTTTTTATTTTGTGAAGTTTGCTATCACTCTGATCATTTCTCACCCTTCCATCTTTTTTATTTATTCCGGTGATACTGACGGTATTTATCTGAGTTTTGTTGGTGCATGAACACTCGCTACAAGGGATCTACCAGAGAATTATTATTCGATCCTGAGATCGAGACGACAGCGAGGGCTTTAAGAACGTCTAGTAGAAGCAAATCTCCCTCCGCTCAGATGGTGAAAAACAATCTTCCTCCTCCTCCTCGCACCGGGTCCATCAGGGACCACATGAAAGCAACTTTTGGGAACATCTCCTCCATCCTCAGACCGCAACTGGCAGCAACAAGCTTCGAGCTCAAGATGGGATTGATCAATCTGATGCAGCAGGATCCCTTCCACAGGCATCCGCATGAAAATCCCAACCATCACATTGACTCCTTCCTGGCGAAGTGTGATACGTTCAAGGCGAAGGACGTTAGTGATGACGCTGTGAAGCTGCGGCTTTTTCCGTTCACCTTAAGGGATAAAGCCTCGTATTGGCTCCGGGCCCACCCTCCCAACCACTTCACCACCTGGGAGAAGCTTTCGCTTGCATTTGTGGATAAGTTTTATCCACCATCGAAGACAGTTCGATCGGTGGAGCTATTTCTAACTTCAAGCAACTCCCACAAGAGTCACTTTATGAGGCATGGGAGAGGTTCAAGGACCTCCAACATCAGTGTCTTCACCATGGGATCAAGTCATGGGATTTGGTGCAAAGCTTCTACAACCGGCTCCAGCCAAGCACCAAGATGATCATCGATGCTGCGGCACAGGGCGCCCTACTTGATAAGTCTCCTGAGGAGGCTATTGACCTGTTGGAGCACATGGCGGCCAACACTCAGTAATGGAGCGATGAACAAACTGTTGTGACCCGTACTCCTGAGGTCAAGGTCGCTAGCCACTTGGACTCTCACATAGAGACCTTGTGCAAACAAGTGGCCCGCATTGAGCAGCGCCTAGACTCCATCCCAGCTTCGCCCAGTAGATCGTATCATCCTGTAGAAGAATACGTAGATCCGGGATATATCCCTAGTGAGGCCCACTACGATGGTGCTGAGACTTCTGAGACCGTGCAATACGTCCAAGGAAAGGGACGGAATCAGTGGCAGCATCCAGCTGCCAGGAATCACCCGGGGGTTTTCTATGGAAACCCAAGTGGAGGGCTGCAACCTCCACAATTTAAGAGACCACCACCTCCTCCTTAGCAACAGCAGAACCAGCAGCAAGGCGGATTCAGGCCAGCTGGGCCTTACAGGCCGCTGGGATATCAGTTCAACCGGCCGCCTCAACAGAATTATGCGCCGGCTCCACCCAAGTCTAATCTCGAAGCCACACTAGAGACTTTCATGAGCAGCCAGATCCGCTTTAATCAGGATACATCGAACCAATTCAAGAATATAAATTCTTCACTCGATGAACTGAGGGGGCAAATGTCACAGCTTCTGAAGAATCAGGGGAGATTGCCCTCCCAGCCGGAGACTAACCCTAGAGCTCAAGCCAATGCCGTGGTTTCAGTGACCATGCGTGGAGGACGGGTGACTGACCCCGTCATGGTCCTGGTGCTTAATAAGGAGAAGATTACCATTGAAGAAGCTGTTGATGACATCAATAGAGAAGAGGCCACTAAAGGGCCAATCATCATTGAGGAGAAAGCGGATGCCCCTCCCATCACGCCTAATATGACGCCGCCTCCCGTCGATGCATCCAAGAGTACAGCCTCCTGACCTCCTCCTCCATACCCACAGAGGCTAGCCCTAGCCAAATTGGAAAAGAAGTACTCCAAATTCATGGAGCTATTAAAGGGGATCCAGCTGAACATCCCTTTCATAGACGCAATCACAGAGATCCCAATCTACGCAAAATTTTTGAAGGATCTCATCACGGGAAAGAGGAGGCCCGAAGAAATCAGGCTATTGGAGGATTCTACATCCGTTATCAGAAATCACCTCCCCCGGAAGCTGTCGGAACCGGGGAGCTTTACCGTGCCGTGCTCCATCGGAAGGATGCCTATCATCAGGGCATTGATTGACTTAGGGGCTAGCATCAGTTTGATGCCCCTGTCCATCTTCAAGAGGCTTCAGTCGGGAAGTGAGCTGGAACCGACGAACATGTCCATCCAGCTCGCCGATCATTCTATCACCTACCCGGTGGGAATAGCGAGGGACATCGTCCTCCAAATACCTCCAGGACTATGTGTTTCAGTCGACTTCATCATCATGGATATGCCTGAGGGAGGGAGCTCCCAACTCATACTCGACCGCCCCTTCATGGCGACGACCGGTGTTCTGATAGATGTCCGAGAAGGGACCCTCTCTCTCAACGTGGGGGATATTGAAGCTGAGTTCCGGCTATAAAAGTCGATGAGGGAGCGAGCCCATGTAGAAGGGGCTAGCTATTTGGAGCTTCTTGAAGAGGAAGCCATTGAAGACTTTACTTTCGAAGGGGTCATGAAGGACCCAATGAAGACAAGCATCGACGACGACGGCGACCCAACCTACAACAAAGCGGTCGCCGCGTACATCCAAGTACTGGATGAGGAATTTCTACGCCTTTCTCCAAATCATCAAGAACAGGAGACTATAAGCTATGTTGAGGAGAATCTTGAAGCAGGCAGAAACCAAATGCCGCCGGAATGCACCATCAAGAAGATTGATGCGCGACCACCGCACGCACCAAATGAGCATTGATATATTAGAGGGAGTCGAGCTCATGACTGAAAACGAGCGCTTATTGGGAGGCAACCCAATTTCTTAGATTTTGGATTTTCTTTCTTGACTTCTTATTTTTTATTTTTATTTCGTGTTTTTAGACAAAACTACGAAAATCACAAAAATTTGATGAGTTCGTCTTTTGTGTAGGATGGACAAGTGGGGGTATGCGTATGGAAATTATAAACGGAAGGAAGCCAGAGGAGAGCAACATATTCGAAGATTTGGGGAGAAAACCAAAGAAAAATAAGAGGATGGAGAGACACAGGAGACTCGACCGAGCAGCTTCCCTGCTCGGTCGAGCAGTGCAGACACGGAAAAAGGAAGGGTATATGGCCATCTCTACACGGCCCGAGCAGCGTCCTGCTCGGTCCGAGTAGAAATCAACTTGGTCCGAGCAACGCATTACTCGGTCGAGTACTACAGGCTTTCGAAGTTGAGGAGAAAACGTCACTCTGCCAACCCGGACAGAATATTATTGGCTCGGCCCGAGTAGGCAATGACTCGGACCGAGCAACAGACTGCTCGGTCGAGCAGACAAGGGAGTATTTTGCATCAAAATTTTGCATTGACTCGGTCGAGCAGCTTAGCTTCTCGGACTGAGTCGAGTCGAGTCTTTATTTCCAAACCCGAAACCCGACTATTTGTTACCGCAGTTAACAAAATTTTAACCTAAATTTTTTAACACTAATCCCCCTCGAGCTCCTTCACCTCCCCCGACCTACTCGTTCAATCCCCTGCCCTCCGTCATTTTCCCCCTCCTACACCGCCGCCAGCGCCGTCGTCTGCGCCACAACCTCCGATCAACCCCTCCCCCTATTTCTCTCTCTTTTCCCTTCTCTATCTCTCAGCCACCTCCCCTCTCTTCCCCCCTTCGCCGTACTTGTTCGAAAGCACCGTTGACGATGCCACTGCCGTCGACGGTGCCTCCTCCCTACCCCCCGACATTAAAACCCCCCACCGACCGCCCCCTCTCCCTCCCCCATCAGATCTCCCTAAACCCCGCCCTTTCACCCTCTTTCGTCGACGGCTCCGTCGACGGTGCCACTGCCGCCGACGACGACGCCGACCCCATCTCTCCAACACCCCGCCCACCCCCCTTTAAACCCCCCCACCGCCTGCCCCCTCCCCCTCCCGGCGATCGCCGTTCCCCCCAAATCTGTGCCCTACGGCACAGACCGAGCAGCTCTTCTGCTCGGTCACAACTTCTGACCGAGTATCACGACTCGGACCGAGCAGTATCACGACTCGGACCGAGCAGTATCACTGCTCGGTCGAGTCAGCTAAAATTCTGTGTATCACCTATTTTTACTCGATTAGCTGACATTTTGATCGTTTCCAATTGCAAGTATTCTCTGATCACGTCCGCAGCAGCTGTGAGGACCAGCTTGGGGGATCGTTTAGGCACTCGCATCGTCCGCATCCGTTGCACATACGGTACACTCGTTCCCTTCTCTATTTTCATACCGTATCATCATACTACACACACCACGATGGTTCGCACATGCGAAGCCACCACACCCCCCGTTGGCGGAAAGAGGCCGTCGTCTGGCGCCTCCTCTTCCTGACCCCAGTGTCATACACGCCACACCACCACTACCTCCACTACCACCACACCGTCTACCACAGCTCACACCACCATCATCCCCACCACCACCACACCTGTCACGTCAGCCGTGATCCCCTCCACCATAGACCCTATCCCTTCCACCGCTGCTTCCACCGTCTCTACCTCATCACCCCCACACCCCGTACCCACCAGGGATGATATACCCGCACGTCTCCTGACTTATGGTATTACATTCCGAGACCCCGCACACCAAGAGCGCTTTTTCAGGCTCTCCCCGCGCCGTCTCGTTCCTACCGTGTTCATAGACGTGCCTGCACTTAAATCCCTGGGACTCCTACAGGGAGTTCACCACATGTACCGAGCGATCGGTTTCGATCGTTTCCTCGGTGTGATCGCTCCGATCTACACCCACATAGCACTCGAGGGTCTCAACTCCCTTGCTCTCACCCCAGCAGGTGACGGCATCACCTTCCGCCTCCTGGATCACGACTGCACCGTCACATTTGCTAAGCTCCGGGAGTATTTTCACTTCCCTGCCTACCCGAGCCTAGGGCAGCTTTTTTCCCCGCTTTTTGATGTTGACTCCTTTGATTCTCGAGAGTTTTGGGGGCGTATTTCTGGTCTTCCACAGTATCGCCCTAGTCGGGCGAAGGCATCGTGCATTGTGCACCCATGCCTTCGCTACGCTCAACGGCACCTAGCTTTCGCCCTTTTTTGCAGACCCGAGGTCGGGACTATGTCGCTCCCTGAGCTTACCCATCTTATCGATATGACCCGGCCTCTTCGATTCCACCCTGACGGCTCTCTGCGACCCTTCATGCTCTCTGACGCAGCCTACTAGTTGTGTCACCGACTTTACCAGACAGCCATCAGCTACCATGCCACCGACATTTGCTGCGGTGGCTTCTTCACTATTTTTGCTCGGGTGCTAGATATTCCCATTCCAGCTGACCTTCACCGCCCCGCTGGCCCGACACGCTTGACCATTGGCATGCTCGAGCATATGCACATTATCGACCACACGGTGATCGTCACTGGCTTTACCTAGTAGGCACCACCCATACTCCATACATGGTTCTACCCACCCCTCACCTGACGCACATCCCTGCCGTCCAGCTTGACTGGATGATTCCCCAGGTTTTCCCACTCCCCGCCATACATGTACTCGAGCCACCCGGAGCACCGGTAGAGGCACCTGCCGATGACCCGGTCTCCCGCTCACCGGTGTTCGAGCTTCTTGACATAGCTGCATTAGTTGCCGGCCTCCCTGTCCCACCTGCTCACCCATCAGTTTCTGGAGCCGCTACTTCCACCACCATTGTATCCGCCACCTCCACCGCAGTCGGGTCCTCGGGGACTGTCCACACCTCTTGCCCCAAGACTCAGATCTCTTTGACCGCTGTATCGGTGCCGGAGGGCATCGATTTACCTTTTGCTGACAACCCCATAGATCTTGATTCTCCCTTGCACGACCCAGCACCCACCCTCCCGCCTCTTTCGGGCCTTATAGCATTAGTTCCTATTTCTTTAGGTCCACAAACCTCACTTTCTGGCACCACTTCCTCCTCACCAGTGGCCATTTTCACAGAGTCTGTCTCGACTTCTATCCATACCTCTGTGTCGACGACAGCTCTTTCTTCCGCCACCGCTGATATACCATCGATCTGACCCTCTCCTACCTTCCACGCTCGGTACCGTGCCTCGGCTGCACGGGACCGATTCACTAGAGTGGTGACTCACAGACTCCTCCCTCGCCCTCCGACTGACTCACGTACTTCAGATGCTCGCCTGACCACGTTAGAGGAGTTGACTTCCCGCTTACGACGGGATTTCGATGACTTTTTACTCGCGACGGTGACACAAAGATCCAGAGTCAAGTCGGATCTTACCTCTATCATAGACATGCTTCGTCACCGTGGCCCACCTACTGTTATCCTTGCACCAGCTCCGCCTCCCAGGACGGACACTGTGACCCACTCTGCACCACTCAGTGCTTCACTTCCTCATGCTTCTGCAGAGCCTGTTTCTACCACTTTTGAGTCGTCTGTCACAGTAGATCCACTTTCTGCCCTGGTTTTACATTCTGCTGAGCCCTCCACTGACACCGTTGATCACACCACCAGCCCTCCCCACGAGTTCCAGCCGGACCTTCCACCCACCACTCCTGGTCCATAACAGAGAGACCCATCACCACCCTCAGAGGGTGGTGCCTCTGCTTGATGTAGTCCTTATTCGCTTTTGCCTCCCCTATTTATTTTGTGCCCATCTGTCTGTTCGGGGCCTTACTTTTACACAGCTTGGGGGAGGAGCCATCCATGCATCATATCACATATCGCATTACATCATGTCATGTTTTTATTTTATTTCCTTTTGCACATTTTTGTTTATTCTATTTTTATTTTTATTTTTATTCCCCCACCCACCCCACCCCTATAGCATCATCTCTCGCCCACGAGCGTTTTCTTAGCAGTGAGGACACTGCTAGGTTTAGCTTGGGGGATGAGCGCTACAGATTTATTTTTGATTTTTTTCTTTTACATTTTCTCTCCTTATCTCAGTCTTTATGTCATTTTTCCGCCGTTTTTTTCACGTCATTTTCCTTTTTCTCATTTTGCATCATATTTTCTATTTTCACCATGCATGCATCTCTTTTTCTTTATTTCCCCTTTTTTCTCCGCCTCTTTTTCTTTATTTGCTAGGGATGTTCCGTATGATGATATATCTCGTGGCCTTATTAGTGTTTTGCGATGCTCATTTCTGTCGACATGCTATTAGGGTAAATTTCAGTTTTACTATCTATATGCATGCATTTCTATTGATGATCTATCTGATTTAATGCTTAAAATGAATTGAAAATCGAATGCATGAATTAGTATTTAGTATGATCTATGTTGGAAATGCACCTAGGTTCACACATCACTAGAACACTTGGAGTATCTATTTTTATCTCAGTCACTGCTATTTGCATGCCTGTTGATATGGTACTATTTACTGCATGTCCTTTTCAGTATTCATTTAGAGAAGTGAAAATATCCATGCTATCTATGAGTTTAGTTATGGTTTTATTTTATCAAACCGTTGTGCACCCTCTTATGAGTGAACCGAGAGTCCTACTATTTTTCCTTCTCCACATATCTATTTATATCTCTACATATCAGTTGGTTACACCACATAGCTATCTTTACCGCATCTCACTTCCCGCACCCATAAAGAAAATTATAGCTTCTAATGAAAAATAAAAAATAAAAAAACGTGTATATATTCATATGTGAAAAGAAAAGAAAAGGAAAGAAAAAGAATAAATTTTATATCATTTCATTAGAAGCTATCATTTGTTCTTGGGAAGAAAAAGAAGAAAAAAATTTCCACATCATATTCTTAGATGCGACGCCTCAAGCTAAGCTTGGGGGGTAAACCAACTAATCACATGAGTGAGCATGACATTAGAGTGGAGACGGTGCATAACGGGGAGATTTAATAACACCCAAACTTTACGAATTGCTTTAGTTTTGGAGATTTTTCATGTATCGAAATGAATATCTGAATGGCATGATCTTTTTCTATTCTCTATTGCATGTTGCGTGATTTCTTTATGCTCCTTGTGTATCTGTGATTGAAAAGGGAGTTGCCAACTTCTTTACACTAGACTCTGGGGATTGCATGAGATTGATATGATTTGATGGCATTATTTCAGTAGATCCGTATTCTTTGCCATGCTAGTCATATGATTTGTAAAGCTAGAAATTGCCAATAGCATGTATTTTTATCATTCAGAGCATCGTGATATACTATCTAGGCCTGAGATCTGACCGATAATCCTTAGCACTATCCTCTCACTTCTCTTTTTTACTTTTCCTCTCTTTCTATTTTCATTTTTCTTATTTCTTTTTGTTTTCCTCCCGACGTACCGATTATTCGTCTTCCTCGAGGACGAGTAAGTGGTAAGCTTGGGGGATTTTGATGTGTCCATATTTTCTACTATTTTCGTATCATTATTTCATTGCATCTCACGCCATTTTCGCATCCAAATCCCTCATTTTACTACGATATTGCATTTCTGACGATATCTTCGAGTTTCGTAGTGTTTTGTGAGTTCTCGAGGATTTTGGAGCGATTTCGGACCCCACTTGGGTATGGACACATCCGACGTGCTCGTGAGCTTATTGGCGAGGCTCTGGAAGAGTTCGCCACACTTTTGTGGCCATTGGAGGAGAAGAGAGAGATCAGAGGGGAGAGAGACCGCCCCAGCAGCATGCAGACAGTTTCCCAGAAAATGCTCGGTCCGAGCAGTTCAGCTGCTCGACCGAGCAGCTTCAATAATCAATTTGGGATGAGGAGCAGATACGGGCTGGCTCGGACTGAGCAGTTCAGCTGCTCGGTTGAGCAGCCTCAATTTCCACAACCGAAGCAATCCAGCGACGCGGCCTGAGCATCTGACCGAGTCTACCCCTACTCGGACCGAGCAGAGCTTACTCGGTCCGGGTAGGCAGAGCAACAACTTTGAATCTTTTTCATTTCCTGTAATTCTCGGTCGAGCAGCTCCTATGCTCGGTCCGAGCCACCGAACGAGCAGCACATTGCTCGACCGAGTCACCTACTCGGTCGGCAATTTCAGGGCCATTTTTGGAAAGATTTCTGAAGCCACGATGCATGCAATCTGTGGCGATTGAAGCTGGGAGCTGTGCGAGCACGGAGGGGCGACTTTCATTAGAGTTTTTGAACAGTTTTAGACGGGGAGCTTGGGCGATTTTTATAGGGATTTGGAGATCAAATTTTATAAGCGAATTATAGATCGAAACTTGGAGAATTATTTAATCTTATTCTGGATTGTCTTTGTGCTTGGGAACTTGGAGTTATTATCTAGATCTATAAATTGCGATTTTCTTCGTTCTTCGCTGTAAGTTTTTATCTCTATTTTATTGATTTGTGATAATGTATTCGTATCTAAAAATTGCTTTTTTATCTGTCACTATTGCGATGTGTGAGTAGATTATTCTAGGATTGATGTGTTAGCCATAGGATCCTAGGGGGAAATGTAGATCTGGATCCCTACATTGAATTGGGAATTTAGTTAAGTATTTCGGTAGATCCTACCGAATCCATAGATAACCCGTACTGAGATCATGCTCACGGTCTATGAAATTGATGTGCTTAAGGGGTATCTAGGGATTCGAATAGGGAAATCGGTGGATCCAACCAAGGCTCGTGACCATGCCCGGCTCGTGCCTTGAGGGGATCCATTGACGAACTATACCGCTACCGTTGACGACTACCGCTATTGCGTCAATGAGAGCCACCGAAATACCCCGCAATTCTAACCCACGAGAGTGGTACGAATTGGGGGATTAATTCCCTAGCCCTAATGCAATGCAAGGATCCAATTCCAACGTCGACCCCCAACGATCCTAGTGGTGATCCCTAACGCCCTAGTCACTTTTATTAATATTACAACAACAACACCCAAACCAAATATTTTACCCCGATAGCTATCTCACTTCAAGACTTAGAAATAAACTGAGAGCCCATTGACACTATCACCGTCCCTGTGGGATCCGATATCTTTTAAACTATAACTCGACATCGTCCGCTTGCGGATTGAGCCCGGAATTGAAGCCTAGGGGCCATACCACGCCTGGCGATCGTGACACCGCCAGGTGGAACATAGATGTAGGTTACGGGTGCGTCAGAGGCCCCGACAGTTTCTATCGTGGGGATCCGGTTACTCGGTGTCGCTGGGGGAACGGTGTGTACATTTTTTAATATTCCCAATTTTTTCTTTTCTCTTTTTTTAAAGCATGTGTATACTAAGCAAAAATCAATCCTCAGCACTAGATGCCATGTTGTTGTCCAAGTTTCGAGTGAATATAAACCATTATACTCAACTATCGGCTCTACAATCCAGGCATAAAGTGGTTCCTAAGTTTCAACCTAGGTCGGTTTTAAGTACTCATATCTTAGGGATTATGAGGACGGCCAAAGCTAGGATATTATAATGGATTTAAAGCTAGGGACACGTCCTATTCATATACTCAAATCGACATCATGGAAATCGAGTGTTAAAGTTCAGAAAATGAATTTCAACTCGAGATTCCACGCATATAAAAATTTGTTTTCGAAACATTTCTCGAAGCGAATGCAAATATATACAACTGGATGCATGATGATGCAATGCGAATGAAGATGTTTTTGGGGTTTTTGATTTTTTTTTCATTTTTTTGGCTTTTTGAGTGCATATATGTAATATAAATGTGATGCAAAATGAAAAGGAAATGAAAATGGAAAATGAGAAAGAAAAATAAGAAGAAAATGAAACATGAAGATAAAAACGAGAAAATAAGAAAGAAAAGAGAAGAAAAATACAAAATCAGCGTGAAAACGCTCCTCCCCCAAGCTGAATCAAGCATTGTCCTCAACACGATAAAAACACAGAAAATATATCGTGAAGACAAATAAAGTGAGGGGAATGAGATCCGGGTGCATCTCCCCCAAGCCAACGAAAAGCATGCCCGAGAGAGAGAGAGAGAGAGAGAGAGAGAGAGAGAGAGAGAGAGAGTTATACATGGGCCATGTGGTGAGAGTGAGTGCAAGGGTCATCCAAACATGATGAGCCACCGTCGGTGGTTACTGGGTGGGTGGTGTGGGTGGTGTGGATGAAATGGATAGCTCAACTGAATCTATAGCTATGATGTCAGTGTGAGGTGGAGATGGAGTGGATGGAACTACCTCAGATTTATGGGGTGGTGGTGGATGTAGAGATGGAGATGGAGTGGATGGAACTACCTCAGATTTATGGGGTGGTGGTGGATGTAGAGATGGAGCAGATTTATGGGGTGGTTGGATGTAGAGATGGAGATGAATCGTCTGTGGATGAGGATATGATAGCTGTGAGATCCTCGGGTGGTGTGGATGTGTGTGGAGGTGTGGAAGTACGTGTAGGTGATGGAATATGTGTGGATGGAGCGGGAGATGATGGTATGTCTGCGATCTCTATGGTGTGTGGTGGAGATATGGATGGAACCACTGGGTCAGGATGAGGTGAGGGAGTAGGAGTGGACATAGTCTTGGGGTGTAGTGAAGGTGGAGCATGTGGGGATGGTGGTGGTATAGGAATATGCGGTGGGGTAGTAGAGATGTGAAGTGTGGTGGTGGTGGTGGTGGCAACTACGTAAGTAACCGAGGTAGATGGGTCTACAAGTATATGAGATGGATGTGGTGTCTGAGATGGTTGTGTATATAGGAGAGTTACGACAGTCGAAGTGAGCTCTTCAATCGAGGACTTCATCTCAGACATGACCCGTTTGATGCCTCGAAGGGAGTTGGCCATGTAGGCCTTGAAATCCCTAAACTCCTCTTCTACTCAAGTGATATGCTCGAGATAAGAGAGTGGAGGAGAAGGAGCACTGGTAGATGGTCCACCCTACTGGCGAGATCTCCTATGAAATTGACTTAGGGTGGGCCTGACGGTGAAACTGGAAGTTGAAGCAGGCTAGATAACGGGATCCTGGATATGATGGGGCTGATCCTGAGGCTGTGCAGGTGGTGCCTGAGCACCCTGGGCAAGATTAGGATCGGTTGGGAAGATCCATTGCATGGAGGTCCCAGCTCCAAAACGTGCATGGTTCGGGAGCCTAGTGTAAGGAGTGTGATTGGGCCTATGAAGCCAAAATATTTGTCCTTCTTAAAAGATTTGATCATGTGCATGTTGGAGAGGACAGAGAGATCAAGAGAAGTGGGGCCCGGGACTGGGTGTAGGAAATCTGGGATTTTCAGGTTGATGGGAGGAAGCTCGACAATTATGGTGATGAACCCTCCACAACATATGCGAGAGTATGGGCTGGAGAGTGTGTGGAGAAATTTTTGGTACAGCCAGGACCCAGCATGAAGGATATAGTGTGGAACTGGGGTGTTGCCCTCACAGAGGACACGAGTCTAAGTGGCACACCAAATGAAGAAGAGCTCATCATGGGAGACCTGGCCAGTCTCGTAACAACAGAAGATGTAATTCGCTATAATGAGATGGACGATACGGAGGCCAGAGTAAATGGTGTTAGATGCCTTCGTCCGTGTGATGGGAAAGGGTGAAAGGCCAGTGATCATCAGCCAAACGATGTTGGCATCATACTCAGGAAGATATGGATAGTTGTGGAGGTGTGCTTCATGCTCTAGTGCTTGGGGCCATTTGAAGTGGGGGTTCAAGGAGTTGGTGGACATGTCATACTCCTTGTTCATGATACGAAATGAGAACCCTGACGGATGGCTCTTACATGTGGAAAGAAATTCTAAAGTGAGCCTCTGGTATGTCATAGCCTCACACTCTGGGAATTCCTACCATCCGATATTCCGGAGGAGGGCGCTGACAACATCAAGGAGACATAGTGCAGATAGAGTGGTGACACTCGGGAATTTGGTGGGCACTATGGTCCTAGAGTTAAGTGAAGTGAAAGTGTCACATTGATTTTCGTCAACGAACTCAATTCCTAGAGTGTCGATCTGAGGAGGAGGGAGATGTCCGTCACCCCTCTCAAGAGCGGCTTGGGCTTGGGCAGCCGTAAGAGTTTTTTAACATTTGCCCTTACACTGGGAAGGTCCAGTAGTGGTGCCCTTCTTCTTGCACTCTCTCTTGGTGGGCATGGTGAGTGAGAAGTGAGTGATGCAAGAGAGAGTGTGTGTGAGAGGAGTGTGGTGTAGTGTAGACCCATGCAAATTGTGAGCAATGCGAAAATTTAACGAGTAAGGAGTGAAGTTAACAAACAATCGGAGCTTCTCGCTGAGATGAACTGCATCAACGCAAATTTTTGATTTTCATCTTATGATTTTTTTAAAAATAAAATGAGAGAAAAGAATCAGTCACCATTACTCATCATCTAACCCTTCTTAAAGCCTCACTTAATCGGATGATTATGCATTGATAGAATTCGAAAAATTGTTAATAGCTTGAATTAATTATTTTTCCTTCATTGAATTAATCATTACTATGCCTTTTATGAAAAAATTTCAATTTCCATGACTAATATCTTGAAATAGTTTGAATTTGTTTTAGGCATGCTATTGTGATGCATAAGCTAAGTAAACACGATTTATTCGATTGGTTTTCACATCGAAGATGAATTTGGCTATATGCATATGCAAAAATGTAAGTCTAATGAATGGGTGTTGAATTGCTTTAAAAAATAAGAAAAAGAATAAAATGCACCGTTCTCTCGAGTCTTATTAAGTAGCCGGGTATTCGTGCCTCAGGAAGCATTGTAGATTTGCGTCGAAAGATGGACGATAAGGAGTGCATAAGGAAATAAGTGATAATAAAAAATTAGATAATTCATGTTATTAGGTTAGAGGGGCTCTTCTAATCCTAATGCATGAAGGTCGTCCGGCCTATGAGTCATTAACTGAAAGCTCGCTGCATGGATCATTCTAAGTCTCATAAAAAGAAAAAGAAAAAAAGAAAGATACGATGAATAAAGCAAACTCAACACCCATGAATCAGAAGATTTTTGAGTGATGCCAATTCCTTGGAAATTAGACAAATATGACTTGCTGTCGTGTTATACTCTGGCTTATGCAAAACGGTGCTGGTATGTTGTGTATTTGAACTAAACTAGAGAAAATGTCATGGGCTTGATCTCCTTCATAATTGTGTATATTAGTGGTAAATATCATGATGGAAAATGTGTTATTGAGCCAAGTCATAGACGATTGAAAGAATTTATTGTTTTTCCTAAACGTCTGATTTAGTCGCTTTTTTTGCTAGAGACTAGCAAAACGCTAGTTGGGGGTATGATTCAGATTAAATATTGTATGTTTAACCCCTCATTTAGCATTGTTTTCTACATATTTGATACGTATTAAGGCCACTAATACAAGCGTATTGAGATTATTCATAATTATCAGAGGAATCTCTTATTCTATGCACAAAATATAATATTGAGTATTTCTGTCTTCTCATATTTTTCTTGTGTAGATCTCAGTTTCACTATTCCAACGGCTATTTTTGAAAGAGGCTACAATGTTCACTTCACACTTTTGGAAGAGTCTACATGCAAGTTTGGGTACTCACCTCAGCTTCAGTACAGCGTACCACCCCCAAATAGATGGACAGTCAAAGTGCACCATCCAAATACTGGAAGACATGTTGAGGCCTTGTATTTGGACTTCAAAAGATCATGGGAGGACCACCTACACCTTATGGAGTTCGCCTATAACAACATTTACTAGTCCAGTATTGGCATGGCACCTTATGCAGAGTTATATGGAAGGAGGTGCTGTTTCCCCTTGAGTTAGGATGATGTTGGAGTTAGAGAACTCCTTGGGCCAGAGATGACTGTGGAAGCAGTGGAAGACAAGCTACGGATGGCTCAGGACCAATATAAGCATTGATCAAATGCTAAGCATCGTCACTTTGAATTTCAACCTAGTGACCATGTGTTT
The DNA here is from genome assembly GCA_030789695.1 of Scilla litardierei. NCBI lineage: Eukaryota > Viridiplantae > Streptophyta > Magnoliopsida > Asparagales > Asparagaceae > Scilla > Scilla litardierei. Next base: position 313,106,688 of record CM061141.1, on the reverse strand, counting down.
TTGAAGATCTTGTCCAACCGATGACTCATCTGCTTGGGAAGGAGAGGAAAGCTCAGTCAACGATATGTTAGACCATTTGATGTTTTGGAACTAGTATGTGAGGTGGCTTATTGTCTTGCATTACTGCCTACCATAAATTGGACTCACAACATGTTCCACGTCTCGCAGTTACAACGGTAAGTGAGCAATCCTAGCCATGTGGTGGATTACTCATGATTACAGTACGGCCAGACTTAATGTATGAGCAACAGCCAGTGGAGATCATAGATCGAAGAAAGATGGTTCTCAAGAATAAGATTGTCGATTTAGTGAGGGTAATGTGTGTCACAATTCGCCTGGGGAATCCACATGGGAACAAGAAGTTGAAATGCATGAATGCAACCCTTGTCTGTTTACTGCATCACAATAAATTCCAAGGACAGAACTGTTTGTAAGGAGGGTAGGATGTAACGACTTGAAAACGTTAATAATATTTTTAGATCATTCCTCTATTTTTTCTGTATTTTTCGGATGTTTGTAATCGTCTCGAGACCGATAACTATTTTCATTCCCAAAAACTAACTTTTTCATCGTCTTAAAAAGTTAATGAAAATTATTTTCATACATCTTGCATCGTCTCGAACATATTGTAATTGTTCTGGAATTTTTGGGACACGTTTATTTTTAGGGGCAAAATAGTAAATTTTGCTAAATAATTAAATTAAATTAAATTAACCCTAACCACATTTAACCACCCCAAACCACAACCCATAAATCACCCCAAAAGTTGGTTAGATCTGAAAATTTCGGATCCAACCTCTAAAATTAAATGAGGGGAAAGTATTAACATTAACAAGCCTATCATATCTTCCCTTTATCTCTATTCAGTTTCTCACTCCCTATTGTAGATCACCACACCCACCTCCCTCCCAATTCCTACAATAAAGAAATTCAATATAGAAAACCCCCCACTTCATTTTTAAATGCAACAACAGCAGCAACATCTTCATCATCTTTTCTCTGCCTCCCCCTCTCCCAAAGCCACGGCCCCTCCCCCTATCCCGAAACTCCGGCCACCTCCTTCCTCCCTCTCGCAAACACCCCATGGCATCCTTGCAAAAACCATCAGCAATAAGCAACACCCCCACGACCCCAGAACTCCGCCGACTCCCCCCTCCACCTCACGGACGCACATCTGCCCATCTCTTTCTGCCCCAAGCATCAGCCGGTGATCTCCGTCGCACTTTCCCAAGCTTCCCAATCTCGTCGCCTCTTGTCGACTTCAAGTCATGCCTCCCCGAACCCTCGACGCGTGAGGTATGCTCCCCACAAGATTGTTATAAACTCGTGCAATGGCATGCAACTGTAGGCTGCAAATTTATTTCCAAACTCATGTACAACTTGTGGGCTATTTCTAAAATAATACAATGACTACTGATATGTTAGTAGCTACTTACAAGATTGTTACAAACTCATGCAATGGCAGGCAATTGTAGGCCGCAAAATTATTTCCAAATTTGGGGGCAACTTGTGGGCTATTTATGAAATAATACAATGACTAATGATATGTTAGTAGGCTTCCAACAAGACATTATATGTGAATTAAAGATATGTTAGTAGTACGTTAATTAGTGAGGTAGGCTTCATGTTAATTAATGACATGTTAAATAAAGATATGATAGTTGTATGTTAATTGGTGATATGTTAGTAATAGTAATAAAATAATATAATGGTTGGATTGTGCAAATGTTTAAAGAGTAGAGATAGTTTCCGGGCATAGACCTTATTTAACATATGTTAACTGTGTAGGATCCATCTAGATGACAGAGAACACTAAAAGAGCGGGTTGAATAGAATTGTGAACAAATAATAAACTTTTTGCATAATACAATCCTTCTAAGAGTTTCATAAGTCTCAAATCGAGTTGCCTCAATTTGTACTTAATCAATAATATAATATGCTTGAATATAAGTTTGCAGCGGTAATAAAATAGTTCAAGCAACAATAAGTAAGGAGCCAGAGATTAATGATCACAGCGTAGACACATAGATTTTATCCTGATTCGGTCCAACCTTGGCATATGTCCAGTCCCCGACCACCGTCGGGATTTAATCCACTATTTCAACAAGCAAAACAAGCACCTAGCTTCCCTCGCTAGGAATTTCCATGCACACACCTAGTTACAACTAACTAGGATTTCCAACACCAATTTCCCCTAAAACACATGAATTAAAAACACCAAGTCTTCTCCAAACACTTTCACAACAGATAAAAAAATGAGTAAAAGATTTCCTAGAAACCAATAGTATATAAGTGAGAGATGTGGCTGTAGAAAATTTGAAAATTTTGATCAAATAAATGATATGAATAAAACACGATTTAATCAACAAGGTATCTTGAAAATTGATTCTCTAAAATTTTGCACTTGGGCTTTAGATATCAATAATCAAGTATTTTAATCTTTGAAAAATATGAACTTTAAAATAAAAAGATTAAAATGAAATACTTGTATTTTGAATCTAAAAAAGAAAGCGTTAACCTTGGAGATCAAATGGGACAAGTACTATCAAAAAAGCTAAAATAAAACGTGAATATAATCTTAGAATAATTTAGCACAAGATCAAAAATCAAGCTTTAAGCACTTTGAGCAAAATAGAGATTTCTTTGATATAGAAATTGTAACGACCCGCTCTCAGGGGCCCGTTACTTATTTAATTTATTTGCAGGTCTGCACTCTGCAGTTAACCAGTGAAAACAAAATAACCACGATGCAGAGATGTACAAAAATACCCAAACAGTGTCCATTTATTACAATCCATACATTAAAATTAATACAACAAGATTAAATGAAATTAAGAAGTACAACTGAAAAGGTGCCACTAAAAGAATTCTACTACTGCTGCCTCGGTGACGAACTCTGGCTCTCGAGAGCCTCTATGTCAAGCTGTGTGTCGTCTGCGGTGCCACGAAACATGGAACCGTAGGTAAGTCACATAATTCTACCAATAGACATAAAGTAATGCAAAAGTACGGAGCAGTCTATATTAAGCACTTTAACGACTATCGTGCTAGTACAATAAGTGAATAAGAGCATATATGCAGGCAAAGGAGTAAAGTAAAGTAGGGACATGCAAGCATGCAAGTGCGACAAGTAAAGTAAAGTAGGCACGCAGGCATGTGAGACAAGTAAAGTAAAGGTGACCGAGCAAGTACAACTATTACCATACAAGAATAACCATGACGATAGCAATGACAATAGCAATAATGAGAGTAATTGTGCCTAGCCTAGTTCGTGACTTATAATGGGAAGTAAGTGAGCAACCAAGAGTCCCCCTCTTGCCACGGGTGGTACCCGGGCGAACCAATCTCTGAGAACTGTACAATAATCTGTGATCTGTGATGGTTGTCACCGGCTACTGTGATGGTTTGCTAAAACCCGCACGGTGACAACAAGGCCTGGACTAGTCGCTCCCACACTTTCGCAATTATAAGTTACCCCAAAACCCCAAGTGTCTGTGATGTCTATCAAGTACATGTTCATCACGAGATGCTCCACAATGTTATTCCACAAGATGTACCACAAGATATTCCACCAGTTGTACCACAAGATATTCCATACAAGATATTCCATATGACAATTCATGAGTCATATACATGTCATGCAGCAATTGATATGACTATTTAAACGTGAGCAATCAAGCAGTAAGTGTAACCAAAGTCCATGTATGATGTTTAAGTGATAAGCAACATGACGTTCCATATTTACTATGATAGTTAAACCAGGACCAATGATTGACTTTCTTATTGAAAAATAAGAAAGATAAGGATAAAGACAAGTCCAACAAAGATGTTGATTCCATGCTTCGAGCATGTGGTTTTTAATTAGTACACAGTTTACCCAAGTAGATGGTCGTGTGTAATAACCATCTATGGGAAGTTAGCGATGTCGTATGTTCAAGCCAAAGTTGCTCTGTAGTTGATTCGTTTCTTATTTAGTTAGGTCTCTAGTCATCTGTTCAGGCCAATAACTATTCTGAGACTGGATGTCAAGTCCTATGTTCATACGAGTACACTATCTAAACTTCTAAAGTTAGAATTAACGTGACTTACATATCGAGGTCGTTGTAGTAAGACGAGATTGGAGCTAGGCTTCCAAGGGAGCTGGTGTACGAGCATTGGTACCTGTAAACACAAGAAACAATCGGTTAACGAACACACTATTTTCTATTCATTTAACTTGATCGTTTTGATTTTATAAATGATTGGAACGGTGTCAAAAATCGTTCTAAAGTTTTATATAGGCTGAAAATGAAGAATATAATTTTACTGCAAGAGGAAAATATTTTCAGAGGCCTCTGTTAATTTTTATAATTTTCAAAAGCTTAAAAATCACTTTAAACCTCAATTTTACTTAAGTAACGTAATCCTTCAATAATTTATTCTGGATGCAATACTAATCGGAATTATTCACGTGAGCAGTCAAAACGACCGTCTCGAATATTACTACAACATATATTTTTCTCACGTATCAGTGTACATGAAAATGAGAAGTTACGTATTTTTAAAAGGAATTTACGTATTTAAGTTTTAGGGTTAGAACTTTATTGCGGAAAATCTAGGCGTCTGATCGAGATGAAACCAGCGCCATTGGATCAAGAATGTCATTTCTAATTTTCTGGAGCTGGTCTCGTATTTTTCTGATGCTTATATTTTTAGTTATGAATTCAAAATCATTAAACCATATATAATAATTTATAAAATACCGTATTTAGCAATATACGAATACGTATATTACGTATTCGTTTTAAAAACTCACGCACATGCCGTCGACTGCGCCTGGGGAGTTGGCGTTCAATGCCGGAGGTGGGCTCGGGGGGGGTGAAAGCGGCAGAGGGGCGGTTGACGGCGGCTTGGCGGCTCGGGGCAAAGGCAAAGGCAAAGGCGACAGCGTGGCACGGTGGGTGTCGCTGTCGTGCTGTCGTCGGAGGTCGAAGGCAGGTGCTCGAGTGTTTGGAGGTGGCGAGCTGCTGTGCCTTGCGGCGGCGTCGAGGAGGGGCTGAACCGACGGTCGGGGTCGGTGTTCGAAGATGGTCGGCGACGAACGCAGCGGCGGTGACACGCTGGAGGCATGGACGAAGTAACGGGCTTTGCCGACGGCATGGGTGGAGCCAAAGGGGGGCCTACTGGGGCATTTGCCCCATACTGATATACTTAAATCCTTGGTAGCATGATTATAATAGTTGAGGTCTTCAGCTGGGCATTAAAGTTTATTAACAATGAGATGAAATTAATGAACAAATGCATAGCACAAAGGACAGACAGTTGAATCATTATTCAAGCGGTCATTCTTTCCGTATACTATCACAAATTCATAGCACAAAGGACTGTTAATAACATCCATTTGCCTCCTTCTATATTTTGTATTAGAAATTGTCCATGTCCGGAGGGCACGGATGCGTCGTTGCTCAGGCGCAAATGTGGAGAGAAGCAGGGGAAAAAGCGAAAAAAGTGGGTGTGTGAGTGTGATAAGTGTCGGGGGTAAAATGAGGAAAAGCATGTGCTAAGTGCGAAGTGCACTGAGTCAGTCGTTGTCCAGACGCAAATGCGGGAACTAGGAAAAAAACCCATGCACATGGTTCACGGTGACTGGAAAAAACACTCGAGGAGAAGTGGGGGCCAAAGCGAAAAAAGTGTGGGTATGAGCATCGGGGGGTAAAAGGAGGAAAAGCATGGACTAAAGTGCAAAAAACACGGGGTGCAAAGTGAAAAAAGCGATGGTAAACTCGTAAATAGGGAAAAGATGAGGGGTCTTTGGGTTTTATGAAAAATTAATGGCAAGCTTGCAAATAAGGGGAATGTGGTGGGCTTTTGTTTGGAGGTTCCACCAAAACACAACTCCACACCCAACCCCTCACGCACCCCCATTGGGCCCCCACACTCTCTCAAACACTTTGTCTTAGTAGGAGAAAGGGGTGCCACATGAGACAACCCTATGTCCAAAATTCAAAACCATACTCATTTGTATAATAGATTAACTTATAATTTCCAATAGCACAAAGGACTGTGAGAATCGTTTTCAATTATTTTGTATTAGTTTATAATTTGCCCCCCAAATAGAAATTTTCTGGTTCCGCCACTGGCCGATGGGCTCGTCGATGCGTCGGAGAGAGGAGGAGGACGGCGACGGCGGGTTGGAGGTGAAGCGGAGGCGGTCATCCGCCGGTGATGGTGAGAGCGTGATAGGGAGAGTGAGAGAGCAGGAGAGGGACGAGTGATGGAGAGACAATTATGGGTTTCGAACGTGAAAGGGAGAGAGAGATATATAGAAATACTGTGGGTTAATTGAGAGAGGAGGGGGGGTTTAAATAGGGTTTAGTGAATGGCTAACTTGTAATTAGTGGGGGAGACACAAATCTTAAAAGTGGGTGGATGAGATCCAAATTATTTGGATCTCACCAGCTATGGGAGGCTGGTTAAGAGAGTGGTTGGGGGTTTAAGGTAGAAGTAATTAGGTAAAAGTTAATTAGTAATTTGTAACATGGTTATTAGTGATTGTAATTAGTGAAAACGGAGGAATATAGTCCCGTTTTCGCATACGACTCCGAAAAATTACGAAAACATGCCCACATGATCATACCGTCGCAAGGATCGCGAATACGAGATCCATTTCGGGGTTTGAGCTACGAAGATATTAGTTTTAGGCCAAAACGTTTAGAAAGTGGGTTGGCGGGCTCTAGGTTGATTTGATATCAGAAAATTATGAAATTAATATGGGGAGCCCTAAATGATCATAGAATGATAATGTAGAAGTTTGAAAATGTTTTGATGATGTTTGTATAGAAAATTAATTCATTAAGACAAAACAGTAATATTTGAAAAACAATTTTTATCAACATTGTTTAGAGGTATTTGATGAAACCTAAACTTACTGAAATACAACATATCTAGTTTGATACTTCAAAATATTTTTACAAGAAATTTTTGAAATCATTTTTGATATAAACTCTTGATCATCCGCTATAAAATACTTTTGAAATGTGGAAATACATTAAATACGTAAATAGATGTATTGAAAAATACGGTTCGTTACAGAAATTGTTGTTGTTTAAAAATTCTGAAATCCCAGCTATTTATAGAGAAATTGTAGCGTAAAATCTGCTCAAAGTAGCTTAAAATTAGCTCCAAACGTCAACTACAACGGCCAGCTAACGGCCAGCAAAAATCAAGGCAGATTTTCAAATCTGTATTTAGTTGACCCAAATAGACGGCTATCTCTCTAGATAGTCGACTATCTCTCACAGATAGGCAGCTATTATCTCAAATAGTCGGCTATTATTTTGACAGAGAGTTTGGAGAAAATCCATGACAGAAATAGTCGGCTACCAGACAATAATAGTCGGCTATTTTGGGAAACAACAATTTTTATACTTTAAAATACTTCAAAAATAATTTATAAAATTTATTTTAGGGAAATATATTAAGTAATATATTTTAAAAAAACTTTTCAATTAATTTTGCATGTGTGCGTGTGAGATATACTATTTCTTTACATTTCTAAGTAACTACTCACACAAACATAACTTAGCTCTTCATTCTTCATTCTTTGTTTTGAGCTAAATTATCTTGTTCTCAAATCTTCATTTGATTCACAATTCAAAGGCCTTCATATACTTCAGTTTGTAGCTTTCTTGATCGTGGCTCTAAGCTTTTCAATTTGCGTCACACTGACTTTGTTCTTCATATCTATAAAATAATTGTGAGGACCATGTGCTATAAGGAAAACACTAAAAGGGGGGTTGAATAGTATTTAAAAAATTAAATAGACAATTACGACTAATTAAAATCCTAACCAATAAAGATGCGGACTTATAATGAAATAACAAATAATCAATGCAAACACAAGCTGTTTCAAGGGTTCGAATTACGCGAGTCAAACCCAACTTGCTCTCGGTAATCATACGTCCCTACCACATTGGACACCACCCAGATACTCCAGCTAAAACCTTAGCTTGAGTTTTCCTTTCAGCCCCCTTGTAGCAACCGTACAAGTGTAATCAATACAAGATTGATGTCCTTGAATCCTATAACTTGGGATAAAGCAAGCCACTCTCACAAACCGAGAGTAAAACCAATAACGAAAGTTATATAAAATTTGAAATACACACTTATAAATCACATATGCATTGAAGTAGAACTTGAAGGAGCAAAGCGAGGAGTGTGTTGATCTCTTCCTAGAAAATAGAATAGCCCTTGCACTTGTCTTCACCAAAGCTAGAGGATCAGATTTGGTTCTAGTTGGAAGACAGTATAAGAGTTGGAATTATATGGCTTTGGATGAGAGAATGAAAGCTTGAACACTTAAGCTTGAGAGATGAATGCAAGATTGTTTAAGAGATGCTCAATGGAACAGTAGCAACCCCTTTTATAAGTTCTCTCAAAGCCCTAAAGAAAATACCCAAAAGCCCTCTCAAAATTCGTCAAAGAAAAGCCAACGGATTGATTTTACGCACTGGACATGCGACTGTTGAAGGAACAATAGTCCCTAACTGCACTATATCAGAGCGTATGTGAGAATTCAAACTATAACTTACCGCATAGGATAGGGGCCCGATGAAGGTTGGACAGGCGACTGAAAACAAGCAGGCGCCTGAGAAACCTTCGACAGGCGTCTGAGTGGCAAAGTGCAAAAGTTACCAAAACTCAAGAATTCTGGGAAGTAAGGACATGCGACTGATGTGGTATCCACAGGCGCCTGTGCCATGGGTAGGCTACTGGAAAACCAACGTAAGTTGTCTGTGTGCACAAGTGTGAAACTTGCCAAAATGAAAGAGCTGGGCAAGGGATGGACATGCGACTGTAGCGGTATAAACAGACGCCTGTGCCTTGGGCAAGAGCCTGTAAAACCTACTTAAGGCTCATGGATGCACAAGTGCGAAAGTTGACAAAACTTGGGATCTTTTAGCAAGCTGATACCGGCGACTGACTAATAAAGGCCCATGGAACTAGACAGACGTGTGTACTTTGTACAGTAGTCACCTGTTTGAAAGTTAAGAATGAAATGCCCATAATATCATGTCAAAACGTGTGTATTACATACGATTGTATAACAATTCTTAGGCGACTGTATGGAGCCATGCGCATGTAATTTGTTCTTCAGTCGCATGTCGGAAGTCCAAAATGCACATGAAATGGAATTTAAAGTTAGCGTCCTTGGAAATGAGTTCTAATGGATTCCTAGGCTAGATTGATTTAAGTGTAAGTACTCCAAGAATATTCTACTTCGAGGCTACATTCTAATGAGAAAGAAACAAGAGAATAAAAAGATCGCGTTGGATTTTTGGTTCTCTTCTTTCTCTTGAATGAACTTGAAGTCTTCTTAAAGCTTCTCTCTTTAACTTTGATCACCCAATCGACTCTACGAGCTTTGATTGATCTTTGATTGTCATTCATTGCACTTTGATCTTCATGAATGAATTAGGCGATGAATTAACTGCATGGATGTGATTAGTCACAAGTATTTATGTTTGCTCATCATCAAAACCAAGTGAGGAGAAGTAAATACCCAATAATAATCTATATACACTTGAAATGAAACCATTATTACACATATCACTTGTGCACATCATCAAAATCCTCTGGGATGGGTCTCAATATCCCAACACTCTCCTCCTTTTTTATGATGACACCAAATGATAAAAAATATAAAAATAATATGAAATAAGAAAATTACTTATGATCCCTCTGCAGAGATGCATGATTGCTATGGAGATGTTACTCCCCTGCATCAAAACTAATTAGCAATAAGATATGATATATGCATAATTTTCATATTATTTTCTATTCAAGTATTTCAAGTATTATTTTATAGGCATTATGAGCTTTTCTCCCCCTTTGTCACATCAAAAAAATATTATACTAAGTGTAATAACAAAGAGTGACGTAGGAATGATTCCAAATGTGATATGTAACATAAGTGAAATACCAAGTGTAAGATGACAAAAATATAGGTACATTCAATTTTGTTTCAATTCCTTTTCACTTATGATTCCTAAATCTCGACAAAGTTCTGTCTTCAAGGGCTTTGTGAGAATATCTACAACTTGATGTTCAGTAGGAACATACTTAAGTTCTGTATCCGTTTTAACACAACGATCATCTATGAACATGTGTCTAATGTATATATGCTTTGTTCTCGGATGAAGAACAGAGTTCTTGGATAAATTAATAGTGCTTTTATTACCACAATAAATCACACATGTAAATAGTTTAATATCATAGTCTACTAAGACTTGTTTCATCCAAAAAAAAACTTGTGCACATGCAAATCCGACAGCTATATACTCTACCTCAGTGGTTGATAATTAGACCGAGCTTTGCGTTTTGCAAAACCATAAGACAAGGAAACATCCAAGGAAATTATATGTTCCACTTATGCTCCTCCTAGTGGCTTTGCAAACAGCATAGTCTGAGTGACTATACGAAATCAGATCAAAAAGTGCTATCTCTATGATAAAACGATTCAAAGTCAGATGTGGTTTTAAGATATCTAAATATGTATTTTACTGTATTAAGATGTGATTCCTTTGGATCACATTGGAATCGTGCACAAGCGCATACACTAACCATTATATGAGGTCTACTAGCAGTAAGGTATAATAAAGAACCAACCATACCTCGGTATGTTTTCTGATCAATGCTTTTACATGTTTCATCTTTGTCCAAAGAGGTTGATATGGCCATGGGAGTATTCTTTGCAGATGCATTCTCCATCCCGAACCTTTTAAGACGATCTTTTGCATATTTGGTTTGGTGAATGAAGGTTCCCTCTTTCGACTCCCAGGTTTGTAATCCTAAGAAGTACGTGAGTTCACCTATGTGGCTCGTCTCGAACTTATCCTGCATTAACTTCGCAAATTCTTGACATAAATTTTTGTTAGTAGACTGAAAATAATATTATCTACATAAATTTGAATAAGTGTAATATCATCATGAATTTTTGTAACGAATAATGTAGTGTCTATTTTTCCTACATTATATCCCGAGTTGATTACAAATTTTCTTAATCTCTTATACCAAGCTCTTGGAGCTTGTTTCAGACCATACAAGGCTTTATTCTATTTATAAACATGGTCTAATTTCTTATCATGTTCAAAGCCTAGATGTTGTTCAACATAGACTTTCTCCTTAATATATCCATTTAAGAATGCAATGCACTCTTTCCATCCATCTGGTATGCACTCTTTCCATTCATCTGGTATAACTTTTGCACTCTTTCCATCCATCTGGTATAATTTAAAAAATTTAAATGATGCAAATTCAATTAGCATTGTAATAGACTCTAGTCTAGCAACAGGTGCAAATGTTTCGTCGAAGTCAATACATTCTTCTTGTGAATAACCATTTGATACTAACCTTGCCTTATTTCTTACAACATTTCCGTCCTCATCTAGCTTGTTCATATATACCCATTTTGTGTTGATGACTGGGCGATTTTCTGGTCTAGGAACTAATTCCCATACCCGATTCCTTTCAAATTGAAGAAGTTCTTCTTGCATAGCTTCAATCAATGCTTCATCTACAAAAACTTCATCTATATTTTCGGCTCAATGTTTGAACCAAAAGCAACATGAGACATATATTGTACTTGTGATCTAGTTTTAACACATCCATCAATGTTCTCAAAGACTTGGGTGTATGGGTGATGTGCCACTTTAGTGAATGATTTTGGTAATGGAACAATACTATTCATATGAATCATATCACCAAAAGGAACAACTGCATCATCATCATTGTTTAAACTAGCATCAGAGACATTTATAACAGGTTCATCAAAAGTGACATGTAATGTCTCAACAACACAAGGAATTTTCTTGTTGTAAATGCGATATGCTTTGCTTCTAGAAGAATAACCGATAAAAATTTCTTCATTCGCTTTGGAGTCAAATTTCTCTAAGTTATCTTTTGTGTTCAAAACATAGCATTTACAACCAAAAACTCTAAAATAGAATATGTTTGGAACTCATTGGTACAATAGCTCATAAGGTGTCTTTTGAAAAGGATTTCTAATAAATACTCTATTTTGAAAATAGCATGCTGTTGCTACAGCTTCCACCCAAAAGTATTTTGGAAGATTGCTTTCAGATAACATTGTTCGTGCACACTCTTGGAGTGTTCTATTTTTCCTCTCAACTACTCCATTTTGTGGAGCAGCCTTAGGAAATACAAAAGTATGTGGTATGCCACGTTTTTCACAAATTTCTCGAAGATATTCATTTTCGAATTCACCACCGTGGTCACTTCTTATTGAAATGATTTTCGAAGGATGTAGTTTTTCTGTCTTTTTGAAAAATATTTTGAATTCACGAAAAGCATCATTTTTATTAGTCAAAAATAAAACCCAAGTAAATCTTGTGTAGTCGTTCATAATGACAAATACATATTTACTACCAGAAAGAGAAGAAGTCATATCGGGACCAAATAAATCGTATGTAGTAATTCAAGTGGTCTTTTTGAGATAAGGGCTCATATGCTCTTAAAGGTGCTTTTATGTAATTTGCAAGTTGACAAGACTCACAAATTATATCTAATTTAAAATTCATTTTTAGGAGTCCTTGTACCAACTCTTTCATAAGTATCTTATTCATGTTTTTGATATTGGCATGACTAAAACGTCTATGCCATAATATTGTGTCAGTACATGAAACAATTAAACATACTTTTGAATCATTATCTTTACAATAAAAAGTATAAATGTTTTCTAACCGATTACCTTGCACTAACACATTTTTCATAGCATTGTCATAAACTTAGCATGCTTCATGAGTGAAAAGAACCTTATAGCATTTATCACATAATAGACTAATGCTTATCAAGTTATGACTTGAGACCTTTAACTAAACTAACATTCTCAATAATGGGGTTTGAAGGGTAATTGACTTTGTCGAATCCAATTATTTCCCCCTTTTTGTTGTCTCCGAATGTCATAGTTCCTCCGTCTATCATTTTTAAAGAACATAGTTATTTAGTGTTCCCAGCCATATGTGCGGAGCATCCGCTATCCATGATCCATAACTTCTTAAATTGTTCCTGAAATAAAATATCTCAAATAAATTGGTACCCACTAGAGATTGGGTCCGATATGATAGTCATAATTTCCTACTACTATTTTTGAGGTATCAAAAATATAATCGTTGCATGCATGGATACCAAAAAGGAGTTTAACATATGTGATCAACGATTTGGAACCCAAATCCTATTTGAATTTGATTTTCCGTGAACAAACAAATCATTGTAGAAACCATGCATGCTTCTTACTAAATTTCGAATATAAACATTTTTGTCATGCAAGCCTAAGTGTTTAGGTTCCAATATCATCTTATTTCTATGTGTGGTTTGTGTACAAAATGTGATTTATGATGAGTGTTGTGAACAATATTTCTGTGAACCAAAGTGTAAGCATTGTGAGAAATAACATGGGATCTATTTTTATTTGCATGTCTGCCATACATAAAATCAAGATTGTTTTTGACATTTTTGGATATACTAGCATTGTGTGGTGGAGTGACAAGCTTTGGTGTATGAGAAGTCTTAGCTTTAAACATTAACTCCTCGTGTTTAATGTTGCTAGCATATAAATTATTTTCAAGTTTATTTACACGCTCATTTACAAGAGAAACATATAATACATGCTTTTTATTCAAAATTTTGTGATCATGTACCAAATTATTGCATATATCATTATGAGATTTAAAATCGTGCATTAATGTGTTGTGTCCGTCATTATTGTGAATTATGATACTGTGTTCATTTTTCAAACATTCGTGTTTGTGCGCAATAGTGTCATAATTCGTTTTGAAAGATTTGTCGTTGCTCTCTAATTTTTAATTCATCGTCCTCAATTTTTCAAACTCGGTATTTAATTGTTCATATGCATATTTAATATCAAATTCTTCAGCTAAACTCTATGCCTTCTTGTTGATCTGACATTGGACATATTTCATTTCTAAAATATTCCTCATTGCTTTATTGGATCGCTTGTGTTTCTGTGGGTTGTGGTTCAATTTGTGATTCTATGTACTTTTCTTCCAACATTTTCATGATTTGTTGAGCAGTGTTGGCCTCTGCAATATCATTAAACACACTATCAGAAAAACATAAGTACAATATGTGTATTACCTTGATGTTTGTTCCGTAGATCTCCTTCTGATCGTTTGTCCAAGTACTTGGTGAGATGGTGGGAGCTTTATATGATTCATGTAGGAATAATCCCCATTCAAAATTGGTTGCTTTGATGAACACCTCTATTTTCATTTTCCATGTCTGAAAATTTGTTCCATCGAAGTGAGATGGTGTGCAAATGGAGTGATCAAGTCTGAGCATGTTTGTTGATGCCATCACCTTAGCATAGCTTTGATTCCAAGTGTAGGATCCATGTGGATGGCAGACAACACTAGAAGCGTGGGTGGAATAGAGCTGTCAACAAATAATAAACTTTTTGCATAATAAAACTCCTTCTACGAGTTGCCTAAGTCTCAAATCGAGTTGCCTCAATTTGTACTTAATCAACAATATAATATGCTTGAATATAAGTTTGAAGCGGTAATAAAATAGTTCAAGCAACAATAAGTAAGGAGTCAGATATTAATGATCACATTGCAGACACGAAGATTTTATCATGGTTCGGTCCAACCTTGGATTATGTCCAGTCCCCGACCACCTTTGGGATTAAATCCATTATTGCAACAAGCAATATAAGCACATAGCTTCCCTCGCTAAGAATTTTCACGCACACACCTAGTTACAACCAACTAGGATTTCTAACACCAATTTCCCTTATAACACGGAAATTAAAAACACCAAGTCTTCTCTAAAGACTTTCATAACAGATATAAAAATGAGTACACGATTTCCTAGAAGCCAATAGTATATAAGTGAGAGATGTGGCTGTAGAAAATTGGAAACTTTTGATGAAATAAATTATATGAATAAATCATGATTTGATCAACAAGTTATCTTGAAAATTGATTCTCTAAAATTGTGCATTTGGGCTTTAGAGATCAATAGATAAGTATTTTAATCTTTGAAAATATAACTTTAAAATATAAAGATTAAAATGAAAGACTTGTATTTTGAATCTAAAAAAGAAAACATTAAGCTTGGACATCAAAAGGGACAAGCACTATTAAAAGGCTAAAATAAAAACTGAAAATAATCTTGGAAGAATTTAGCACAAGAGTTAAAAATAGTAGCCTTTGAATATAACGAAGAGCAAAAAATCAAGCTTTGAGCACTTGGAGCAAAATAGAGATTTTTTTCAATATTGAAATTGTTGTTGCTTAAAACTTCTGAAATCCCAGCTATTTATAGAGAAATTGTAGCATAAAATCTACTCAAAATAACTTAAAATCAGCACCAAAAGTCAACTACAACGGCTAGCTAAAGCTAGCAAAAATCAAGGCATATTTTCAAACCTGTCTTTAGTTGACCCAGATAGTCGGCTATCTCTCCCGATAATTGGCTGTCTCTCCCTGATAGTCGGCTATTATCTCAAATAGACGGCTATTATTTTGCAAGAGTTTAGAGAAATTCACTGACAGAAATAGTCGGCTATTTTGAGATACAACAATTTGTATACTTTAAAATACTTCAAAAATAATTTAAAAAAATTATATTAGAGAAATATATTAATTAATATATTTTTAAAATATTTTTCAGTGAATTTTGCATATGAGAGAGATATATATACTACGGCTTTACATTTTTAAGTAATTACTCACACAAACATAACTAAAGCTCTTCATTCTTTATCTTAAGCTAACTTCTCTTGTTCGCAAATCTTCATTTGATTCACGATTCGAGGCCTTCATATACTTCAGTTTGTAGCTTTCTTGATCGTTGCTCTAAGTTTTCCAATTTGCTTCACAATGGTTTTGTTCTTCATATTTATAAAATAATATATATACACTTGAAATGAAACCATCAGTACACATATCATTTGTGCACATCATCAAAATCCACTGGGGAGATGTGTCACGATAGTATAGTTTATTGTGATGTGTTGCCTTTACATGATGAGAAATATTTGAGACATGATGTTAAGTTACATTACTAGCGATAATGACATATTCTTATACTTTTACTTTTCCCTGCATTGAGAAATATGTGTGACACATGATGAGGAGGTTGAGA
Organism: Scilla litardierei; assembly: GCA_030789695.1. NCBI lineage: Eukaryota > Viridiplantae > Streptophyta > Magnoliopsida > Asparagales > Asparagaceae > Scilla > Scilla litardierei. The sequence continues at coordinate 313,090,521 of CM061141.1, read as the reverse complement.
TTGAGTTATATTGAATTAGAGAAATTCAGGATGAAACATATGCGATGTTTTGTTGCGAATGTAGAGATACACATAACACTTGGGTTAGGGTAACTTTTGTAACGAGGGTGCGGGAGCAACGAGGGTCCCCTTAGCTGGTCATCCAAGAGAGGGATGGGGCGAGTTACATGGACATTATATTTTTATAAGTAGCCAGTCATCTAAGTGAGGGATGCAGCTGTTGGCGAGTGCCCACGAGGTGTGGGCGAGTGCACACGATATCAGCCCAGACCCTGGTATCATAGGGTGTGGTTGTCCCATGGATGATAGACCGAGGCTACTCCATGAGGATTGTCTCTTTGTCCATATTTTTGAGATCGCTGTTTCGAGCGGACGGAACACCAAAATTGCAATTTGTACCCTCGGGTTAAGAGTCACACACTTAGTATAGAATTTCACAAGTTTCCACCATTGTTATACATGTTCACTAGGGGAGAGCACGGTCTCAAACTGACGGTTTAGGACCTAAACCGAACCAAACCGAATAAGTAGCGGTTTCTCACAGGCCAGATCAAACAAGACCGCCAGACCGACGGTTTCCGAGCCGACGAAAACCGCTTGGAGCGGTTTGGTTCGGTTTGGAACCGCGGTTCAAACCTATGATGACGGAAGATCCCCTCATATACCTAATTTTGCTAAATATAGACTTTGTCATTAAAATAATTTCATGACATGGCTTCATTTCTGTGCTCATTATCAAACCCGGGAAAATTAGGCACTGCATCGATTGCAGAGTTCTAACTGTGACTGCGACAGGTGCGGTTATTATTGTTCTATGTATTTTCATTTTTCTATAGCAGTTAGGATACATTCATCACTAGAAGTTGTATCAAAATGGTATTTGATGCTGAATTGCGTTGATCATGTTAATTTACCGATGTTTCTACAGATAGGAACGTCTCATACTATCTCATTGTCAACTAAGCACATCCCATTTTATTCTCCAGGTTAAAGAAAGCTATATGATGCATTAAGTACATGGAGAATTAGCGATGCTCAAACGGGAAAAAACGAATGCAGACTGAATTATGAAGAGTGAAGACTGGAGATTGAAGATGGCAGATAGCCAATTAGGGCCGGCGTGACGCCGCTCAGTCTAAAGGCCTTAGGCTAGGGTTCCTAGGGACTAGGCTTAAATCCCAACAGATTTCCAGCACAATATATAATATATGTTAGGAGTCGGTTCGGTTCGGTTTAAGCGGTTTCGACCGGGTGAAACCAAACCAAACCATATAAGTGGCGGTTTCCAATGATTGAGACCAAACCAGACCAATGGAGAGCGGTTCGGTTCGGTTTTTGGCTCGGTCTGGTTCGGTCCGGTTCAGTTTGGGCGGGTTGAGCAAACCGTGCTCACCCCTAATGTTCACTACACTTGACACAGCTTCTGATGATCTTGTAGTACTACTTTATTTTTTGTTACCATGCGAGTATTAGGCCATGTTCATTGCTTTAGTTTACTTGTGTACTTTCAAATGCTTTAATTTACATAGGTCCTCTGTTTTTCGTTATGCTTATGTTGGTTTTTATGGGAGCTTACCGAGTTTATCTCACTGATCCCATTCATGTTGTTTTGTGAATGTGGGTCAGACCTTGAGAACCAGTATATTGAGGAGGAGCCTTCTAAACTCGTAATTGGAGAGGAGTCTTATGAGCCACTAGCTGAGGAGTAGACATACTACCCACAAGAGTAGTTTTATTTAACTGTGATTTGTGGACCCATGATGTATTAGTTGTATGTTTTCATTCGAGTCATGTTGTAATAATTAAACTCCTATTTTTGGAGGAACTGATGTATGTTGAACTAGGATGTAATTTTATTATTTCTGCAGTTTGTTAAATAATTGGCATGGATGACATGTGGAATTTATTTTTATTTTTACGATGGGCATCTTTAGATCAAGGGAAAAGTGGAGAAAAATAAAAGAGAAAAAGAAAATAAAAAAATATACTCCATTATTTCCATTGTTTTAAATACATCGCGGCCTTCGTTCTTTAGTTATTTTGGGAAGCGGGGTCTGACAGCTTTCAAAGTATATATATTTTTGTCATTAGCATCCAATTTGTCTTTAGGCCATCTACTACATCTATTATAACCATATGATGTGTGAAACCAAATTCAACCATATCCCAAACGTTGTTCTCAACGGAACTCAGATAAATTTTCATGCGAGATGTGTAAAACCAAATTCAACCATATCCCAAACATCGTAGTCAACAGAACTTAGATAAATTTTCATGCGAGCTTTCCAATAAGTATAATCAATACCATTAAATAAAGGTGGCCTAACTACGGACTGCCCCTCAGTAAAAGCACCATCTGAAATACCCATAACTGTGTGTGTAAACCCTAACCTCTAGGTCTAAAACTGGTCAACCTGTGCACTGATACAACTTGTATGATCGAAAAGTACACCATAGAGGGGGTGAATAGGGTGATTGACAAATAAAAATATATTCAATACACATGCAGATAAAAACACAAAAACTGCAGCTAGTCACAGATAACGCCAGATGTACCTTGGTTCAGTCGAAACTTGACCTACTCTAACAACCCCCAAAATCTACTAGTAGATCAATTAGACTCAACACGCCTATAAACACTAATAACTCGCAAATCCCATGCTCCGTGCTTACAAGCTCTGTACACTCGCAAATCCGATGCTTTACTGAACTAATATAACTAGCTAGACTATGTCTCAATTCATGCATTGTGAATCATGAATCCCAGAACTACGCCCCGTAGCTCTCTCACCACAAAAATAATGTAAAAATAATAGAAGGATCAACTCACACTATACCATAAAGAATATTAATAAAAAAGTTCAAAGTGTTCCGTTTGTGACATCGATGTGTTCTCGGCATTCTGCTCGTAGATAGCTCCACAATGGTTCTGACCGTTTGTCAATCGAATGTCTATGTTGAAAGAGATGGCTTCTTGAAGATGCAAGTGCCTTTCTGCCATTTTGATTTGTTCTGATACTTATCTGCAAAATCCTCATCCAGTCTTTGTTCTCGTCCTCGCTTTTTCACATGCCCCCGTACAAAATTTGAGAGGCTCATTGGGATGTGTCAACCGCACCTTTATTCTCTCATGCAAAGAAAAACACAAGACATAAAAGGTGAAAGAAAACTTTAAATATGCATTAGAGTCTCTCTCTCTCTCTCTCTCTCTCTCTCTCTCTCTCTCTCTCTCTCTCTCTCTCTCCTCTCTCTCTCTCTCTCTCTCTCTCTCTCTCTCCTCTCTCTCTCTCTCTCTCTCTCTCTCTCTCTCTCTCTCTCTCTCTCTCTCTCTCTTCCTTCTTTACCTCTTTCCTTTTCTGTCACGCCTCGCTTCCCATTATACTTGGGTGCGAGGACACGAGCGAGTCCGCATGTGCTTAAAGCAAAGAAGAAGTACTTTTTATTTATTTCTTTCTTCTTTAACTTAAGAACAATAAGCGTTGTTTAGCAAAATAGGTTCTGGCATGCGAGGTTCTCAAAAGCAGCATAAAGATTTATTACATTTCTATTCCAGCGTTTAAAATAAGGTACACAAAGTAATTAAGGCCTAGCATGGCCGTACAATTTATATTTGAAAGTAAACACACCTTAACAGAAACAAAATATGACTAATAAAATAAAGACTGCAACAACTATTTAGTCTTTAGCGTTCTCGTAACTCTGGTCCACAGTGTATACCTCTAGGTTGGGATCCTTAAAGGTGAGGTCCTCAACGTACTCTGTCTTTGAACCTAACATATATTTCATAAGTTCAATTGAAATATATGTCAGGGATAGCTCTGCAAGATTTTTAAAATAATAAAAGTGTTGAACAAAAGAGAGCGTTAGAACAATTAATGGAAAACGCGTGCATAGCATATGAATATGAGCATACTGAAAGTTGACATATGAATTGCATTTCAATAAGGTAAAAAGTGGTTGCAAGTTGAGTATGTTCAGTTTCTCGTGTTAGTGAATAAGTCCATGTCCGAGAAAGTATAATGTTCTTGATGCACCCTATCATCGGGGGTTTACCATGACGCTTCTTGCCATTCCTAACTTGAAAAATGGCCAAGATGCTTGCCTCCATTAGTGTGGTATGGAGGTAGCTGTAATGTGCTCAAGTTACACTTACCAACTGATCGCGCCCCGGCGTACACGTCCCGGGACGACGGTTGTAGTTTTACCGCAAGCGCACGGTTATAGCGGCGAGCGGGTATCGAACACAGGGAGGACGAATGACCGTGCTTGCTCCTAATCAACCTGGCTATTCAGAGGGATAATTGCCTTGGGCGATCCTGTCACAATCGTCAGACAAAAGTGCGAAATATCAAATCAAATAGAGAACGCCTAGGGAATGGGGAATCCCCACTACTCACCGTATTTCACAATTGTGGTTCGCCGGTATCGAAATCGCTAGGATGAGAATTTGGATGAACTAGTTGCAACTAAATGTGGAACCAAGCTCACGCTCTCGCGCTGTTGCCGGTCTATAGCTATCCTAGGTTTGGGTCCAATCTCTTGCAAACCCTAGCCTAGGGAAGCTAGCATTAGGATCAACATCATCGTCCAATTGCGCACCGAGCCCAATCTCTTGCAAACTCGGTCCACAATCTAAATTAGGATAGTTCCTACCCGTCCAATCTCTTGCAAACGGGTATCGGCGCGGAATTGCAACCGGAGATCCTAGCATCGGTCCAATTTCTTGCAAACCGATACTTCGAAAATCCGACTCCAACCCAATTCGGATTTCTAGGGCTTCCTATCGAATTGGGATCCAATTTCTTGCAAATCCCAATTGATGTGAATACCTAGCTATCCGTAGTAATTCGATCCCAATCTAATCCCTAATAACAATCCTAGCTCAATTTCTACCGATTCAACACAAATACGAAATTGGGTTGGTAGGGTTCATCCCCACGCCCCAAGATGTGGAGACTACTCACTAATCATAGCAATAGCACAATAATTAGCAATGAAATAGACAATGGAATTCATCACAACAATGATATAAACAATAAAAATAGAGTTTTTGTGGAAGAGAAGTGCAAACCAATGTAGATCTTCAATCAACCCAATAAAAATCCAAGTTTTTCTCTTCACCAATCACAATTAATAAAGCTCAAAAAGTAGACTCAAAAAGCTGCAAAAAATCTCAGAGGAGGCCCCCAAAACTAGGGTAAAAACAGAGCTTAAATAGCCCCAAAAATCGTCTAAAAATCCTGACCAAAACGCCCCTGCACAGCCTGTTTTCCGCAAATTTCGCTACAGGCAGCGCATCGCACTCGGCCGAGTGACAAAAGTCGCTCGGCCGAGTGAAAACCCTGTCAATTTCCAGTAAGTCGTGGGCTTCAGGGGTCTTCAGTTCGGGGGCGGCTCGGCCGAGTGAGTTATCGTCACTCGGCCGATGGCTTCACTTCACTCGGGCGGACGGGATTTGCCACTCGGCCGAGTGGGTCTTCTGAAGCTCAGATGGCCGAAAAAACAGTAACTTCGGTCTTTTTGAGAGCCTTCGTCTGGGCGCCACTCGGGCGGACATGGTATCGTCACTCGGCCGAGTGGGTCTTCTGTGCTCGGCCGAGTGCACAGGTAACTCGTGTCTGAATTGGTCGGCCGAGCAGTGTCTCGCTGGTCGGCCGAGTGGCTCCTCCACTCGGCCGAGTGGGACACAAAAAATGCCCAAACTGGTCGTTTTGGCCTCCTCGTCGCTCCGGCGACGTCCATTCTTCTTCCGCTCCTCTCCAACAGCAAAATACCCCTCGGGGAGGTCGTCGGTGGCCGTCTAGATTACACGCATCTCGAGATCACTCCTAATCGCGCCAAATCACCTGAAATGCGACAAAAACAACAAATCGTGAAAAGCATCGCAATATCGTCGATATATCGTGAAAAACATGATTTGGGCGATCAAAATGGCATGCAAACATGCGGGAAAAGGGTGTAAAATAAGGAGTGATCAAAATCCCCCAAGCTTGCCTCTTACTCGTCCTCGAGGAAGATAAGTAAAAAGCGAACCCGGTGGATTCGTAAAACGAAAACGGCGAAAAACGAAGAAAAAAAAGAAAAACGAAGAAGAATGAAAACCAAACGAAAATAAAGAAAGAAAGAAAGAAGAGGTAGGATGCTAGATCATTTCCTCAGGACGTGGGTTTCACCTACTCTTATAGCATGCACCGAGTGAGAAATACATGTCAAAGAATCTCATTTTGATATCATAGTAGAATAGTGCAAGTAGAAAATAGAAAACCCACGAACAACGGTATAATCATGAAAAACGGAATGATTTTAAAATTAACATCGCCTGAGTCATCTAAAGCGGTATACAAGTCTCAGATCACACACTTTTCAATTGAACGCTTTCTATCTGGAGTATAAGAGTATCACATCATAGAATAGAGAGAATAGAAAAGTATGGGTTTCATGAAATGAATGCTAGGCTTAGATTTCTGGATTTCGTAAAGCTAGAAACAATCTCACCGAGTATAGAATATTACTTAGCCTAGGTTGTCGTGCAATGTCAAGTAGTCGCTCTCTCACACATCAATGGATCTCCTCCCCCAAGCTTATCTATAAGCATGGTGGCACAAAAATATTTACATCCCCATTTTCATAAAGCTCCAAAGGCAAAGAAGAGAAAGAAGAAAGAAAGAAAATAAGCGATTGGGATCTTTTATTGAGGATTTTTCCTCTTTTCTCTCTTTTCTCACTCTTTTTTTCTCTTTTTTTTTATATACAATGATCCCAATTCAAAGAGAGATAATGATCTACGAGAATGTTCTTCTCTCTTTTATTATATATTTTTTCTTTTTTTTTTTTGGAAGAAGAGATTTGGAGCTAGGAATTAATAGCGGGGGAAATGCCATAAAATAGAATCACTAAGGGGAGATTCACCAATGATTTTAAAAGTAGAGAAATGTTGTTCAAGATTTGTGGAGAAAGAAATAAATATAATCTCGGCTCACTCTATAAGACATGCACGACAACTTCAGCAGGGTAATCTAATCTACTCAGTTTCGATCACAAAAAAGCTAACTAATCCAGATATATCATAGCTAACCATCATTCAATCATCCGGAAGTGAAGTGTACAATTCATGCATATAGAAGTGATAAAGGAAAAGAAGTCAGTACTCCAGATATAGGCATTCAATGCGTGAATCTTGGTGTGTTCTCTGTGATAGCATACATATGAATATTCAGGCTCAGCTAATAATAAAATTTCATCCATTTTCATGAGGAAAAAGTGTGGGCTCCTATTTCTAAATGCAAGCGAGTCATAGCATATGATATCAGAAATGAAATCTAAGACACGACAAATATAGCATGCATATAGAATAAGCTAACTCCACGTAGACATCATCACAGAAAATTCATCTCTAGCATGAGATGAAAGATAAGGAAGAAGTAAAGATAAAAGGAAAATAGAACTATGCAATGCGGCACACATGAAAGTAAGGAAAACGTGATGCATGGCAAAACAAAAGGAAAATAACGAAAAATGAGTGCAAAAGTGAAAAGCGGTGTGAAAAACTGAAAATAAAGGTGGCAAATCGAAAAAAGAACGTGAAAGCTCACTCCCCCAAGCTAAACGGCACAGTGTCCTCAATGTGCAAAGTGTGGCACACAGAGAGACAAGCAATGTGAGGGGCAAGTGAGGATGCATGCATGATGGGAAGAAAAAATATAATAAAAGGAAAAGTAAGAAATGAAAATATGATGCAGAAATGATGCATGCACAGCTAGGAGTGATACGAAAATAAATATGGCACCCAGAACTCTCCCTCTCTCCCAAAAAAAAGATATATATAGATGCGATCAAAAATGAGAATCCCGAGTAGATATGATATGATATGCACAAATAGATATGATCAAAAATATAATCCCAAAATAAGTGAGGGGAGGGGGGTGGACAAAAGTGCATCAGGACCCAGCAGAGACGGGCAGCACAACGACAGGAATGGATCAAGGCATCAAGAGTGCCTAAGAAGGCGGTGCCGCGCCGTCTCCGTCCTGAGGCGGAGGTGGAGGTGGTGGTGGTGTAGGCTGCTGAGCTGGGGTGGGCGTGGGAGTGGAAGCAGGTCGAGCGTGTGTGGGAGTGTGTGTGGGAACCTGCTGGGTGGGTGGGGGTACGCGCGGGAGACGCTCTAAGATCTGTGTCAGGCAGTAGTGGATCTGAGGGATCAGGTCAAAGCGTCCAGCCATCGTAGAGACGGTGGAGGACAGGGTCCGAAGGTCTCCTCTAAGACCACTCACCGCCACCTCAAGAGCACGTATGCTCTGCAGTACAGTGTCGGGCGGGGGTGGTGCAGAGGGACGCACCGGTCTAGGCTGTGCAGGGCGAGGCTGGCGTACGCGTGTGGAGTATGTAACGGGCTCAGCAGGGAATGGGACAAAAGGGGCCGCGCCTGGAAATGTGGGCCGGGCCTCAGTGTGAGGCCGGGGCGGGCGGTGAGAAGTGGAGGCAGCGGCAGCGGAAGAAGAGTACAAAAGCGGCTGCGAGGCGGCTAGTGAGGTCGGTGGCACAGAAGTGTGGACAGACGCCACGACGCTCTCGGAGAATAAGGCGGCGGTGGAGACAGAGGAATCTCCCGCTGGGGCAGAAGTGTGCGGTCCAAAAGGTGTAACCCCAGCGGAGATCATGCTAACCATGGTCTCCACGACCGAAGTGAACGAGGGCTCTCCGCACTCGACTATGGTCGGCGGGCGCTCGGGGAGTGCGGAGCAAAGAGGCTCCACGGACAGAGGGCCGGAGGTGGCAGCGGGAGTGGTGGGGACAGCCTCGGAAGTGGTGACAGTGGTGGAAGTGGGCTCAGCAAAAGTACTCTCGACACAGGCAGAGGTAGGGACAGAAGTGTCAAGAGCAGTGGAAACGTCAGGAACAGGCTGAGAGGCCACAGGGTCGACGGGGTGGGCAGCAGGCTCGGCAGGGTGCGCAGCAGGGTCTGCGGGAGCAGCCTGGGCAGCGTGGGCAGCGGGGCCCTGCTCAGCCTCCTCGGCCTCGAGCACGTAGGCGGCGGGGATGAGGACATCCATCGCCGGAAGCCAGTCAACGTGGGCTGGTGCAATCAGAGTCCGAGCAGGGCTCGGGAGAATCATGTAATCGGCCCCATAGGGGCCGTGCAACCAGACCCAGTGACGCTCGCCGTGCGGACGCAGCATCTTCATCCGGGCCATAACTTCTATCGACAAGGAAGTGGGGCCCGGAACGCGTCGCAGGTCGTCGGGGAAATCCTCGCCGGTCATAAGAGCCAGCAGGGTAATCAGGCCGCCGCAGCATATCGGTGAGCGAGCGCCCACCGATACAATGATGCGGTCTAAGTACCATGCCGCGATATCGATCACGACGGCGGGGACAAGCTCGTCTCCATCCCTAGATAGAGCTCTGGGACGTGTCATCGCATAGAGCATGTAAAGCTCTGGCGTAGACATCGTGCCCGGCTCATATCTGGCCAAAAAGGTAGTCGCCATGAGGCGCTGGGCAATGCGTAGGCAGGGATGTACGATGGCCGAGGCCTTGGCCCTACTAGGGTCAAAGGCGGCGTGGAGACCCGTGATACGTGCCCAGAAGGCACCGGCGTCGAAAGAGGGTGGAGGGATATGTGTGGGGCCATAACCGCGATCGGCTCCGGGGACTGCGGGCCATGAGAAAAATGCTCTCATCATATCGAGAGTGACCTGGCACTCTCGATCCATGAACCGGAATGAGCATCCCTCATCGGTCCGGGCGATAGAACTCAAAACCTCAAGTGTCGGACGGGTAAAAGTATCCGCCGACACCTGGAAAAAATCTCGCCAGCCCACATTGTCGTACAACGTGAGCATCCCCTCAAGTACCCCCAGGCGTCCTAGGTCAGCGAGGTGTGCGAACCTGGAGGGTACGATCGAGCGCTGCGAGATACGCTCGAAGACGGCGCGGTGTGCGTCGTCTCGGAACGTAATCCCGAGCGGCCCGACCAGAGGAGCTGGTGGTGGTGGCTGTGGATCGGCGGGGAGAGGCTGTGTAGGCTGTGGGTGCGCTGCAGGCTGTGCGGGGTGTGCGGGAGACGGTGGAGGAGAGTCCTCCAACTCGTGGGAGGGGCCGGCATCATCCGACCGCTTCCGCTTGGCGGAAGCTCTCTTCGACCGCGGCCGTGTCCGGGGCGGCATATCTGCCCCGAGCGCGCGCCGAAAAAGTGAAAAGTGCGGCGTGTGCACAAAGTGTGGAAAGAGTTTACCCAAACACGCCGCGAGTGCTAAGTAGTGAAAGCGTGCGAAGTCCGCGCCTCCACGAAGTCCTGAGCAGCCCGTAGAAGCTCCCCTGAGCTCCCCTAAGCTCCAAAAAGCAACCTGCGCATGGAAAGGCGATATCAGCGAGTAAGAATCAAAATGTATGGAGCAATAGGGGTATAACAGATAGATATAGGAATTGATTTGGGTTAGGGGGGCGTTTAGCACATGGATCCTCAAAAAAATACACGAGGAGAGGAGAAAACGGTGAAAATAAGCGAACCGGAGGTGATCGGAGGCGGGGTTGCCGGCGGCGACTCGGGCGGAGTCCGGCGACGGGCGGCCGGCGTTGGCAGGCCGAGCGGCGGCGCGCGCGGGCGAGTGGGCGAGCGGCGAGGCGAGATCGGGCGAGGGAGAGCTGAGGGGGCGCGGGCGAAGGGTTTTTTCGTTTTCGAAAACTGTGCCCCCTCGGTTTTATATTAAAAAAGTTACGACTCGGCCGAGTGATTTTACTCACTCGGCCGAGCGAGGCAATTAAAAATTTCTCCCCGATGTCGCTTCGGCCGAGTGGCTTTGCCAGCCCCGGCCGAGTGGAGTAAGTCCATTCGGCCGAGTGACTCAAGCTACTCGGCATGACTCGCCCTAGGAGGGTATCCGATTTACTCGGCCGAGTGCATATATATACTCGGCCGAGTGGCAGTTCTTATGAAATGAGGAAAATAGACAGAGAGTTGGGTACAGCAGACTTCCCTCGTTCGTGAGCGGCTCGGCCGGACGAACTTCTGGACTCGGCCGAGTGACTAGTATACTCGGCCGAGTGAGCCTTAATTTCTGCTGTTTATCTTCGTTTGGACTCTAAACTCCGTCTTTCTTCCTCCAGTCGATTTCATGCTCCTCCTAGGCGTCGAACGCCTTCTTTGGGCGCTCCTCGTGGCCTCATTCATCTTCCTCATGATGGGTCTACCTATCTCCTCTCCTGTCAAGAAAAATGGGACCCGTTATCACAAAATTTTTGGCGATCGACTCAAAACACTAAAAATTTCTAAAACGAAAATAAAGAAAAACGAAAATAAAGCAAAAACCGTCGGGTTGCCTCCCGACAAGCGCTCGTTTTAGGTCGTGAGCTCGACCCCCTATAATTTTCAATCAATGCGGGATGTTTGGTGCATATGAGATGCACCCGTCAAACTTTCCGGGGAGCGCGCTTGGATTCGGACGTGGCGGCGAAGCGTTCTCCCGCGGTGGTCTCCTATCTCGAATAGTGTTGGGGGGAGGCTCCCCCAAGCTAGCATTTGCCCCGGTCAACGGCTTAGCCGGCGATGCCGATTTCCGTACCGGCGGAGCTTTCTTTGGAGACTTTGATTTCGAGAGCTTGCAGAGCTCTCGAATCCTTGCGACATCAGCGTCGCCTTCATCTTCATCAGCGGAGAAGTCGGGGGAATCATCATTATTGTCCTCATGGCCTAAATCCGGGCTTTCATCCAATTCTTCATCAAAAAGGGCACCAATTGAGTGAGGAATCGCCTCCTCTATCACCTCATCAAGGAGGTCCATATAATCGAGCTCCTCATGGTAAGGCATGTGCTTCATTGCCTTGGGAATGTGGAGTTCCACCTTGATGTTTCCGACGTTTAAGGTTAAGGTACCTTCGCGCACGTCGACGATGACTCCGGCGGTGGCGAGGAATGGGCGCCCAAGTATCAATGAGGTGTCTCCCTCCTCCTTAATGTCCATGATGACGAAGTCACATGGCAAGCATATTCCTCCCGGGACTTGAAGTGGGATGTCTTCGGCAATCCCCACCGGCCTTGTTATCCGTCCATCGGCTAATTGAATGCGCATGTCGGTGGGTTTCAACTTTGTCCCGGTGTTAAGCTTTAAGAACATGGAGAGGGGCATGAGACTCACACTAGCCCCAAGATCGACCAACGCCTTTTGAAGAGGCACGCCGCCCAACGTGCAAGGAATCCGAAAACTCCCCGGATCTTTAAATTTTGCCGGCTCCTTTTCTCTCTTGGTGAACCAAGAGCCCTCCTCGGCTAGCATGATCTTTTCCTTCCTCTTTCTCCCCGAAATCAAGTCCTTCAAGAATTTGGCATATGTGGGGATCTCGATGATGGCGTCAAGGAAGGGAATATTTAGGCTAACTCCTCTTAGATACTCGAGGAATTTCGCTAGCCTTTTCTCCATTTTTGCTTTCGCTAGTCTTTGGGGGAATGGGACCGGTGGCATGAAGCGCCTCTCCTCAATTAATAGCTCCGCCCTAGATTTCTCCTTGTCTTGTGGCTTCTTCTCCTTTTCAATCTCAACTACCGGCTCAACCGGCTCCACGCTTTCCTCCACGGGGTCCTCAATAGGAATCATGGCGGGGGTAGTGTCCTTCCCGCCTCTAGTAGTAACGGCAACTACGGCATTGATGTGGCCCGTGTTGCCCCGTGGGTTTTGCTCCGGTTGCGCCGGCAATCTTTGAGTGTTCCGATTGAGCAATGCCAATTGCTCTGATATTTGAGCCACTACGGTGTTAAGGGAGTCTTGCCCCGCCTTCAAAGTAGCATTCACCTTGTTTTGTTCGACCATGAACGCCTCCACTCTAGTTTCGAAATCGGATCTTTGTGGAGCTTGTGGAGGGTTTTGGTTTTGATTCCTCCACCCTTGGTTGTATCCGGGAGGCCTATAAGGTGGGACTTGTTGCTTTGGTTGGAAGTTTTGTTGTGGAGGTCCCCTCGGCGGATAGTATTGTTGTTGGGGTGGTGGTGGTCGAGCTTGATTAGGCGGTTGTTGTGGCGGGTTCAAAGCTCCTTCATTGTTGGCGTAGGAGAATCCCGGGTGATTTCTTGCGGCCGGATTGGACCAATACCCTTGGTTTCCCGCAACATATTGCACTTGCTCCAAGGATCCTTCTCCTTGCTCTCCTCCCGAATACATGGCTTGAGATTGGTCTTGCCAATCACTCATTTGGCTTGCCGGCGCGGAGGTGGAAGGGCTTCCTTGGGGCTCCGTGATGAATTTCTCCAATCTCTCCACCACCTTGTGGAGAGAATCGAATTTGCTCGTAAGATCCGCTACGGCCTTTGCCTCGTAGATGCTAGTCGGCTTTAAGGAGGACGTAGAGTGTCCTCGCTCATCGCCCCATTGTTGGTTATTAGAGGCCATCTCCTCAATTAGGGCCGTAGCTTCCTCGGGAGTCTTTGACAAGATTGCACCATTCGCCGCGGCATCAATAATTTGTTTGGTCCCCGGTTGGAGACCGTTGTAGAAGCTGTGCACTAACTCCCAATCTTCTATACTGTGGTGCGGGCACTGGTGCTGCAAATCCTTAAATCGCTCCCAAGCTTCATAGAGCGTCTCGTGTGGTCCTTGCTTGAAGGACATGAGAGCGCTCCGGATCTTCACCGTCTTGGATGGTGGATAGAATTTATCAATGAATGCATCCGCCAACCCGTCCCAAGAGGTGAAAACTCCGTCAGCTTGCGTCCTCAGCCAATAGAGTGCTTTGTCCTTTAGCGTGAAGGGGAAGAGGCGCAGTCTGATGGCATCAATCGGGACCCCCGGCATTTGGAAAGTGGCGCACTTCGACAAGAATGATTGGATGTGGTAGTGGGGGTTCTCGTGAGCGTTCCCATGAAAGGGGTCTTGTTGCATCAAAACCACCAGTCCCGTCTTTAGCTCGAAGTTCTTGTCGGCCGCCAACTCCGGCACGGCGATGGATGACGTAGTAGAAGAGGTTTTAGGCCGAAGCCTATCGCGAATAGAAATTATTCTCGCCATTCTCGCCGCCAATTCTTCGGGAGTTTCCCGGTTGGTCATAAACCACCCTTCCGGATATTGTCTCCCTTCCGCTCTGAGTCTCCGCGCGGTACGTTCGATCTCGGGATCGAATAATAGGGCTTCGGGGTCCGCCGTAGATCGTGTGTACATGCACAGTGAAAACAGAGTTTCAAAGAGATGATTAGTACCGTGGAAGGGTTAGGTAAAAATAGCAAAGGAAATAATAATGGTAAAAGAAATAAAATAAAAAGAAAATAAAAGAAAGAAATAGCTAGGTGAAAAAGAATCAAACGCAATCGCCTCCCCGGCAACGGCGCCAAAAACTTGATCACGCCCCGGCGTACACGTCCCGGGACGACGGTTGTAGTTTTACCGCAAGCGCACGGTATAGCGGCGAGCGGGTATCGAACACAGGGAGGACGAATGACCGTGCTTGCTCCTAATCAACCTGGCTATTCAGAGGGATAATTGCCTTGGGCGATCCTGTCACAATCGTCAGACAAAAGTGCGAAATATCAAATCAAATAGAGAACGCCTAGGGAATGGGGAATCCCCACTACTCACCGTATTTCACAATTGTGGTTCGCCGGTATCGAAATCGCTAGGATGAGAATTTGGATGAACTAGTTGCAACTAAATGTGGAACCAAGCTCACGCTCTCGCGCTGTTGCCGGTCTATAGCTATCCTAGGTTTGGGTCCAATCTCTTGCAAACCCTAGCCTAGGGAAGCTAGCATTAGGATCAACATCATCGTCCAATTGCGCACCGAGCCCAATCTCTTGCAAACTCGGTCCACAATCTAAATTAGGATAGTTCCTACCCGTCCAATCTCTTGCAAACGGGTATCGGCGCGGAATTGCAACCGGAGATCCTAGCATCGGTCCAATTTCTTGCAAACCGATACTTCGAAAATCCGACTCCAACCCAATTCGGATTTCTAGGGCTTCCTATCGAATTGGGATCCAATTTCTTGCAAATCCCAATTGATGTGAATACCTAGCTATCCGTAGTAATTCGATCCCAATCTAATCCCTAATAACAATCCTAGCTCAATTTCTACCGATTCAACACAAATACGAAATTGGGTTGGTAGGGTTCATCCCCACGCCCCAAGACGTGGAGACTACTCACTAATCATAGCAATAGCACAATAATTAGCAATGAAATAGACAATGGAATTCATCACAACAATGATATAAACAATAAAAATAGAGTTTTTGTGGAAGAGAAGTGCAAACCAATGTAGATCTTCAATCAACCCAATAAAAATCCAAGTTTTTCTCTTCACCAATCACAATTAATAAAGCTCAAAAAGTAGACTCAAAAAGCTGCAAAAAATCTCAGAGGAGGCCCCCAAAACTAGGGTAAAAACAGAGCTTAAATATCCCCAAAAATCGTCTAAAAATCCTGACCAAAACGCCCCTGCACAGCCTGTTTTCCGCAAATTTCGCTACAGGCAGCGCATCGCACTCGGCCGAGTGACAAAAGTCGCTCGGCCGAGTGAAAACCCTGTCAATTTCCAGTAAGTCGTGGGCTTCAGGGGTCTTCAGTTCGGGGGCGGCTCGGCCGAGTGAGTTGTCGTTACTCGGCCGATGGCTTCACTTCACTCGGGCGGACGGGATTTGCCACTCGGCCGAGTGGGTCTTCTGAAGCTCAGATGGCCGAAAAACAGTAACTTCGGTCTTTTTGAGAGCCTTCGTCTGGGCGCCACTCGGGCGGACGTGGTATCGTCACTCGGCCGAGTGGGTCTTCTGTGCTCGGCCGAGTGCACAGGTAACTCGTGTCTGAATTGGTCGGCCGAGCAGTGTCTCACTGGTCGGCCGAGTGGCTCCTCCACTCGGCCGAGTGGGACACAAAAAATGCCCAAACTGGTCGTTTTGGCCTCCTCGTCGCTCCGGCGACGTCCATTCTTCTTCCGCTCCTCTCCAACAGCAAAATACCCCTCGGGGAGGTCGTCGGTGGCCGTCTAGATTACACGCATCTCGAGATCACTCCTAATCGCGCCAAATCACCTGAAATGCGACAAAAACAACAAATCGTGAAAAGCATCGCAATATCGTCGATATATCGTGAAAAACATGATTTGGGCGATCAAAATGGCATGCAAACATGCGGGAAAAGGGTGTAAAATAAGGAGTGATCACCAACTCTACTACATGAACCAACCCCACCCAAAGTGTATTGTTTAGTCATCGACTAATTTTCATTCCATCTGTATTCGATGGTCATACAGACATGCCTCGAGGCCCCAACGTCACATATTATTATGGGTGGCACAAATAAAGGTATGAACAAGGAATGAAGCATTTCATGGATGTTTAACATAGAAAAAGTATTTTTCACAAATATGTTCACATGGTGACGTAATGAGTTACGACATAGAAAGCTACCAAAAGTTGACATGATAATTTAAATATAACGGAATTTATCAAAGTTTAGAACATCATTTTTTCTGGATTTTTAAATCAGTCATGGCAATTTTCTGGTATTTTAAAAGCAAGCATCACATTTTTCAGTATTTCAAAAATAAATGTCATAAACTTACAAAATCAATATCTTCCCATCTACACGTTGGATTTTTATGTTCTTGATGTCCAAATTCTCCTCTCGACGGGTACTTTCAGATTAAGTTGGGTTCAATATGTCGTTTACGCGAAAATCGTTAGAAATGATTTATTTTGGCGTTTAACAATAAATACGGATAACTTTAAAAATTTGTAGAAAATAGGGCACTTCCTGATTGGAGCGACCTTAGTGTCCACATGATTGTATGGAAGGCACGAATATTTCTGCTTCATTGGATTTAATATCAAGCTAGAGAATTCTTAATGAATTAACATAATATTAAATTTACTTACGTAATGCACTGTTTATATACTAAGATATACTATTTACATATAATATAACCTACTGTTTATACTAATATATATATTTATACTCACAGTTCTTTATAAACTTATATATATTTGTATAACAATTTAATTATGAACTAACATATATAATTGGTTAAATAAAAACTATCATACATATATAATACTATAAGGGTATATATAAACTATGTTTATATAACATAGTACATTGTTTATGTATTATATAATACTGCATATATAAACAACTCACAGCTTTATGATTCGTCGTTGCCGTTAGCATGCAGATGATCGCGCGGCTCTGGGCAGCAACAGACGGCGGAGGTCGGAGGTCGGAGGTCCAGGCGGTCCGACGGGCGTCAGGGCTGGGCAGGCACCGTCCACGATGGTGAACGTGGGTCAGGGTGATAGTGGAAGGTGTCGTTGTTGACTTCGGATGTGGCAGTGTGCTCGTCGGTGATGGGATGTGCGGCGGAGAGAGCAGTGGCGATCGTCAGAGCTGAGCGACGAGGTGAGCATGAGACCACAGCTTGGAGGGTGTGGTCGGAGGTTGCGGCTAGGGTTGTTGCTGGCCGGAGAAGAGGGGGGGAGAGAGAGGTCGAGGAGGGACATGGGCCTGGGTCTATGTTAGGAGGAGGAAGCAGGCAGGGGGTCGCAGTGGGTTGAGGTTTCGATGTGTTCGTTGTTATCCGGAGAAGGGGACCCACTGCGAGTTTGATGAGGGTAAAGGCCAGATGTTGGGAGATTGCAGGGGAGGCGGATGGTAGGCTGCCGTAGATGGATGTCGAGGTCGGTGGCGAGTTGAGGGGAGGACATGCAGGTTATTGATAGAGGGATAGACGGTGGGTCTCCATGTGTTGGAGGTATGGAAAGAAGGCATCGACTGTGTTTTTTCCCTAGGGTTTCTTCCTCGTTTTGGTTTTGTACGGGAGAGGGTGTTGCGGTTGTAGGGTTTGTTAGGGTTTTGTTTTCTTACGTGATGTTTTAAAGACTTTAAGAGGGCAGCAAACAGAAAAGGCAGTAAACAGAGTTTTAATTACAAATATAATTGTAGAGATTAATTCTTCTTTAATGTCATTAACATATGATAAAAGTCTCCTAGAGTCTATATGGAAAGTATTCAAAGTTTGAATTAAAAAAACGAATATATTTACTCATATAATTATAATTGATTGGTTTAAAATGGCTAATTAAAATTGTTTTTATTAAGGTATGTTAATATATGATTTGATTTAGGAAAATCAATTAGTTAAAATATTCGAATTTTTACGATATCGTCATTAACTCAAAGTTAACCGAAAATTATAAAACTAACATCAGCGCGATCATGAAGATGTGAATATCACGAATATGTGATCCGATCACGCGTTCGAGCTAGGGAAATAGTAAGTAAAATCATAAAGCCAATATTCCAATAATTCAATACATTAGTATAATACGTACGGAATACGTACAGATAAAAACTGACAGTTACATCCTACCCACCTTATTAACATCCGCCCCCGAAATTCTATCAGCTAGGGTTCAGGAAATAAATGAGGATAGCGCTCATGCATTTCATCTTCCCGTTCCCAGGTGGATTCTCTCGGTAATTCGTGATGCCACATCACCCTGACAAGATTGACTACTTTATTCATGAGGGTCTTCTATCGTCGGTCCAAGATTTGAACTGGCTGCTGCTCGTAGGTCAGATCTGGTCCAACAGTAATCTCGGATTAGTCAACCGCATGATTAGGGTCACTGATGTAATGACACAATTAGGAGATATGGAAAATATTATGTACTCCCACCAATGATGACGGTAGAGCTAGAAAATAAGCCACTTCTCCAACTCGCTCTAGTACATCAAATGGTCCAATGAATCTTGGGATAAGCTTTCATCGCTTCCTAAATCATATCACTCCTCGGTTTGGGGATATCTTTAGGAAAACATGATCTCCTGGTTGAAACTTCAAATGATGATGCTTGACATCAGCCCAATGCTTGTACCGGCCTTGTGCAATGCGTAACTTGTCCCTGATATTACACACTACGTCTAATGTTTCAACATGGAAGCTCGTAGAATGAATTCCAATATTTGGATGGTACGCTCTGATTGACCATTAGTCTACGGGTGATACGCAGTGCTGAAACTAAGACTGATACCCAGATTGGTCTGTAGACTCTTCCATAATTAAGATGTGAATCTAGCGTCCCGGTAAAAGACAATGCTCATTAGAACTACATGCAATCGAACAATCTCTTGCATGATTATCGATTACATCACAACGTAAAATAGAAATAAGTTTTAAAGGTATATGATAAATCATTACCTCCATATACTTCTTAGCAAATATTTTTGTATATGTCCCACACGGAAGGGTATAACATGTGCAGATTTGGTTAATCGGTCAACGATCACCTAAATCGCATAATTATGTTTAGTACTCCGAGGTAGTCCACTCACAAAATCCATAGTGATGTGCCGCCACTTCCATTCTAGAATAGGTAGAGGTTGAAGCAATCCGGTAGTGCGATGATATTTAGCCTTCTCTTGCTGACACATAAGGCACTTAGCACCACTTCGATCCATGCTTCTCTTCATTACATGCCACTAAACGTTCAGCCGAAGATCCTTATACATATTGGTGCCACCAGTATGAATGGAGTAAGGAGAGTTGTGCGCTTCATTCAATAGCTCTTCTCTGATATTGCATGAAGGCACACAAATCCTACTGCCATATCTCAAAGAACCATCTTCATGAGTAAGGAAGTCCGTCCGAAGTCCAGCTTTGACTTGCTCTATGATCTTCTATAACTTCGCATCTCCAGGCTGAGCAGCTTTAATCAGATCTACGATAGTAGACTGAATTTGCATATTCATACATGATGCTGAAATCCCGGGCAAGATAACTTCAATCTCCATCTCTCGCATTGCTTGCTTTAGTCTCCACTGAGCTGAGAGAGTCATGATCGTTGGTAAACGGCTCAAAACATCTGGTACCACATTCACTTTCCCCGGATGATATTGGAGATCGATGTCATAATCAGTCATGAGCCCTAACTATCTACGTTGCCTCATATCGAGCTCCTTCTGGGTGAAGATGTACTTAAGACTTTTATGATCGGTGAAGATCTTCACTTGCTTGCTTAATAGGTAATGCCTCCAAATCTTCATAGCAAATATGACAACAGCTAACTCCAGATCATGGGTCAGATAATTCTTCTCATGAGTCTTAAGTTGCCCGGATGCATACACAACTACATGATCATGCTGGTGCAATACACATCCAAGGCCCTTACCAGATGCGTCACAGAAAACCTCAAGTCCCCAGTCCTATCTGGCATAGCTAGCGCCGGTGCAGTCGTCAGCTTCATCTTCAATTCTTTGAATACTTTCTCACAAGCCTCAGACCAGATGAATTTGATATCCTTCATCGTTAGACGATACATATGCTCAGCAATCTTCAATAAGTCTTTTATAAATCAACGATAATAGCCATCTAATCCGAGAAAACTTCGGATGTCAGAAGTTGATCGAGGGGTCGGTCAATTCTTGACTGAGGTAACCTTCTTCAAATTGACAGAAATACCATCTTCTGATACCACATGCCGAAGAGAGGCGACTCAGTCTAGCCAGAATTCACACTTGTTGTTTGGCGTATAACCGATGATGTCGCAGGGTCTCCAATACAATCCACAAATGCTCGACATGCTTTTCTTCATTATTCGAGTAGATCATGATGTCGTCGATGAAGATCCCTACGTACGAACTTATCTAAGAACTCATAGAAGATCAAGTTCATAAGGTTCATGAATACCGCTGGGGCGTTAGTCACACCAAATGGCATGACTACGAATTCGTAGTGCCCATACTTGGTCCGAAATACTGTCTTCGGGATGTCTTCACTTCTGACCTTCACTTGATGATAACCACTTCGGAGATCCAGCTTAGAGAAAACTCGCGATCCGCTAAGTTGATCTAAGATGTCGTCAATGAGCGGCAGCAGGTACTTGTTCTTTCTGGTCACCTTATTCAGTTCTCGGCCGTCCACATACATCCTTCTAGATCCATCCTTTTTCTTGACCAAAAGAACTGGTGCACCCCAAGGAGATACGCTGGTGTTGCGGGTCAAATCCACCTAACAATGAAATTTGTATATGGGAAATCAAGGGTACATTGATTACAAGTGGTTGGGTCGTAGAAGATGCTAGTACGCCTTAGAATGCGCTTTGTAGGCGAAGGATCCAAGGTCACCGATCGGTCGCCGACCACCTGGTAGATGGACCGAGCTTCCTGTGGTAATAACAACTCGTCAGAAAGACTGGGTTGGCTGTCAACCAGTAGCCTCTCCGATGGTTCAGTCAGTAAATGACTTTTTAAGAAGTAAGTCGGACACGTTGGCCGGTCTTAAAGTAGAACGGATTTGCATGGCGAGCTTAAGTGGAAGGCATAGATATATGGACGATATCCGACCATGTTGTATTTTATGATTTTAACTAACCAACCCACTCATTGGTGGCTGGAGGAGGTATTTATAGTGGCGAGAGTCGGTTGAGCATCATTTAATCAATTGTCACTTCTGCTTAGCTGGAGCTCGGCTGGAGCATTAATGGGGATGTGATAGGTCGGGGGTGTCAGATATATTATCGCACTGCCTCAACCTATCATTAATGGAATGTCAGAGTGTGTCAGAGATATTTATGCATTAATGGAGACGCGACGGACGACCATCAATTCTCGTCTTTAAGCTCTGGCATTAATTGGAGGTGTAGGTGGCACCATGTCAAAGATATTTATGCTCGCTAGGTCGCCAGGGCCACCTTTAGAGAACGTCGAGCTTGGCGTCTAAGCTTGGTGTCCCAAGTCTTTCCCAGTCCTTCCTTCTCGTTCGGTCAGTAAGCGAGCTTCGCTGTTAGCTAGAGTTCACCTCTAAGCTTGACAACGAGCTTCTGCCAGACTAATTGGGCGTGCCTCTTTCTCGATTCATCGGACTAGCTCCCCCGCTCGGTTGGGCAAGCTTCTTCTTAGGGGGTCGATCTCCTCGCCTGAGCTCACTCTTGTACAGGCTGGTTAGTGAGCGTACATGCTTGGGCCTTGACTATGTGTGCCTTTATTTTCTAGGCCGGCCATCAGGTCGTAACAATTGCCGGATAAGAGGCTACTAAGATAACACCTAGCGCATAGGAAATATATCTTAACTAAAAGATAGACAATCAAACACATGTGTATAACAAAATCACTGTAAAAGAAAGGTTTATGCATTACCTAAAATCACTTGCTCATCAGTCTCAGCCTCTGCAGCTGTCATGGTGAATGTCAGGCGCCTCGACTGGTTCTGCCGTGCCAGTGCAAATGCCTTTTGTTGTGGAGCTAGAGGTGGTCCAGGAGCTCCACGCTGAATAGGTCCATGAGGTTCGACAGTCACCGGCTTGTTGGTGTGGCGAGGGCTGTCTCTGGTAGCATGTGCAGATGCCCCACATATCAAGCATTGATTCAGTAGCTCTTTGCAGTCCTTCTTGACATGTCCAGTTTGCTTGTAGTGAAAACACACCATCTGAGATCAGTTGTTGATAGGAGCAGCAGGCCGCAATCTGAGTAGGTCGGAGGTTGCCCTTGGATGGCTCTTGTGGACGCTTGCTTCCTCTAGTCTGAAGTGCCTCCTTACGCTTCATAATGAGCTCATGCTTCCTAGCAGCATCCACCACTTCCTGATGTGTAGTCAGATTCGTCGAAGACATTGAAGCCTGAATGTCCAGGTCTAAACCCTGGAGAAACTGATATGCATTGCCTTCAGAATCCACCACCAGATGAGGAGCGAATCGACTACGCATGGAGAATTTTGCTTCATAGTCGTCAACAGTCTGAATACCTTGCTCCAGGTTGACGAATCGTTGCTGAAGTTCCCTCTTTGCTGACATAGGGAAGTATTGGACATCGAATCTCGCTCGAAAAATAGTCCAGTCGATTGGCTTAACAAATCGTGCTTCCTCAGCATCCCACCAGTTCCGAGCATTTCCAGTCAGCTATTTCTTGGCAACTTCCACCCAGACTGCCTGGTCAATGCGAGAGAGGATTAGGTCATCTACGGTGCTTCGGGTCCATTCTTCAGCTTTCAGTGGGCCTTCTCTTCCAGAAACGCTTTTCGGGTTCAGATCCCGAAATTTCTTGGCTCTAGGTGTAACCCGAGGAGGAGGTGGTGCAAATTGCATAGGCTGTTATCCTTGCTTTATCAGCTGCTGTTGAATCTCCAGCATTCCTCTCATGACACCCATAAGTTCATGGATGTCAGGATCACCATTTCTGCTAGCTCTATTTCCGTTGCGAGTGTGCAGTCTTCCTGCCATGCTGCAAAAGAAACAAGGTAAACATTTGTGTATAAAGTTATTCAAACGATCTGGTTAGTGATGATATTTACACTGTTCCAAAGTATTTCGCAGATTGCAACGACCTGCATGGGTCACCACTAAAGCCTGTCATGCCCCGCTTCCCACTATACTTGGGAGCGAGGACGCGAGCGGGTTCGCATGTGCTTAAAGCAAAGAAGAAGTACTTTTTATTTATTTCTTTCTTCTTTGACTTAAGCACAATAAACGTTGTTTAACAAAATAGGTTCTTGCATGCGAGGTTCTCAGAAGCAGCATAAATATTTATTACACTTTTATTCCAGCATTAAAAACAAGGTACACAAAGTAATTAAGGCCTAGCATGGCCGTACAATTTATGCTAAAAGTAAACACACCTGAAAAGCAACAAAATACGACTAATACAATAAAGACTGCAACAACTCTCTAGTCTTCAGCAGTGAGGACTTCAGTGTCCTCGTAACTGTGGTCCTCGGGGTATATCTCCATGTTGGGATCCTTAAAGGCAGGGTCCTCAACATACACTGTCTCTGAACCCAACATATATTTCATAATTTCAATTGAAATATATGCCAACGCTAGCTCGGTAAGATTTTTAAAATAATAAAAGTGTTGAACAAAAGAGAGCGTTAGAACAATTAAAGGAAAACACGTGCATAGTACATGAATATGAGCATACTAAAAGTTGACATATGATTTGCATTTCAATACGGTAAAAGTGGTTGCAAATTGAGTATTTTCAGTTTCTCATGTTAGTGAATAAGTCCATGTCCGAGAAATTATAATGTTCTTGATGCACCCTATCATCAGGAGGTTACCGTGATGCTTCATGCCATCCCTAACCTTAAAAATGGCCAAGATACTTGCCTCTATTAGTGTGGTATGGAGGTAGCCGTAATGTGCTCAAGTTACACTTACCAACTCTACTACATGAACCAACCCCACCCAAAGTGTACTATTTAGTCATCGACGAATTTTCATCCCATCTTTATTCGATGGTCATATAGACATGCCTCTACGGCCCAACGTCACATATTATTAGGAGGGCACAAATAAAGGTATAAACAAGGAATGAAGCATTTCATGGATGTTTAACATAGCAGAAGTATTTTTCACAAATACATTCACATGGTGACGTAATGGGTTACAACATAGAAAGCTGCCAAAAGTTGACATAATAATTTAAATATAAGGGAATTACTATCAGAGTTTTGAACAATTTTTTTCTGGATTTTTAAATCAGTCATGGAAATTTTCTGGTATTTTAAAAGCAAATATTACATTTTTCAGTATTTCAAAAATAAATGTCCTAAACTTAAAAAATCGATATCTTCCCATCTACACATTGGATTTTTATGTTCTTGATGGCCAAATTCTCGTTTCAACGAGTGCTTTCAGATTAAGTAGAGTTCAGTATGTCGTTTACGCGAAAATTGTTAGAAACGATTTATTTTGGCGTTTAACAATAAATACGGATAACTTTAAAATTTTGTAGAAAATATGGCACTTGCCTAATTGGAGCGATCTTAGTGTCCATGTGATCGTATGTAAGGCGCGAATATTTCTGCGTCATCGGATTTAATATCAAGATAGAGAATTCTTAATGAATTAACATAATATTAAATTTACTTACATAATGCACTGTTTATATACTAAGATATACTGTTTACATTTAGTATAATCTACTGTTTATACTAATATATATTTATACTCACAATTCTTTATAAACTTATATATATTTATATAACAGTTTAATTATGAACTAACATATATAATTGCTTAAGTATAAACTATCATACATATATAATACTGTAAGGGTATATATAATCAATGTTTATATAACATAGTACACTGTTTATGTATTATCTAATACTGCCTATATAAACAGCTCACAGCTTTACGTTTCGTCATTGACGTTAGCATGCAGATGGCCGTGCAGCTTCGGCAGCAACGGACGGTGGAGTTCGGAGTTCCAGGCGGTCCGGCGGGCGTCGAGGTTGGGTAGGCAGCGTCCACGGCGGTGAACATGGGTCAGGGTGATATAGGGCGACGTTGTTGTGGACTTCGGATGTGGCAGTGTGCTTGTCAACGATGGGGTGAGCACCGGAGAGAGCGGCGCGATCATCAGAGCTGAGCGGCGAGGTGAGTGTGAGATCATGGCTTGGAGGGTGTGGTCGGAGGTTGCGGCTAGGATTGTTACTGGCCGGAGAAGGGGGGAAGAGAGAGAGAGAAAGAGAGAGGTCGGGTAGGGATAGGGGCATGGGTCTGTAGTAGGAGGAGGAAGTAGGTGGGGGGTCGCGGTGGGTTGTGGTTTTGACGGGGGAGTTGCTGGCCAGAGAAGGGGGTGTACCGCGATTTTGTTGAGGGTGAAGGCCGGAGGTTGGGATATTGCAGGGGAGGCGGACGTCGGGTTGTCGGAGGTGGATGTCGGGGTCGGTGGCGAGTTGAGGGGAGGGCTCGCTGGTTTTTGATTGAGGGATAGATTGTGGGTCTCAATGAGTTGGAGGTAGAGAAAGAAGGCAGCTGCTGTGTTTTTTCCTTATGGTTTCTTCCTCGTTTTGGGTTTGTATGGGAGAGGGAGTTGCGGTTGTAGGGTTTGTTAGAGTTTGTTTTTCTTACGTGATATTTTAAAGACTTTAAGAAGGCAGTAAACAAAGTTTCAATTACAAATATAATTGTAGAGATTAATTCTTCTTAAATGGCATTAACATATGATAAAAGTCTCATAGAGCCTATATGGAAAGTATTCAAAGTTTGAAATCAAAAATCGAATATATTTACTCATATAATTATAATTGATTGATTTTAAAAATAGCTAATTAAAATTGTTTTTATTAAGATATGTTAAGATATGTGTTGATTTAGGAAAATCAATTAGTTAAAAAAATTCGAATTATTACAATATGGTCATTAACTCAAAGGCAACCGAAAATTATAAAAATAACATCAGCGCGATTGTGAAGATGTGAGGATCGTAAATATGGTATCTGATCACGCATTCGAGCTAGGGAAATAGTAAGTGAAATCATAAAGCCAATATTTCAATAATTCAATACATTAGTAGAATACGTATGAAATACGTACTGATTGGCCGTTACATTTTCTTTCTTCTACAGAATGTCCCACCTGGGTGCATGTACTTCAATGATGGGCCTGCAAAACAAAATCAAATGGGAGATGAACACTTGATTAAAGCTTCAAATCCATTCTCTTTCCTCTTTCCTCTTCATTCGTTGTCTCTCTATATTTATCTTGGTAGCCGCAAAAAAATTTGTTGCAGAGGAATGCAGGTGCACTAGGGTCTCCTTGGGGGCCGACCCTAGTTGATCTTAAACAAAACATAGGTTAGCTATTTACAAGATTGCCCCCAAGCTTCTATATCACATAGTTTAGCCGTTTTAGCATATATTTCAAATCCGAAATTTTTTGTGACTTCCTAGTTATCTTCCTTATGATCGATCGCCATATTTGATGCGTTATAACTTTGTGAAAATGACTAAATTGTCCTTTTATGCTCAAAGTGTCTTTTATCTCCAAAATGACCAAAATGCCCCTAGCTTTTCATTGGCTTGTTTTGACCTGAAATCAGTTAACAAACACATCAAAATGGTTCATGAAGGTTTGTTATCATCAAATAAGAAATCCTAGACCGTTATTTCTAACAAAAGCTTGAAGTGAGGTTCGAGCGAAATTGTTACGGGCTTCATACTTTCCAGCCAAATCTCTGTATCACGGACTTCACGTAGCGACTTTGTGAAAGATAAACTTTACATCCACTTTGATCTCTTGTGATATCCATCCCAAGAATCCTTCGTGCTTCATCTAGATCATTCATCTCAAATGCACAACTGAGCTCAGACTTCAATCTTCGAATCTCCGCGTTATTTGATGAAGCAATGATCATATCATCAAATAAAACAAGAGATAGATGAAGGACCAGTCAACTACTTCCCGATAGAACACGCAATAATCATAGGGACTGTGGATATACACTTGATCATTCGTCCTAAAGCGTTCAAAATGCTTGCACCACTGTCTAGGTGACTGCTTCAGCATAGAGCACTTCTTCAGCCTACAAACAAGCCCACTGCCGCTCTAATCGCAATCGATCTGAGCCATATAGAGCTTCTCCTCGAGCTATCCATGTAAGAATGCTGTCTTGACATCTAGTTGCACTAGCTCAAAGTCGAGCTAAGCCACTTACCAATATGATCCTATTCAAGCATTATCGAGCAATGATTCACCACTGGAGAGAAGCCCTCATTGTAGTCGATGCCTTCCCTCTGTGCATAGCCCTTCGCTACAAGGCGACCTTTGTAGCGAACAACCCTGGCTTCGGCTCATTCCTTCTCAGTGTAGACCCACTTACACCCAATCACATTCTTGCCTTCCAGAAGCTCCACTAGATACCATGTCATATTCTTCCTCAGTGATTCCATCTCATCATCCATCGCTTTCCTCCACTTGTCAGTGTCTTCAAAAAATGCTCCACATATCTAAAAGACACGAGAATGTCAATACTTACCGCGAGAAAAGTGAATGAGACCATCTCTGATTATCGTACAGGTCTTCGTATCTCACGCGGTCTCGCCACTGCAATGGAATCCTTTGGCTGAGGCATCTATGGAACCGAGCTATCTCCACCATTCGAGCTTGAACAACCAACTTCACCAGCATTTGTCTGGAGTACATCTTCTACAGCATCTGGTATAGGTCGGCCTGAGTCAGTAGCCGACCTATTTGGAACCTCAGACACTTTCTAGTATAACTGCTTCATCTATGTTTATTAGGTCTCCATCAATGATTCATGCTCCTTATTGACTCATCAAACATTAGGTCTCTACTCACGATCATTAAATTCTGTGTCAGACACCACATCCTGTATCCATTGACACCATTGCTAAAGCCCAAGAAGATGGCTTTCTTGGCTCTAGCATCGAGCTTATCATCCTTCACTACATAGTAGCTCGGGCAGCCCCAAATTCGTAGAGTCTCGTAGCCAGGAACTGGCTTTCCCGATCAGACCTCCAAAGGAGGTCGTCCTCCAATACAGTAGATGTTAGCCGATTAACCAGATAGGTCGTGTATGCCAGTGCCTCCACCCAGAATTCCTTCGGTAGGTCGGTTGTAGATAACATACGTTAGACTTTCTCCAGCAAAGTCCAATTCATTCTTTCAGCTACCCCGTTCTGCTGTGGCATACCATTAACAGGAAAGTGCCTCTGAATCCCCTCTGATCTAGATAACTTCTCGAAGAGGTCCGACCTATATTCTCCACCGTTTTCACTTCAGAGCCGACCGACCTTCCAACCTCTTTGAGTCTCAAACAGCTTCTTCCGCCCTATAAAGTGTTCAGAACTTGTTCTTTTGACTTCAGATGAAACACCGACACCATGCGTGAGAACTCATTAATGAATGATACACAGTAGTGTTTACCTCCCAATGAGACCGACCTGCTTGACCCCCATATGTCAGTATGCACATAGTCGAGTGCTCTCTTCATGCTATATATGGTTGTCCCAAATGAAGCACATGTCTTTTTACCGAAGACACAATGCTTGCAGAACTCGATCTTCCCAGTCTTGGCACCCTTCAGATGATCTCATTCAATCAGCTTCTACAAAGCTTTCTCGCCAACATGACCTAGATGCATATGCAATAGAAGCGAGTCGTCTTGGTCGGCCTCACGGGTCAGAGCGGTTGTGCCAGTTACGACCGAACCATCTAAGTAGTAGAGGTTGCCTTTCTGCTTTCCCTTCATCACGATCATAGCTCATCAGGTCACCCTCAGAGCAACATTCTCCATCATCACTTGGCATCCATTAGCTTCGAGTGAGCCGAGGGAACGAGGTTATGCTTTATGTCGGGAACATAGCGTACCTCATTGATGTCTCGTGTAACACCGTCGCGCATCTACATCTGAACTGTCTCGATGCCCACAGTGCTGCAAGCCCGGTCATCACCCAATAAAACCGTACTCTTACTCCCTTCTCGGAAGGTTGTAAAGTACTCTATTTGTGATGTCATATGGAATGAGCACCCAGAGTCGAGCCCCCAACCATCTGATGTCATGCCCTCCAAAGCATCGACCAGAACACATTCCTCGACATTAACGCCCTTAGTGACATTGGTTGTTACGTCATGCCTCTTCTTTGCTCTTGGACAATCCCTGACCCAATGTCCTCTTTCCTTACAAAAAGCACATTTCCTTCGCCAAATCCGTGTGTTGAGGTCCGCTGCTCTTGTACCTGGACTTGAATAGGAAATACACCTTTCTAGTTTCACCCTTCTCTTTACACCTACCTCTCACCGAGGTAAGAGCGTCGTTGGCTTGGCCTCCGTGTCATCATCATTCTTCCTAATCTCGTTACTCGTCGGAGCATTGGACACTTTTCAAATGTGATCGATTCCTTACCATGAGTAAGAACCGACACCAAGTACTCATACTTAAGGGGTAAATAGTTGAGGAGAATCATAGCTTTGTCTTCATCGTCAACCTTTACGTCGATGTTTCTAAGATCAGTCAGAAGCTTGTTGTAGTAGTCGAGATGTTCCTCAATAGAAACACCCTCCTTAAGCTTCAGGTCGAAAAGCTTCTTCTTTAAATACAATCTGTTTTGGATGTTCTTCTTCATGTACTTGTCACCGAGCTCCTTCTAGAACTTGTGTGCAGTTGTCTCATCCATAAATGGGTATTTCTTCTCCTTTGTCAAATACAGTCGAATGGTACCATTTGCATTTCGATTCAGAGTATTCCACTCCAAATCAGACATATATGTCGGCTTCTCGTCTAATGTGATATTATGACCAAGTTGGTTCAAGAAATCCAAGACTCTGCATCTCCACATACCGAAGTTGATCTTTTCATTAAACTTCTTTATTTTGAACTTCGTGTTGGACACGATCGTCCGAGCCGCTGGAGCATGCCGACCAAAAGTCGACGCTTTTGAGGAACTGTCATCGCCACCTTTACTCATCTTCGCATCCTATGTTGATCTCCAAAACTGCTGAGCTCTGATACCAGTTTGTTGTGCGTGAGAGCAGAAGTCAAGGATCGTTGGATGATCGAAACAAGGACGAGCAACAAACAACCATCAGGAGCACTATGAAAGATAACAACTTTAGGCCGTCGGGTGACCAAGGGAACACCAATGAGCTTTATTACACAAGGAAAGAATGGATACAAATCTTTTGCCTTCACAACGAATAAGAAGCACACAAATTCTCTTCAAAAGCTCTCAACAATATCTCTCAAAGTTGGCTCATGCAAATGATGGCTCAAAGTTCTCTCAGTGTTGCAAACACGAAACCATTCTTTAAAACACCATATATACAACTGTAACGACTGGTTTTTATCGTTACTATTATCTGTATTTTTCTCTCGTATATTTTTTCACGTATCCGTTGTTAGAAATTTCTGTCTCCGTACCCATACCCTTACCCGTATCCATTTCTTTTTTGTACTTATTATTATTATTATTTTAAACTACCAGAATAAATCCTTTAATAATTATTTTCAAATATCTTTGTATAATTAAGTTAGATTTTCAAATTCAAAATTCGAATTTCAAATCTTTTAATCATTTTAAAAGTCAAATGAAACTTGCCATTGTTGGACCCATTTAAACATAATCGATTAGCTATTATTCCCTTAATTACACCTATTAAATCATATTAATCATTTTTTTCAAATTACTTCCTATTAAACCCTAGCCCATTTTGGAACCCCCTTTAGCCGCACCCAACATGGAACTCACGCACACACTTTTCACGCATACACAACAGCCTTTAACAAAAAAGGGAAAAACAAACTAAACTTATAACCTAAGATAGGGTTCACGTGCTGTACTTTACCCCCCCCCCCCCCCCAAGTTTATACAAATAGAAACCTAAGGAGACTAATATTGAACTAACCCTCACGTGCTCCTGCTACCCTACTCCCCTACTACTTTAAAAACCCTAGAGGACTCAAACTACCAGCCGCCATTATCCCCATTTTCCTCCACGCAAAAGGCCAACTCGTGGCCTCTTCATCCCACGCAGCAGACCTTGCCCAGCAGTCCTCCCATACTCGTGCAACGCCCAGATCCTTCCCCATTCACGCACGCAGCTAGCTCCCTACCCGATCTCTTCTCTTCCACGCGACACAACCAGCAACCCACGCAGCTCCTCCTTACCCAGCAACGCTTCACGGCCCCCCTAGCCAACTGCAGACTGTCGGATCTCCCCCTCGCCATATCCCTTCTCCTCCACGTCGGCAGCTTCCGCCCAACGACGCCGGAGCTCCTCCCTTGCGTTGCAAACCAACGCCGGAGCCCTAGCTGCCTGCACAACCTAGGACAACCGCACGACGTCCCCTCCTCACTGTTGCCACGTCCAGAACAGCCGAAAACACTCCCTCGGCCTCGCTGACAGCTGCACTGACCCGACGCCACAGCCCTCGCCCTCCTCCCGGGGCTCAACGTCGTTGTTTCGGAGCCGTACGCATCGCCGCTGCCCATCGCTGCATCCCGATCCTTATCTATACTACTGGTTAGTAGATCTACCCCTTAACACACTATAACCCACATCGTAATTTAGAGAACCTAATAAAATGGATCGCTAGACGTCGTATGAATCAGTTTAACATTCGTTATGATCAAAAACAGCTTAATCTGATTTTGTGTTTTATCAAACCAGCGAAGCATCATCACCGTAGCGTAGTACCCATTGAGACGTTTCCGACGACACCAAGAACGCCAAAAACAGGCAAGTATGCAAATTGATATGAATTTTTGAAGTCTGAAGGTTTTTATGTCACTTTTACTTATGCTGTATAACTTGAAAACCATACGTGAAATGACGCATGAAAACGATGACATGACATTCAGGACTAAATTTGTGACCCAACGGCATGTCACACGATATACTTTAATTTTAAACAACAACAAAGAAAATTGGTTTCTGTAGCATGTTCAGTAAACCCCATGTTTAACATTATTTTAAATTGTTGTAAATATTGTTCAACCCACTCCTACTTATGGAAAATGTTGTATAAACGAATTAATATTGATAATATTAAATTTCTACAAGTCTTGAAATGTTTAACAAGTTGAGACATCGTGAAAATCGTGCGCCTCGAAGGCGGAATCGTGAATTCGTGATGTCGTGTAAGTCGACTAGGCTGGCTCGTGTTCCAGCACAAAATTGGGGTAGGGTTAGGGTTGAGCAGCCACTAGGCGTATGAAGGGGTCCTCTCTTCAAGAGCACCACCCGCATACGATGGGTTAGTGTCAATCACGGTAAACCCCCATGAGAAGAACGATCCACTCATCACGACCTAAAGGCGAGAACCCTATGATAGATGTGAACCATTGACATGAAACTTGAAATGCTAACGTGATCTCAGTAAATCGACATGCTAACGAACTCAAAGAAAACTTTACCTTATGTCTTGACACTACTTAGAACTGCATGTTAGGAATGCTTGCTTCACTTTATAATATTTGGCATGTGTAAACTTTTGCAGTCATTTCATTTTAATTATTTAATGCCACTTAAATTCATATCCTTTGTATATCTTGTCTTGGGTTTCTAACTTCTTCTTACAGACTCCTTGCTGACATACATTCATGCTTTTGGATGTATGTCAGATTCTGAGCTTGAGTACCCCAAGGATCCATACGAGATGCCTGACTTGGAGAGCCAGGAGTTCGCCCCTGACGCTGAGCCTCTCCCTGCAGAGGACTAGTGGGCTCATATCGTTGCTGCTTGTTTTAGTTGCTTTCAGTTACTTTGTTGTTGTTAGTGTATGTTTATTTCCTGTTGCTACTTTAGCCCAGCTGTGGCTTGTTGTTTAATTTCGTGTATGGACTTTAAAACTCTGGATGTGGCTTTTATCTTTTGGAATGTTTTCTGGTTGTTCTGAAACGCAAATGCAAGGACCTCCCCTGTGTTTTTATCACAGACGCTTATTGAACTCGAGCCGCACCGCTCCAGTTCAAGCGGACCGCGTAACGTTCTCGCTTCCGGTGTCTTTTAGGAAGCGGGGTGTTACAGGTTTTAGTGGTGGCCCATGCAGGTCTTGCAACTGCGAAATTCAGAACAATGAGAACACTTCTCATTAGCCAAACATCTAGAGTAATCGTATACACTGGATTAACTCGAGCTTTTCTTTTCTCAGAATGGCTGGAAGACGCAACACCCGACAGGGAGCCGGAGCTACAGGAAGCGGAGAGGACGACATCCGCCAGATGCTTGGTGTTATGAGAGAGATGCTGGAGGTTCAGCACAATCTGGTCCAGCAGGGACGTCAGGCTGCACCAGCTGCTCCACAGCCTCGCTATGAGCCTGGAGCCAAGCAGTTCTGGGAGATGCATTCGAAGAGCTTCTCCGGACGAGAGGGCCCACTAGCGACCGAGGAAAGGCTCTGTAGCAGTGGGGATAACTTGGGTCTTGCCTGAGTCAATCCGAATGATTAGGTGGATCTCGCCAAGAAGCAGCTGACAGACTGTAACGGCCGCTTTCCGACCGTATGTATTTTAGTGCATAGTTTGCCTCGTGTGCGTATTTTTGTATTTGGTTTTTATTATCGTTCCCCTTAGCCCAGACGCGTGACTGGACCCCGTATCCACGAATCTCTCGGAGGCGCGATCACTCCGGTATTTTCGTTATAATATTTGGGTGTTCGGTGGGTGTAGTTATGTCACGACCCGCTTCCCTAAAATGGAGGCGAGACGTGAGGAGGTCCGCACGAGAGTGGAGCTGTGAAGCCCCAAACCCGATAAGCGTCAATAAAACATAAGCAGGTCCCTGTAACCACAAACGGAACAACAATAATAACACAAGGAGAGACAGAAATAAAATCTCATATCTGTTATGAATAGGACCCATTGGGCCTATTGGGTATCCACCCACATGAGTACCCATTATGAATACTATATAAAGGAGGCTAGGGGTTTCCTAGCCTTAACCCTTCTCCAAATCCTTTTCTCGTTCATAACACGTTATCAGCACGATCACGCTCGTTGGAGGAGACGGCGGCTCGCGGGAAAGGAGATCCACAAATCGCTCAGAAAAAGAAGATCGTAATCTTCTCAACGGGGAGCGAAAAGGGCATCCTTCACCAACCGTCGCCTAGATTTCTCGTCGAATCTAGAGGTAAAAATCCAAACTTTTTAGATCTAAACTTGCTTTTCTCATTAGATCTGCATGTTTTAGGATCAAAAAGTTTACAAACTCGGTTAAATTCAACATTTTTAATAAGATCTACATGTTTAAAACAATAAAAACTTGTTTTTTTAACTATCAAATTTGTTGAAAAATCCGATTTTTACCTCCCCCGCCTTTGATCCAAAAATAATAATCCGCACGCCCGTAGGGCGGAACGGCGGCGCGCTCTTTGCGCCGCCGTCGGAGAATAATCGCCGCGGCCCCAGGCCGCGGCGGCCGCGGCCTGAAGCCGCGGCCAGCAGCCGCGGCTGCAGGCCGCGGCCAAGCGCCGCGGCCTGAAGCCGCGGCGGCCGCGGCCTCAGGCCGCGGCCAACTGCCGCGGCGGCCGCGGCCCGCAGCCGCGGCGGCCGCGGCCCGCAGCCGCGGCCTGTCGCCGCCACGACGGCCGCGCCCTACGCGGCCAGCCGTCGCGGCGACACGCCGCGGGCCCCCCTAGGGTTTCCAGAAACCCTAACCCTAACGGGCTATTTTTCGGGGGAGGCCCAATATTAACCCTAATGGGTTGTTTTCATGGCCCAAAAGGCCAGAAAATTAGCCCATCCACAGAAATTATTTTATTTATTTTTGGCCCTAAAAAGCCCAAAATTGTTAAAAGAAATTTTTAAAAAGGGTTGAAAGCGGTAAAATAAAACATTATATTATGGATCAAAAAGGCAAAAAGTTTTTCAAAAAAAAAATGTTCTTGCACGTCGCACACAATTTTAAATTATTTTAAATGCCTGTGTTTCGATTATCTGCGTGGTTGTATGTTGCAAAAATATTATCTGCGTGGATGTGCAAATATTAGGCTATGTTTTTAGGGATCAGCCAGGTTTCCGACACCGTTTTAAATTCCCGCAATTTTTCTTTTCTTTTGAGAGAAACTTTGTATGTGAGGATGAAAATGTAAAAAGAAGACCGAAGGACACCAAAAAGAAGCTGAAGGTGTTTCGCTCAATGAAGATAGGGGCTTCTCTCTGAAGTTCCCGAGTTGTAATTTATTTTCATGCTTTTTATTTTTGATGTAACTTCGGACTGGACTTTTTATTTATTTTTCGGTGTCAGCTGGCTGATCCCCATAGCCTAAGGTCATTATTTCTGTTTTTCATTGTTTTTGCATTAAACTGCGTGGTTGATTAATTAGCTTTAATACCATGTTTTAATGTCACAATGAAAACCATCAAACAGCATGCGTGATTGTTAATTTTTAGTAATTAATTATTCACATTATCTGAAAAAAAAGAAAAAAGAAAAAAGCATGCTAAAATCACTTTAATATAGTTCAACGCCTATTGCTAGACTATATACATGCGATAAGTTTTCTTTAAAAATGCCTGCAGCAAATAAATAGCATGTGTACATCATACTTGTTTCATTCAAATGTAAATAATCTTTAGTTTACAAACTTTACACTATATGTATGATGGGCTCATGATATGACGATATTTATGACAATAAGACAATCATGATTTCAAAAAGTTTAATATCATATCCACTTTGACAAAAATGAACCTGAAGTTCAAAAAGTCAACACCCTCTCTCCCTAATAAAATAAATACGATGGTTTATGCGAAAATTATAATTGCTATCTTTATAAAAGATGCACACTTTGCGGTAAATAGATATATAAGATTGATGATCTATATAATCCAATATGGACACCAGAAGTTTTCCATAATACCGCTAAACTCTTTAAAAGAGTACTCTCCTTTATTTTTACAAGGAAAGATTTTTTTTCTAGCCTTGAATATAAGCATACGCCTGAAGTCGTGGCTTAATGAATAAGTGAGAAATATACTACGCACCCACGTATTTGTTCCCCTCTGAGCATGGTAAACTATCCACATAAAATTTGAACGACTCAAGTAAATGGCCTGAAGCTATACTCGAGCATTCAAATAGACTTTTAAAAAGTCCCTTATTAAAGTGGAAGTATAAATAATTTGCTTAAACCCCTGCTTATGTCTCCTTAGCAAGACTAATTTTCATTGTCCTTTATAAATAAGGAATATTGAAATCAGGGGAAGTTCAGGATCAAACATGACCTGAAATAAAAATAAGGAAAACTCAAAACAGGGGAAGTCTTGGATTAAATGGGAAAGTGAAGATACGATATACCTCGACATGGAGTAAGCAATGGCAAGCCAAAATCAGACCGGAAGTTCTGATAAGAGCCATAATGTTTTTGCAAACATGAATGTGCATTAACTTATGCCATATAAAAATACATACATATCTAGTCAAAACGACGAAAGTCTAATTGACCTTATGTATATTTTGCTACTCCCCGAGGACAAATAAACTTTGAAATCAAATCTATTGTCATAACATAAGTCTTAAATGAGCATAATTATTGTTGTATGTTTTCAAGAGCACACATCACACTGTCACTTGTTGACTTATCATCAGTATTATTCCCTTGCAGTTTTAATATATTTTATTTTACTGCGTATGTTTTGCTATCTTGAATACCCCTAAAAAATAAAATGAGGATGCCATATACTCTCTGAAATTTATACAGTTTCAAAAAGGATATTCGTCAAAACGAAATCCCTAATGACTCAAGAAATAAATGAAGCCTGAAGCTTTGTCCCAAAATGATCCGCACAATAGTCAAAGTGAAGATGTAATCCTTCACAGTTTGAACACAGTTCAACTATTACCGGACAAAATTAACTTGAGCATTTTAATGGACTTTTCGAAAGTGCCACATAAATTCAAAAGAGGAATTATTTTGGAACACCAGAAGTGTCCAAAATCGACCAACTTTGGATCGATATCACCCTGAAGTGATGATGCAAGACATCATCAACCAGACGAACCCGAAGATTCGTCAAAAAGGGTGAAACTTTCATTGTCCTATTCAAAAAGGAAAAATGAAAATGAGATCATCTCCATTCACATGGACCTTGACTCTCCCCACTTCCTCAAATGAATTTAACATGATATACTATCATCATTATAGATAATGGAGACCTTTAGGTCTCTTGAGAGTATTTAAGGGATATAAATAGGCTTCGTCCACTCCCTTAACCGGACTGATGATGTACCTTTGGTGTACTCATCAATATATCCTCTAAATAAATGGTCATTATCCAACCACATTCTTTTATTAAAGGGTGGTAACTTTGGATAACACTGGGAAATTTTAAATGTTTTACAACTGGAAAAATAAACGAACACCCTGAAGCTTGTGTTCACACCCAAGTATGGGTAATATAAATCATTAAAATGATTTAAATGGATTTCTTATCCATTAAAAAAAACCAGTTGTAGGTGACCACATGGGAACATGCAATTACATTGCAAACCATCAAAACGCCTCCTTAGAAACTATTTATATGAGTCTGATCACCTCATATAAACAGTTTCGGAAAACCCCTGACGGGGGAAGCGTTTAGAGCACATCTTATAGATTGTGCCATGATGAGTAGACACCCCCATATCACCACTATAGACCATCAAAATACAGAACTATTTATCGGAAGTAAATATCCCAGATAAATAGAGTCTGAGCACTC
Organism: Scilla litardierei; assembly: GCA_030789695.1. Classification (NCBI taxonomy): domain Eukaryota; kingdom Viridiplantae; phylum Streptophyta; class Magnoliopsida; order Asparagales; family Asparagaceae; genus Scilla; species Scilla litardierei. The sequence continues at coordinate 313,052,607 of CM061141.1, read as the reverse complement.
TGAACAGGGGAAGCATTTAAATTCACTTCTCCAAAGACGTGCATTGATGATCCTATTTTAAAGCTTTGATGAGATCCTGAAGATCCCTCACAACTTTAATGTCCCAGAATCAGTTTCAACAGAAATACTACAATCATCCATGAGCCTAAAGCTCAAATGACCATTTAAATCATTAATACCTATGATCTGGTTATCATGAATTGTGATGAGATCCTAAAGATCCACACTTATGAAACTGTTAAAACAGTTATCATACATAGTTACTGACAATATAGATATTGTCAAAACTTTCACATCCCTGCTACTAAAAATCCAGCTAGGATTGACATACCGAATATATTGGATGCAATCCACCAGTAGCAGAAGTGGATATCCTCAATGGATGAGAGGACATACCACTAGGCTCCAAAAAGAGAGATCTACTCCTGGAGACCGAAAAAACAATACCACCACAGGAAAGTGAGCTCAAATCCAGAACCTTATTGCAACTTGGTTGCTAAGGACCAATTCTGGATTTGTCCATATTCTTTACCCGTCCCAGAACCTTCACTTCTTTAACGCGTCGTGAAGGAGACACCTCTGGGAGAAATCAAATGATTATAGTACGTACGGGGTGAGTTTTGGACAAGAAAGAACACCTTTTGTCGACAAATTCTCTCATATTTCATTTTGCCAGTTAAATATAAAATATCGTTTCCACAACTCTGCTTTGCCTGAAGCAAAGATAGAGATTTGGCCAAATTATAATAATGTGGAATGAGGCAATAATAAGGTGAGCTGGACTCACTTATGAAATATGAGGTGTTGGACCTGAAGTCCTGGTATCAAAAATGATATCAAATCCTGTGGGATAACCGAGTATTGAAGGAGAATTAAAATAAAATCGTTAGCTATAAGCATTTTAATTTGCTATAGTTTTTAGAGGTATAAATCGCTCAAACCAGGAAGTAATCAAGTAAGATGAGCTGAACTCACTTACAAGATGAATCTGATGCATCGACTGGTTTATGTCAAGGCGTAACCCAACGAATGGCAAAAGAGGGAATTTTTGGTTGATGTTGCTATTGGATGTGACAACATCACCGATATAAAATTTCTTCAACTGCATGTACAAATTTCTTTACTTTCCTTTCTTTTTGGGACACATATTAATAATATGGTTAAAGGAAAGACAACCTAGACAAAGATCCTTAAAGGACTCATACTAAAAGGTTGTTGTTTGCACCTCTTAAAAACAGTATTGTTCTTAAGAGAGCAAATTAAAAGATTTGAGATTATTTTAATAACTCAAAATATTATCGGATCTCCTGAAGAGAAATTACCGAAATATCTGTTAAAGCCTATCTATCAGATATGATATGATATGAAAGCCCTAGCTAGGCATAAATTCTAGGCTTACAGAACTTTAATCATCCTGAAGATGAACCATCATCCTGAAGATGAACTATTATCCTGGAAATGAACTATCATCCTGAAGATGACGTTAATAAATCATCCCGAAGATGTAAACTTCATACAATGATGATTGATGAAGAAACATTAATTTCATTCTCCACCAAATACACCTATTTGGTTGTATGGATATACATTAAAAGACCCCTTTCCGTTAGCTGGAAGAGGGGAAGAATATATATGGTCCGGAAGTACCTTAAGTGTCTTTGAAACACTCTTTTACCTGGCCAACTGCATGCGTCTCTTTTGAGCGTTAGCAGTATAGCTATTAGCCAGGTACAGTGCAGTGCCCCCAGCGCACCACTGGACCAGAGATATGTAGCTTCTGCGCTATCTCCAAGGGTCGAGGAAAAATCCTCTATGTTAAATGTATTTGCATATGCAGGTTACAGATCATCGCGATGAATGGAATAAAAGGGACGTCCACCTCCTGAAGATCTACACAGAATCCTTCCCAGTCTACATCCTTCCACCATTCCGAGAAGCCCATCACCCAAGGAGCAGTTCAAGAACATACAATGCCAGGTCCTGAAGTACCTCGTAGACAATGACGATTGAGACGTGGAGCTGTCTACCAAGTTTGCTAGCGCTCCTTTAGTTTCAGCTAATGCCTTATATGAGTGAAACTTGTATAGATGAGTGATGCTTGTACTTTACTTTTGCTTTCGGAATGTTGTAGATGAGATGGATGTATAGACACATAGGAGATAAATGTATAGATATATAGGAGATCTGCAAGCCTGAAGCTTGATCAGATTAGGGGGAGTCAACTGTAGAGTTGTACTCTTTTTCCTTGGCTAGTGGTTTTTCCCACAGGGTTTTCCATAGTCAAGGTTTTAATGAGGCAACCACATTGACTCTGGATCCAGAAGTATCCACCCCTCGACACATCCCCAAATCAGGGGAAGTTATGGAGTGCTGTACTCTTTTCCCTTCGCTATTGGTTTTTCCCACAGGGTTTTCCATAGCTAAGGGTTTTTAACGAGGCAGTTACCCTTAACTTGGATCCAGAAGTATCCACCCCTTAAGATACTCAGTAGTACTAATGAATCATTCAGTATTCATAAAGTCAAGTATACCACGTCGGTTGGATAAGGGGAAGTGTTATGAATAGGACCCATTGGGCCTATTGGGTATCCACCCACATGAGTACCCATTATGAATACTATATAAAGGAGGCTAGGGGTTTCCTAGCCTTAACCCTTCTCCAAATCCTTTTCTCGTTCATAACAATATCTCATAATTTGTCCAACATGAAAATTTAAGTTCAACATCCAGAAAAGCCACCAGGCTAAAAGAAAGAGTCTAAAGGCCCAGAACAAGGCCAACAAAAGCAACAACGTAACAAAGTATAGGTGCTACGCACCGACAACAAAACAACAGTCTAAACAAAAGGGAAAACACAACGAAGACACTAGGACTGGTCCCCAGTGTCCACATACTCCCTGTCAAACACAAGCTCGGGCTCGGCGTCAGCAAACACCTCGTCCTCAACAAGGTACTCAGGCTCAGGATCTAACATGTGTCACCCAAAAGAGTAAAGGGGCACATGTCAGCAAGTCTAAAAGACTTGGGCAAGGAAACTGAAAGTAAGGCAAACTAACAACCTAGCAGTTTTAGTATGCATGGCATGGCAGTTATGACATGAGTGCACAAGCAAGACATGGTGAGCAATAAGTACAAGAGAACAATTATCGGGACAAGACAAGAGTAGCCAGCTGCTAACAATCTCAATCAATTCACTAGTCACGTTTCGAGTTGTTTGTAGTTGTTTACGCCTTACAGCTGAATGGTTTAACAATCACGCTGATTGGCCGCTTAACACTACCCCAAAACCCAGAGTTTACGCCTTACTACTGCAGTTGCTGATCGGGCAGACTCCCAGTTGATTGGCCGCTTAACTCTTACCACATCCCACACGTAAACAAGCCAGGGTCCCTGTACATGAGCCCAGTAAATGAGCCAGTGTTGCCCCGCACTGGAGCTTGTTTTCCTAGTTCACGATTCAATATCGAGCGTTGTGGTTAGCAACTCATTATGCTCGCTTTTGGTCACGAGCCAGGAAACACAAGTATTGTAGCGATGCTACGCAATCACGGGATCACTTAAAGAATGCAATGACATGACAATTAATTTGCGTACCGTTAATGGAATTTAAACATGACATGGTAATTGTGCAACATGATAAATGTCGGATCTAGCTTCGTTGTCAAGCTAGTTCCTAAATTTGCGCCTAAGCGAGTATCATTTCGTCGCCTAGCCTCTTTTACGCCTACAACAAGCAAATGGCCTAAAACATGGCCTAAACCCTAAGTGGCAAGTTTCACTTGCCTAGCACCGAGGATGACGATCACGAGGGTTCGTCTCACGGATGCTAATCTACGGGGAAGTCGCTGTTATGGAGAAACAACCATCAAAACAACATTCATTCATTAGGGTTTCACCAAAAACACAACGGGTTATGAAAATATCAAGAGATCGATTATTACCGTATAGGGAACGGGAGAATAACGCCGAGCAACCACGGCGACGGAAGAAACGCTCCGGGGAACCTAGGGTTCAGATCTGGAAACGATTGGAGAAGTTTGGAGAAATAGGGTTTTGGGGGATTTTGGGGGTTTGATGAGATTTTGGGGAAGATGAGAGGTAGAATGGGTTAAGGGAGAGTTTGGATGATGGATTTTGGGCTTGGGATGAAGGAATAAGGGTTTGAGGTAGAAGGGGGCTCAATGGGGGAGAAACTAGGGTTTTAGGTCGTGAGGAAGGAGAAGAAAACGTTTGGGAGGGGTTTAAATAGGATGGGCTGGCGGCTGCCCAGAAATTAGGGTTTTAACACAGATTAGTCGGTCAAAGAGCAACCACTGACCGACTAGTTTGGGAACTAGTCGGTCGGTTGACCAACGCAGACCGACTAAGTGTAAACAGTAACTCCTGTACAGAATTAGGATTTAGATTTAGTCGGTCAATGAACAACTGCTGACCGACTAGTTCGACAACTAGTCGGTCGAGAGATGAACTTAGACCGACTAAGAAGGAACAGTAACTGATACCAAAATAGTTGAAGAGTTAGTCGGTTACAGAAGTATTACCGACCGACTAGTTTGCAACCTAGTCGGTCAACCAACGTTCTTAGACCGACTAACGAGAAACAGTAACTCCTGAACATTTAACAAAGCTCACTAGTCGGTTCAAGAAGGTTTTCCGACCGACTGGATCGTCATCTAGTCGGTCGGTGCCCCTTCTTACACCGGCTAATGAGCACCAAAAGTTCTGATATGGAGCGCGGAGCTCCGGGATCGATTCCTAAGACTCCTAGGCTTGATCTAACAGTAAGATATGACCGATACGAAGCCCGTCACGAATGACTTACTCCAAAATCGACGATTCTAAGGAAGAAGCTAAGAAAACACGACGAAACGATCGAAAAGGAAAGTTGCGGAGACGAAAACCACGCACGAGGAGAAAATCCACCAAAACATATAATATAATATAATAAATCCGGATACATGAAAACCAGTCGTTACAAGTTATATATCTGATTATTGACATTATTAATTATCTTTTAACTATACCTTTTAATTCAACTCTAATTAAATTTTATGTAAGTCGTCACATTTTATTTTTTTATATCCCAACTTAATAACTAATTGGTTATTTTTCCTAGCTAGCTTATGGCTACTTGCTTCCTATTAACCAATCTGTTAACATTTTCGTATCTAATTTGATTTTCTTAAATCAAATTTTTATAACAAGACGAAATATTAACCTAACTAATTATTAAGCTTTCTGTCACTAAAAGAAAATGGGTTCTTTTTGAACTTAAAAATTTTAAAACAAACTTTTAAAATAACTGAGATCCTTGACTATCTCTCCACGTCTCTCCCCATATCCCTACAAACAAGCGCCCCACATCTTGTTCCATGCAACTGCCCCTCATCCCACACCATCCCCCAACTCTCCCCACATTTTTCTCTCTAATTCAAAACCCAGGGGAAACAAACAGCAGTCTCCCTTACTCCTAATGGCCTACCCTAACCTTACACCACAAAAGCAAGAGGAGAATGACTTTCGACACAAACGCCTCCACCTTCGACACAACCGCGCCTTCCCCTTCACACCTCCGAACACCAGCCTTCCCATCGTCGTACACATCCCCGACTCGTCGCCACCCTCTTCAACCACTCCGACGAACCCACGCACCACCCCTCACCAACAACGACACCACCACTGGACTTCACCGACGCCCAGCTCTGAGCTTCTGACATCCAAGCCACCTCTTCAAACTCCTCCGGTGACCATTCAAAGGCGATCTGCCTCCAGTGCCTCACAGCCCCTCGCAGCGACCGTCGGCAGTCGCCCCTTCAGCAACCGCGCCCACCTGACTGCGCTACCCTGCCACCTCTCTATATTGTCACTGCCCCTGGCCGCCGGCTTCCGTCGAGCGTTGTCCCTCACCCCTGCTGTGTCTCTTCTCCTCTGCAAGAAACAAACGATGAAGAAAGGGAGTTGGGTAAGTGTTATTCATAGTATTATATTTTATAGCTAGTTATAATCAATACCCTAGCTTAGCTGGTACCTTATGAGCATAGGGCATTTGATAAAACATATATGTTAGTACCAGTGATGAACATCGACCTATTGTAGGCATGCAGTACCCTCTATTAGATGTATTAAAAGTAAACTATATGTATGCATGCTTATAAGTTTTGTGATACCAATTTAACAAATGAGAAGGATTAGTAACTTGATAGTGCTGTTAATTAATAGTACTTATTAATCAGTAACGTATGATAATAATGCTAATGACAGTTGGTGAGCTTTGTAATATATGTTTTATAATAGTAATTATATATTAAAAAATAAAATAAATAAATAAACCATGTGTTAGGATAATATTACTATTTGTTATAACTGGTAAGTTTAAATAAGTTTTATATAACCATATGTATGTAAATAGTACGATCATGCTTTTCTAATAGGTAATTTGCGTTAAACTGATATCGGGACCAAATGACGCAGATATAATACATCTTTCATGCAACTGTTGCTGCTTTCAGACCCGACGTCCGATCAACGTTCAAACGCAGTAAAGGTTAGCCCTCTAACGCGTAGTAAGAACCCACACCGTAGCGAATCGAAAACTTAATCTAAAAATCATCAAAGATAACTAAAGTTTATTTTCTGCTCCTTTAAAACGTTGTTCAACCTTAGACATCGACGAAGGACTCAATATCTGTGCACATAGGATAGTCGTCGATTAGGCGTAACGAATCAAAAACCGTGACTTTTGACCGTTAGGGTAGTCCCGCCAAACTTAGAAAATTACCATAATAGGATTGATGAAAAACACGATCTGACACCGCCGTTGACCCCTTTCAGACGGACCCTCGCTGATGCACCACTTCGACGGGACGCTCCGGACAGACGACGCTCTCGCCACCGCATGCAAGTGTTTACACTTGTACTCGTACGACCACGTTTAGGCCATCTCTTTCTTAGAATGTTAGAGTACATTTAAAGAGAATCGGACGTGAAATGATAGCGTCCGGAACCCCCTTGACAGCTTAGACTTGAGGACGAAGTCTAAGCACATCAACAACATCAGCTGACACCTTAGGGATTTCCTGTGCGTGCGTGTGGACCCCCCAGAAGAACTATCCCTTTACACTTGTCATGTCGTGTCCTGTTACAAAAAGCCTTCAGGCGTTTCAGGTGCTCTCCCTGTGAGAGTGATCTCCGTGTTACAAAAAGCCTTCGTATGTTTCAGGTGCTCTCCCTGCGAGAGTGATCTCCGTGTTACAAAAAGCCTTCGGGCGTTTTAGGTGATCTCCTTGCGAGAGTGATCTTCGTGTTACAAAAATCCTTCGGGCGTTTCAGGTGCTCTCCCCGCAAGAGTGATCTCCGTGTTACAAAAAGCCTACAGGCGTTTCAGATGCCCTCCACGCGAGGGTGATCTCTAGTTGTCTTGTCTCGAGCACTTGGGTTTGGGGTATGGTTGAGCGGTCGCACAGGGAGAGGGTCTGGCCGCCCTCAAACCGTAAGGCGTGAACCCTTCGAGTCACACGTGTCTTGTCTTGTCTTGTCTTGTCTTGTCTTGTCCTGACCTGTCTAGCTTAGTCCCGTAGCCGGTAGCACACGCTACGGCTATTGCCCGTCTCGTTTACTTTTTGGCATCGTTTTACTTTCTGCCATGTCATAACCCATGCATGTTAATCAACCAGTAAAATGTTGCTCTAAATCATATTACACTTGCAGTAGAGTCTAACTCTTTCTTGTAGACTTTACCTGACGTACAGTTCCTTTTCTCTTGGGTGCTGTACGTCAGGTGTTGAGCCAGAGCACGTGGACGAGACGGATGTACCTGAGTACTTGGAGCCAGAGGAAGACGACTCGGAGCGCGTTCCTGATGAGGACCAGAGCTTGAGGTCTTTTCCGTCGCTGTCTTTCAGAGGTTACTACTTTTAGCTTACTCTCTTTCAGTAGTTTGTTGCCATGCTTAGGCTTCTCTTTTTAGACTTTTGTACTCGCTGGATATTATCTCTTTATATTAATGAATGCAAATTTCTTTCTGTACTTTCTGTTGTTCCGAATTTTATAAATGCAAGAACCTGGAAATTTTAAAATGGTACCCCTACATATGCTTATTGGGTCCGAGCTTCACAGCTCCGGCCCAAGCGGGCCTTAGTCACGCTTCGCCTCCGTAGTTTTGGGAAGCGGGGCGTGACACAGACAATGCACGTCACTGGTGGGATGCCGAAGAAACTAGGCTGACCAAGCTGGTACCATGGTTGACTTTCCGACAGAGGTTTGATGCCCAGTACTTCCCGAAGGCTGCAAAGAGGGAGATGATGCAGCACTTCATCAACCTGGAGCATGGCACCATGACAGTCGACGAGTATGAGACTGAGTTTACCATGCTGAGTCGATTCGCCCCCACTCTGGTAGCAGACACGGAGGACACTGCACATCGTTTCTTACATGGCTTGGACCTAGGCATATAGAGTGTGTTGTCTGGGAGCACATTCACTACTCATGAGCAGTCCTGATAGCAGCGAAGAAGCATGAGCAGGTCGCCAATCAGAAGAAGGCACGTCAGGCGGACAAGCACCCGATGAAGATGCTGAGGAGTGCACCTAGGCCTGGTGTTCATCCAATTTAGACCACCCAGTTCAAGAGGCCAGCTACACCTGTTCCCAACCGAGCCCAGCTGACTTGCCATTTCTGTGGCAAGCTTGGCCATGTGAAGAAGGACTGCAGGAGGATGCTGAACCAGTGTTTGGTCTATAGATCGCCTGACCATACGCCAAGGACTGCCCCTGCGGTTCTCGACCCATACCTGCTGGAGCATCTGGACCCGCTCAGTGGACAGTGCCTGCACCTGGACAGCGAGGACCACCTCTGATACCACAGGAGCGAGCCTTTTAGCAAGCCAACCTACCGAAGCGTCGGGCTTTAACTATGACAGTCGTTGAGGCTGAAGCTGATGACGACATGATTGCAGGTAATCTCTAGACTAGTCTTTTCTTTTGTGCATTTATGTTTGATTAGTTAGTTTTATTTTTTGATATAGTTGCATGTTACCCTTAGGTGTTATCTTAGTTTCTTCTCACCCGGCCTTGACCCTGTTCGACTCTGGAGCTTCCATGTGCATCCTGTCTCGGAAGTTCGTAGTTGAACACTCGATACCCATCTATACACTTCCCAAGTGTTGGAATATTACGACTGTGAATGGTGTAGTGAATGTTGCACTGGGATGTAGACCATGCCCGTTGGTAATTAGTGGACACGAATTGTATGTCGATTTCATTGTCCATGACCTACCCAATTTCGATGCAATTCTCGACATTGACTGGTTAGGAGCTTTTTATGCCACGATCGACTGTCACTGGAAGAAAGTGGTGTTCGAAATTCCTGACCACCAAGTGTTCAAGGTCGTCAGCGGAGGACGTTCGCTTGGACCTATCAAGTTCCTGGCCCAGCCATACAGATTGACTGTTGCATCCATGATAGCTGAACCAGAGAAGACAGCGGTAATGAGAGACTTCGAAGACATCTTCCCTGAAGACATTTTTGGAGTACCATCTGATCGAGCGTTGGAGTTCGGTATTGATCTCATGCCAGGAGCTCAACCGATTTCTAAGGCGCCGTACCATATGGCTCCTGCAGAGTTGGAAGAGCTGAGGAAGCAGTTGGATGAGCTACTGCAGAAGGGTTTCATTCATCTAGCGTGTCTCCATGGGGTGCACCCGTCTTGCTGGTGAAGAAGAAGGATGGGTCGAGAAGGATGTGCATCGACTATCGGGAGCTGAATCAGATCACTGTGAAAAACAAGTACCCACTGCCCCGTATTGATGATATCTTCGATCAGCTTGGTGGATCGAAGGTGTTTTCGAAGTTGGACCTCCGGAGCGGATACCATCAAGTCAAATTCAAGAAGGAAGATGTGTCCAAGACAGCTTTTCGGACTAAGTATGGGCATTATGAGTTCGTTGTCATGTCGTTCGGTGTGACCAACGCTCCCGCAGTATTCATGAATCTCATGAACCTTATCTTTTACGACTTCCTTGACAAGTTCGTAGTGATTTTCATAGATGATATCCTGGTGTACTCAAGAAGCGAGGAAGAGCATGCAGAGCACATGAGATTGGTAGTAGAGATGCTCCGCCATCATAGACTATATGCCAAGTACAGCAAATGCGAATTCTAGCTGGATAGAGTAGCATTTCTTGGACATGTAGTATCAAGACCTGGCATCTCAATGGATCCGGAGAAGGTCAGAGCAGTCAGTGATTAGCCTACACCCCGATCAGCTTCAGACATCAGGAGTTTCCTCGGATTGGCTGGATACTACCGCAGATTTATCAAGGATTTCTCGAGGATAGCTGAGCCGACGACGAGATTGACAAGGACGGATATCAGGTTCAGTTGGTCAGATTCTTGTGAGCAGGCTTTTCTACTTTGAAAGAGAGACTGACCACTGCACTGGTCTTGGCTATTTCGGACAGAAGAGGAGGCTTTGAGATTTTCTGTGATTCATCTGGCAAGGGACTTGGATGTGTTCTACACCAACATAATCATGTGGTCGCATATGCTTCGCGACAGTTTGTTGGAAGCAACGATCTAGGATCTTGGTTTGATGATGACAAACGTGTCGTTATATCTGACGTGTGTGCTTAGTGTGCTTCAGGATTGACGAAACAATATATTTGCACTATTTGGCGGAATTGCTATTCGTATAGCATATTGGGAGAGAGGGAGTGTGTGTGCACAAAGAAGTTGGACTTGGTCCTATATGGGTTGAGATGGATTTGGTCAAATCAATTATCAAGATTTGCAAAGATTTTTCCACACCCAATTTGAATTGCAAATCAAATCCCATGGCAATCTTTATTACATTCAAATTCAAATTCAATTTAGAGATTGCATCAACTCCTAAACCCGAGGGATTTCTTTTGGGCCACAAAGATCTCCATCCATCCTTATATATATACCCCTTCAAAGAACCCTAAAAATATGTGCAGCCAAACAAAATTCTAAGAAGAAAAAAATTATTGCGGCAACCTCAAAAATTGGTGAGAGAGGCTACCAAACTTGCGGCAACAAAATAAAAATAGTTGGCTCTTAAATATTTTTCAAAGGCAAAGACAAGCCTTCTCCGTCTTCAAGTGCAACACCAATATACCAAGCCTCAACTATTGATCTCCTAGCGACACAAGCATACAAATCATCACTGTCGTCAACGTGCTGCCGCTGAGATCACGCAGCTCGTACTGCCACCGGAAGTTCTGAGGAGTATCTCGTCGCCGAAGTCTTCAAGGGTTCCTCGCTGCCAAAGAATACGCCGCCACGCACCGTCGAGAAGACCACAGAAGCATCGCCGCCGTGGAGTTGATGTCGTTGAACTTCTCGCCGTGGGTGAAGTTGCCGAGGTTGCCATGAAGACGAAGAAGAAGTCGGAGAACGAAGCCCACGCTGTCGAAGACGAAGCCATCACCGGAGAGAGTTCACATCCGTTCTTCATCTCGTCGCCGTGGACATCACCGTGCCCTCACCATCAACGTAGCAGCGCCGCCGAAGACAAAGACCGCCGCTAGTCGAAGAGCCCACGACGTCGCCATCTCGACGGAGAAGGTCGAAACCCTCGTTGTCGTGACCTGTTGCCGTCTCCGTTGAGTTGCTGCTGCCAAGCGACCACACACCTTGTCGTGCCATCTTCGCCGTTGTCAAAGTCGACACTGCTTTCGAGTCACCGTCGATGATCGCTTCGAAGTCCCTCGTCGGAGAAGAAGCACTCTCGGAGGTTCACGTCGCCATCGAGATTGTCGCTACTGTCCAAGAGAGAGCAGCCAGCGAAGCCTGAGAAGAAAGCTGCCCGTCGTTCGTTGTCGAAGCCAACACCGCCAAAGAAGAAGCTGTCGTTCGCCGCCGCTGTTGCGATCTCGCCGTCGTTCAAAGTCGGTGAAGCTTCGCTGCCGCTGCATGAATTGAAAAGAGCGGACGGATACGATTACAAGGAAATATAATCAACGGCCAGGATTTGATCTCACCGAACCACGTGAAATTGAAATCGTAAAACTCGGGCTGACGTGGCATCACTGATTTATTAAGGAACTGCTCTGCACACAGACTTTCAATTATTAAAATTCAACTGCATTTCCTCTGCGCACCGACCGAGTTATTTAAAGGAAGTTGATGAGCGCACAGACCGCTGTTTTATAAGGATTTGAACTGAATTTCTTTACACACAGACCAGTGTGTATTTTGTAATCCAGGAGTCAGATTGAGACATCGTTTGCGTCAGATTGGAGCTGACGACGTGCTGATTGACAGAGACGCCTACACGGACACAAACTGAGCATTTCTAAACCCTTAAACTCTTTTATTTATGTCTTAGTGTAACGTTCTCTGTAAGGGAAACTTTACCATTTTTTGTGTAACTATTTTGGGACTTGTCTAGTTGGGACTAGACAAGTGGGACCCAGCTAGTTTGGGACTAGCTGGTAGAAAGCGTTACTAGGATTGATAGTGAGAGAAAACACAGTGAGTGGGGTACTGAGAGCCTAGCGAGTGTAGAGACGTAGAGAGTGCTCTGAGCGTGCTCTAACTTGTGGTTTTGTACTTATTGCGCTATTCAATACTAGTTCTGCTTTGGGGGCTGGAGTAGGTCGTTGGGACGACCGAACCAGGGTAAATCTGCTGTGTACTCTGTGTCTGCATTTTTATTTACCCTGTTGCTGCTATAACTGCGTGTGCCTATTCGTGGGTTGCAAGAATTATTTTTATTAGCCTATTCACCCCCCCTCTAGGCTAGGATCCAGATCCAACAAGTGGTATCAGAGCAGGTTTTAGGATCTAGCCTAGGATTGACCATGAATAACCATATGGATAGTGCTTTTGCTGAGTGTCAGTCTTTTTCCCGTCCCCCTAGATTTAGTGGAGGTGATTATGCTTATTGGAAAAATCGAATGAAAATTTACCTCATTTCTATAGATTACAAGGCTTGGCAAATAATTGAAAAAGGATATAAACTGCCTGTTATTAAAGTAGAAAATGTTGAGATTGAAAAACCAAATGACAAATGGGATGATAATGATTGGAAATCTTATTCTTTAAATGCTAAAGCTATGAATGCTCTCATTTGTGCACTTGATAAATCTGAATATAATAGAATCTCACATTGTTTAACTGCGCAGGAAATATGGCATACTTTGGAGGTGACGCACGAGGGAACGTCACAGGTAAAGGAGTCTAGACTGTCTCTTTTGAGTGCAGAGTTCGAGGGATTTCGCATGCTACCATCAGAGAGCATATCAGAGATGTATGCGAGGTTCACCGACATAGTCTACAAGTCTAGTTCGCTTGGAAAGCCATATGATAGCCTTGATCAAGTGAGGAAGATCCTAAGAGCATTGCCAAGCTCTTTCAGACCAAAGGTCACCGCCATCCAGGAAGCAAAGGTATTGTCTCAATTGAAGGTGGAGGACCTTATTGGTAATTTGATGTCCCATGAGTTGGAACTGCAAAATGTTGAAGCAAGAGAGAAACCTGAGGAGAAAGAGAAAGCCATAAAGCCCCTTGCTCTGAAAGCTGACGAAAGTGAAGATGATGATGACGACATAGCGCTAATGGTGAGAAACTTCAGAAAGTTCATCAAGACCAAGCATGGGAGAAAGGAAATGGCACCCAGGTTTAATCGTTCTAAATTTAATAATTCTTCCAAGCAATTTAATGATCAGAAATCTACTGATAGAATGCAATGTTTTAAATGCAAGGGAAGAGGACATCTGATGAAGGATTGCCCAAATAAAACTGCTCAGCTCGCTAAAGGAAAAGGAAAAGCGAAGGTATTAACATGGGATATGGATAGCAAAGCTAAAAGCGAGGAGGAAAATGAAGCCCATTCTTGCATGGCTTTGATGGGGATCCAAGATGAGAAACCGTCAGGTAGCAAAGCTGAACTTCTTAAAATTTGTGAAGAAATGCAAAATCAAATAGTAGATCATGAGTTCACTATTGAATGTCTCCAAAATCAGAACTATGACATGCAAGTTAGAGATGATAAGGTGTTTAAAGAGAATGAAAAACTTAAAATTGAACTTAATGCATGTAAGTCTACTATTGAAGTCATGAAGAAGGAAAAAAGAAAGCTTTGATGAAAATGCTCCTTGTATTTCTTGTTCATCATTATTAAACCAAATTAGCATGCTTAAACTTGATTTGATTAAGCTCGAAACTGAAAAAGACTATGTGATTAGAGAGCTTAATGATAAATTCTGCATGTTGAATAATGACTTAAAAAGAAAAATGATTGAATCTGAAAAGAAGGAAGAGGAAAACAAGAGAGCTTTTGTTAGTAAATGCACGATGCTTGTGGAAGAAAATAAACAATTAAAAATCAAAGTCTCTCATCTTGAAGTGGCCATTAAGAAATTCTCTATGGGAAAACAATCGTTGGACACTATTTTAGAGAATCAATTATATGGCAATAATAGAAGAGGACTTGGTTTTTGGTCTGAAAAAACGTTGAAAAGCAAAAATTCAAGAAATTCCACAATGTACCCTCTATTGCAAAGAACAAATATGCAAAGTGCTTTACTTGTGATAGTGTAGGCCAAACTTCATATTATTGTAAATTTAGGAACACAAATATCAAGTTTAAACAAGTTTGGGTTCCTAAATCTTTAATGGCTAACACTCGTGGACCTTGTTGGATTCCAAGGTCACACTTAACACCTTTCATGTAGGTGTGATGGAGATTTGGCGAGGAGCAACTTTCTCAATGTCTCATTCTTCTAGCTCCTTCGTCAAATAGCGACGAGAATGTATAATTTTTATCCCTCTTTGCATTTCATTGCATACATTCATAGATTGTTTTGTGTGCTTGTTTTTTTGTGTGCTTGTTTTTATTTAGTTTTGTGTGCTTGCTTGCATGATGTTTAATGTTTTTATTTCTGAAAAAAAATTGAAAAAACCAAAAAAAATCAAAAAAAATTTGGGCTTAAAAGAATACCCTTTATGTTTTATCTTAAGTAGTATAGTATGAATGTTCAAATCGATCCCTTGTAGAAGTTAATTCATTATTGTTGTAGCTACATGAACATGTTGTTCTCCTCTTAGTAGCCATGACATGTCTCATAAATTTCGAATTTGACTTCTACACCTACATTTGCACTTTCACGATAATTGACTTTTTAGTGCTTTTGGAGATTCTTTTGAAGAATAATGGAAAGTGAATGAAGGAATGATTAATTTCTGAATTTTCTAAGGGATATGAAGTGTTTAGCCATGAATTAAAATTGAGCAAAAAATTGCAAATGAAATATATATGAAAATTGCTCCGTATGAAAAATGGATACACTTCATGGCTAATACACAACCCACGAGTATCCAACTTATGCTAAATGGGTAATCATTAGTGTTGGTGTATATAACTCGTCAAGCAATGCCACCCCACATTTAAAAGTCCTTTTAGGCTTTGTTTTTGGGGTTCGGTAACTTGAACTCATCTTTGATGAGGTGGGAAAAATCAATCCTAGTGATATTCATGAAAAATTGGAAAATGTGGATTGATTTGGCTGATTTTCTTAAATTGAATCTCCCTTAGTACTTTATTGTCTATATCATTACACTTACACGAAGGTGGAGAAGTCTTGTTATGAAATTCTATGAGCTTGAATTGTCTATTCTTTGGAAAACTCATGCAAATTGCATGCTACATTTAATAATAGTTTATTTTTGCATGGAATATTGGTTGTGACTTCATTAATCCACTTTTGGTGATTACAAAGGGGGAGAAAGAGAATGAAAGATTTGTGTGTTGTCGGCATTATTTGTTGAAGGGGGAGCATGAAAAATAATGTTGAAGGGGGAGCCTGAGAGAAGGGGGAGCATGCTTATATTTGCCATACTTACTGTGCATGCTTTGTAATTGCATTACACCCTTCAACACACTTCACACACCCATACTTATTGCTCAAATCGTTTATGGGTTTGTCATCACCAAACGGGGGAGATTGTTGGAAGCAACGATCTAGGATCTTGGTTTGATGATGACAAACGTGTCGTTATATCTGACGTGTGTGCTTAGTGTGCTTCAGGATTGACGAAACAATATATTTGCACTATTTGGCGGAATTGCTATTCGTATAGCATATTGGGAGAGAGGGAGTGTGTGTGCACAAAGAAGTTGGACTTGGTCCTATATGGGTTGAGATGGATTTGGTCAAATCAATTATCAAGATTTTCAAAGATTTTTCCATACCCAATTTGAATTGCAAATCAAATCCCATGGCAATCTTTATCACATTCAAATTCAAATTCAATTTAGAGATTGCATCAACTCCTAAACCCGAGGGATTTCTTTTGGGCCACAAAGATCTCCATCCATCCTTATATATATACCCCTTCAAAGAACCCTAAAAATTTGTGCGGCCAAACAAAATTCTAAGAAGAAATAAATTATTGCGGCAACCTCAAAAATTGGTGAGAGAGGCTACCAAACTTGCGGCAACAAAATAAAAATAGTTGGCTCTTAAATATTTTTCAAAGGCAAAGACAAGCCTTCTCCGTCTTCAAGTGCAACACCAATATACCAAGCCTCAACTATTGATCTCCTAGCGACACAGGCATACAAATCATCACTGTCGTCAACGTGTTGCCGCTGAGATCACACCGCTCGTACTGCCACCAGAAGTTCTGAGGAGTATCTCGTCGCCGAAGTCTTCAAGGGTTCCTCGCTGCCAAAGAATACGCCGCCACGCACCGTCGAGAAGACCACAGAAGCATCGCCGCCGTGGAGTTGCTGTCGTTGAACTTCTCGCCGTGGGTGAAGTTGCCGAGGTTGCCATGAAGACGAAGAAGAAGTCGAAGAACGAAGCCCACGCTGTCGAAGACGAAGCCATAACCGGAGAGAGTTCGCATCCGTTCTTCATCTCATCACCGTGGACATCACCGTGCCCTCACCATCAACGTAGCAGCGCTGCCGAAGACAAAGACCGCCGCTAGTTGAAGAGCTCACGACGTCTCCATCTCGACGGAGAAGGCCGAAACCCTCGTTGCCGTGACCTGTTGCCGTCTCCATCGAGTTGCTGCTGCCAAACGACCACACACCTTACCGTGGCATCTTCGCTGTTGTCGAAGTCGATGCTGCTTTCGAGTCACCGTCGCTGATCGCTTCGAAGTCCCTCGTCGAAGAAGAAGCACTCTCGGAGGTTCACGTCGCCGTCAAGATTGTCGCTACTGTCCAAGAGAGAGCAGCCAGCGAAGCCTGAGAAGAAAGCTGCCCGCCGTTCGTTGTCGAAGCCAACACCGCCAAAGAAGAAGCTGTCGTCCGCCGCCGCTGTTGTGATCTCGCCATCGTTCGAAGTCGGTGAAGCTTCGCTACCGCTGCATGAATTGAAAAGAGCGGACGGATACGATTACAAGGAAATAGAATCAACGGCCAGGATTTAATCTCACCGAACCACGTGAAATTGAAATCGTAAAACTCGGGCTGACGTGGCATCACTGATTTATTAAGGAGCTGCTCTGCACACAGACTTTCAATTATTAAAATTCAACTGCATTTCCTCTACGCACCGACCGAGTTATTTAAAGGAAGTTGCTGAGCGCACAGACCGCTGTTTTATAAGGATTTGAACTGAATTTCTTTACACACAGACCAGTGTGTATTTTGCAATCCAGGAGTCAGATTGAGACACCGTTTGCGTCAGATTGGAGCTGACGATGTGCTGATTGACAGAGACGCCTACACGGACACAAACTGAGCATTTCTAAACCCTTAAACTCTTTTATTTGTGTCTTAGTGTAACGTTCTCTGTAGGGGAAACTTTACCATTTTTTGTGTAACTATTTTGGGACTTGTCTAGTTGGGACTAGACAAGTGGGACCCAGCTAGTTTGGGACTAGCTGGTAGAAAGCGTTACTAGGATTGATAGTGAGAGAAAACACAGTGAGTGGGGTACTGAGAGCCTAGCGAGTGTAGAGACGTAGAGAGTGCTTTGAGCGTGCTCTAACTTGTGGTTTTGTACTTATTGCGCTATTCAATACTAGTTCTGCTTTGGGGGCTGGAGTAGGTCGTTGGAACGACCGAACCAGGGTAAATCTGCTCTGTACTCTGTGTCTGTATTTTTATTTACCCTGTTGCTGCTATAACTGTGTGTGCCTATTCGTGGGTTGCACGAATTATTTTTATTAGCCTATTCACCCCCCTAGGCTAGGATCCAGATCCAACACAGTTGCAGGTCCATGAGAAGAACTATCCGACCCATGATTTGGAGCTCGCCGCTGTCGTATTTGCACTGAAGATTTAGCGTCATTTCTTACTGAATGAGAAAGTGAAAATCTTTACTGATCACAAAATTTTGAAATATATATTTACTCAGAAGGAGCCAAATATAAGACATCGCAGATGGTTAGAATTGATGACAGACTACGATATCGACCTTCACTATCATCCTGGAAAGGTGAATGTCGTGTCGGACGCCTTGAGTCGACTGCCCGAAGTGATGGTTCTCACAGCTCAGTGGAGATTACAGCAGGACCTGCGAGAGATGGATATTGAAGCTGTTCTATCGGGAGTCACTTCGTCGTTGATGAACATGAAGATTCAGTCGATGATTGTAGATTGGATAAAGACTGCTCAAGCTGGAGATGCTAAGTTGATGAAGATCAAAGAACAAGTCGAAGCCGGACTCCGGACAGATTTTCTGATTCACGATGATGGATATTTGAGATATGGCAGCAGGATCTGCGTACCTGCGGGAGATATCAGAGAAGAGTTGATGAATGAGGCTCACAGTTCGCCTTATTCCCTTCATCCTGGAGGTACGAAGATGTACAAGGATCTTCGTCAGAATTTCTGGTGGCATGGGATGAAGAGATGTGTGGCACGGAGTGTTGCCAAATGCCTAGTGTGTCAGCAAGTGAAGGCTGAGCATCATCGCACTGCCGGACTACTACAATCTCTGTCGATTCTGGAGTGGAAATGGCAGCACATCACGATGGACTTCGTGACTGGCTTACCTCGGAGCACCAAACAGAATGATGCAATCTGGGTCATCATCGATCGACTGACCAAGTCTACGCACTTCATACCGTTTCGAGTATGACAATCCACGGAGATACTGGCAAGGAAATATATGGAGGTAAGGACCCAACTCATCCCTTCGTAATTCCCTTTCTAATACCAATAGTGATGTGAAATATGTTATGTAGGAGATCGTGCGCTTGCATGGAGTCCCTGTGAGCATTGTATCCGATCGCGATACGAGGTTCACGTCTCAGTTCTGGAAGAGTATGCAGACCAATATGGGTACCAGTCTGAAGTTCAGCACTGCGTATCACCCGCAGACGGATGGCCAGTCAGAGCGGACCATTCATATCTTGGAGGATATGCTGAGAGCTTGCATGCTAGATTTCAAGGGTTCGTAAGAGGATCATCTACACCTGGTAGAATTCTCCTACAACAACAGTTATCAGGCGAGCATTGGCATGGCGCAATTTGTTGCTCTCTACAGAAGAAACTGTCGATCGCCACTGAGCTGGGATGACATTGGAGATAGAGAGTTATTGAGACCGGAGATGATTGTCGAAGCAGAGGACGTTGTTTGAGATATCAGAGACTATCTTCGGATCGCTCAGGACTGTTATAAGCATTGGGCTAATGCTAAACGGCGTCCTCTGGAGTTTTAGTCAGGAGACCATGCATTCCTGAAGATTTCCCCGAATCAAGGAGCGATTCACTTTGGAAAACGCAGCAAGCTCAGCCCGAGATACATCGGACCCTTTGATGTTCTGGAGAGAGTTGGCGAGGTAGCATACCGCTTAGCCTTGCCACCATCTTTGGAGGGAGTTCACGATGTCTTCCATATGTCCCAGCTGCGTCGGTACATCAGCGATCCATCTCACGCTGTGGACTACTCTGAGATCACCGTCCATCAGGATCTGATGTATGACCAGCAGCCAGTACAGATTCTTGACAGACGTTAGAAGACACTTCGAGACAAGACGGTCGATCTTGTTAGAGTGATGTGGCGACACGGCTCGTCGGGAGAGTCCACCTGGGAGAGAGAAGATGAGATGAAAGAGCGTTACCCATATATGTTTCCTTATCAGTGATTATTAGGAATTCCGAGGGCGGAATTTTCTTTAAGGTGGGTAGGATGTAACGACCGATTTTTATCGTTACTATTATCTTTATTTTTCTCTCGTACATTTTTTCCCGTATCCGTAGTTAGACGTTTCTGTCCCCGTACCCGTACCCATATTCATTTCTTTTTCGTATTTATTATTATAATTATTATTATTTTAAACTACCAGAATAAATCCTTTAATAATTATTTTCAAGTATCTTTGTATAATTAAGTTAGATTTTCAGATTCAAAATTCGAATTTCAAATCTTTTAATCATTTTAAAAATCAAATGAAACTTGCCATTGTTGGACCCATTTAAACATATTGATTAGCTATTATTCCCTTAATTACACCTATTAAATCCTATTAATCATTTTTTTCAAATTACTTCCAATTAAACCCTAGACCATTTTGGAACCCCCTTTAGCCGCGCCCAACATGGAAATCATGCACACACTTTTCACGCACACACAACAGCCTTTAACAAAAAAAAGGGAAAAACAAACTAAACTTATAACCTAAGATAGGGTTCACGTGCTGTGCTTTCCCCCCCCCCCACACACCAAAGTTTATACAAATGGAAACCTAAGGAGACCTAACCCTCACGTGCTCCTGCTACCCTACTCCCCTACTATTTTAAAAACCCTAGAGGACACAAACTAGCAGCCGCCACTATCCCCATTTTCCTCCACGTAAAAGGCCAACTCGCGGCCTCTTCATCTCACGCAGCAGACCTCGCCCAACACTCCTCCCATACTCGCGCAACGCCCAGCTCCTTCCCCATTCACGCACGCAGCAAGCTCCCTACCTGATCTATTCTCCTCCACACGACGCAACCAGCAACCCATGCGGCTCCTCCTCGCCCAGCATCGCCGCACGGCCCCCTAGCAAACTGCAGACTGCCGGATCTCCCCTCGCCCTATCCCTTCTCATCTGTGCCAGCAGCATCCGCCCAACGACACCGGAGCTTCTCCCTCGCGTTGCAAACCAACGTCGGAGCCCTAGCTGCCTGCACAACCTAAGACAGCCGCATGACGTCCCCTCCTCGTTGCTGCCACGCCCAGAACAGCTGAAACACTCCCCCGGCCTCGCTGACAGCTGCACGGACCCGACGCCGTGTTGAGTATTGATTCCTCGGATTTGGTTTTGATGATGAACAAACATAAATATCGTGAACTAACTCTTTGTGAGCGCAGTTATGGAGATCATCGCCAAATTTCTATGAACATCAAAAGCGACGTCTCAAGACTTCTCAAAGCATGTGATCGTGTGCCTAAAGCTTCGTTGAAGTTCAAGGACCATTATTGAAGTCAAGAGATTCGGATTGAAGCTTTGAAGACGGTTCGTCTAGCTTATTTTTATAGTCTTCTAGCTTCTTTTCGTAGAATGTTAAGCCTTGAGTAGGTCTTACGTTTTAATCTTCATAACGCTCATATCATTAGAGCTAGGATTATCTTAGAAGCCCATACAAACTTTCCCGAAGCTTCACGCTTCATTTCGCGGCTTCTGGTGCATCTTAGTTGGTTCAAGAAGAAGAACCAACCGACTAGATTGTCATCTAGTCGGTCAGTAATCCTTCTTGAACCGACTAGATCTCCTTGCTCAATTCAGCCTAGACTCTGTTGTTCAATTAGTCGGTCCAAGAAGGTTCACCGACCGACTAGTTGTCAAACTAGTCGGTTAGGAATCCTTCTTAGACCGACTAGTTAAGCTTTCACTTTTCAGCCTGAGTTACTGTTTACAGTTAGCCGGTCCAAGAACAACTGTCGACCGACTAGTTGTGAAACTAGTCAGTTGGAATTTGTTCTTAGACCGACTAGTTCTCCTTGTATTCAGCCTATTTGATTTCAACTCTTAGTCGGTCAAAGAACACTCACTGACCGACTAGTTGTGAAACTAGTCGGTTGAAAAGTCTTCTTAGACCGACTAGTTCTATATTCTCTGAACTATCTTTATTGGCTGTGAAGCTGTTAGTCGGTCCAAGTGGAATCACCGACCGACTAGTTGAGAAACTAATCGGTCAGTGTTCCTTCTTAGACCGATTAGACTGCTTCAAAAATAGATCCGTTGGAGCATTAAATGCATGAATTTTCTCTCTCTCTCTTCTCTATCCTATATAATCTTGAGATGCTTCTTCATAGCATTCAAAGGCTGATATTTATTGCATTTTAGAGAATCAAAGAGAAGCATTTATTCTCATTTTCCAAGCTTTCATTTCTCACAAGAATCTCTCCTCGCTCTTATTCCTCAAGAGAGATTCTCATTGATTGTGAGCCACTCAAGCCAAGAGCTTGATTCAAGGTCACCAACTCCACTCTAGGCTTCTATTGCTGGTCAACTTCTTGGAGCTAGGGTTTGGTGACTTCTTCTCCTTCAAAATCTTTCTTGCCCTAAAATCGTAAGTTTACTCAAGGCATAGGATTTTGTTGGTAAGCATTTCATATTTCATTTACATTGCTATTGTATGTTTTTCTCTCGGTTGTGAGAGAAGTGTGTGATCCCGGTTTGTGGGAGTCACATTTTCATTTGTGTATGATTTGATCTTGTAGAGATTTTCAACAAGAATTTCATAGTGCAAATTTGAGTTAGAGGTTATAACTCAAGTAGCCGGAGGGGATCCGGGTGTTTGGGACGTAGGATCACCAGGAACAAGTCGGGGAGACTTGGGTGGATCCGAACCCGTTATATCGTTTGTTTGCGATTGTCTTTTATTGTTGTCACTTTTCATTTCCGCATTGTTGGTTGAGTTTGCACGATAATTCGGAATAATTACTCTTGATTATTTTAAAGTACTATTCACCCCCCCTCTAGTACTTGTGCAGTAGCTATCCGGGCATTACATTTGGTATCGGAGCCAAGTACATAGATATGTCTACCAACGACAACAAGTCCGTTCGTCCACCTTCAGATTATAGCACCTTCAGGAACCGTGAAGGAGCCTCTTCGGTGATGGAAGGACACTCCTCTACTAGACCTCTCTTCTTCAACGGTACCAATTATGGGTATTGGAAATACCGGATGGAAACGTTCCTCCGGAGCACTTCACTATGGAGAGCTACGATGACGGAGTATGTCGAGCCCGTCGAAGAAGATTTTGCGAAGTGGACTACCGCGGAGGTAACCAATGACAAGGCAATGAATGCCTTGCAATGCGCTTTGGAGCCCGAAGACTTCAACAAGATATGCACATGTAAGAGTGCATATCAAATCTGGAACTCACTCCTCATCTTGCATGAAGGAACGAGTAGGGTAAGAGACTCCAAACTCACCGTTGTTAATAAAGATTACGAGTTATTTCATATGCAACAGGGTGAGAAGATGAAGGAGTACTATGCTCGCTTCGTTGACATTACCAATGAGTTGGAGGCTCTTGGAAAGACCTACACCCAAAAGGAGAAAGTCTCAAAGATCATTGACGGACTTCCTTCTTGTTGGGAAAAGCGTACCTTCGCCATCGAGGAAGGTAACGATATGAATAAATATACCGTCGTTCAACTAATGGATACCTTGATGTCTTATGAGGTACGCAAGGATAGCAAAATAAAGATGCAAGACAAGATGAAGTCTTACTTGAAGCAAGACGAGCCAAAGAAAAAGGCGATTGCGTTCAAGGCCGCTCCATCTACTTCTACCGATGATGAAGAATTGGAAGACGAGTTGGACATTGAATCTCTTGCCCTCATGGCAAAGAAGTTCAACCGATTCTTCCGGAAAGGTAACTTCAAGAACAAATCTAAGTTTAGTTCTACTAATGCCTCTGCTCCTTGTGCTTTAAATGCAACAAGCCAGGACACATGAAAGCAGATTGTCCTCAAAACAAGCAAAAGGAGAAATGGAAGGCGCCAAAGTTCGACAAGTCTCGAAAGTACAAGAAAGGACTTGTCGGGACTTTCACCGACTCCGACGAGGACTCCTCAAGTGGAGAGTCGGATGCTGAACAAGTGGAGCAAGCACACATGTGCTTCATGGCAAGAGAGGACCATGATCAAGAATCCTCCTCCGATGAAAGCGAGGATGAAGGCGATGAGGTAACTATGGATGACCTTAGATTAGCTAACGAGCAAATTTGGTCTAAGTATTCTAAATTAGTAAATAGATATACTAAGACTAAAGATGAGCTAACTAGTCTACAAACCTCACCTAAGCCTATCATCATCAACAACGACACCGTTGTTGAAAGTTTGAGAGATGAGATTGTAAATCTCAAATCTCAACTTGAGCATGTTCATATTGAGGAATCGGATGAACACGAGATAGCGGATTGGATTTCTCGAAACTCAACTTTGAGTATTGAGAATGAGAATCTCAAGTCTCGTGTTTGTGAACTCACTACGCAAGTGTCCACTTTGGATGCTTCAATACTTTCTCTCACCGAGAAGTATGAGTCCACATTAGGCCGAATTAATAAATTCAATAAAGGTAAGGACCACTTGGATAATATCCTAAATGACGTACTTCCGGCCAATCATCGCATTGGCTTGGGGTATAAGATGGGAAATTCATCCAAATCGTCTACCACCTTTGTTAGGCCAACTTCCGATGCCTCAACGAGTGGGAGCAAACACCCCATTGGGAGTTCATCTAGCAATGGTGCTTCCACTTCGTACACACCCCCATTTGGAAAGAAACCCACTTTGGGTGGACCTCCAAAGAAGGGTCATGCTTTTATGTACACTAATAACATGCCACGTAGGAACACACATCCTACTCCACATGTTCACACGTATGATGATTTTTATGCACCACATCCACGGGCACGTGCACACCATGTGAGACACACTCACGCACGTGTACCTCCACATGCACATGTTCATCCATATTACTATCATATGAACAATTATCATCATGCACCATTTCATCATGTGCTATATGCTTATCCACGTCATGCTTTTCCTAGGCCACCTCCTCGTAGGCCACATGCATCACGTAGAAATCAACAACGTATGCATGCTCCCAATAGGAATACGGCTCCCAAAATATTCACTATTTGGGGCCCGAAGAACACTAACATGCATGAAAAACAAGCATACATGAATTCCTATCTTATGAATGTCGTGCACAATGATGATTATGTTGGGAAGTCTAAGTCCAATTGGACTTGGCTTCCAAAGGTCTAATCTTTTAGGACCCAATGACCTTGGGTACCATGATACGATATGTTCTATCTTTAGGTACTCAAGAAAAAGAAAAGGAGCAACAAATCCAAATTTAGCTCCAAGGATGGGTGGATACTCGATAGCGGGTGTTCAAAACACATGACAGGTGAAGCTCGATTGCTCTTCGGAGTGGTGCCTATTGCGAATGGGAACCGAGTCGTCTTTGGAGGCAATGAGAGCGGAACCATCATAGGTGTTGGTAAAATTGGTAACCCATCTAAACCTCTAATAAGTGATGTTTACCTTATTAAAGGATTAAAGCACAATCTTATTTCAATAAGCCAACTCTGTGACAAAGGTTACAAAGTTAACTTTGCGAAAGGAATGTGCCATATTTTTAGTAATGATAATGATAATTTGTTATTTTCCGGCACATGTCATAAGGATATATATCCTAGATATCCCCAAGTCACATGAACAATGTCTCAGTGCCAACACAAGTGAACAACACTTATGGCATCGACATTTTGGTCATGTAAACTTTGGAACACTTTTTAAACTTTCCAAGTTAAATTCTATTAAAGGATTTCCTAAGCTTTCTTTTCAAAATAAAAGCTTTTGTGACTCGTGTCAACGAGGCAAGCTTCCAAAATCGTCATTTAAACCTAAGAAAAGCATATCCTCTAAGCGGCCTCTAGAGCTTTTACATCTAGATCTTTTTGGGCCAACTAGAGTTGCTTCATTAGGGAATGCACGATATGGACTTGTCATCGTTGATGACTTTTCTAGATTTACTTGGGTATTTTCCTTAAGTAATAAAAATGATGCTTTTGAAAACTTCACAATATTTGTTAAGAAAGTACAAAATCTCATTGGAACCACCATTGTCACTATTCGTAGTGATCATGGAGGGGAATTTGAGAATGAGTCTTTCTCAATTTTTTGTGATGAAGTTGGTATTATTCACACCTTTTCCTTCCCTCGCGCACCTCCTCAAAATGGTGTTGTTGAGAGAAAGAATAGGATGCTAGTGGAATGTGCTCGCACTATGCTTGATGATAGCCAACTTGGCCATCAATTTTGGGCTGAAGCGGTACATACCGCTTGCTATGTGTTTAATAGAATACTTTTGAGGCCCGGCACCAAACAAACTTGTTATGAATTGTTGTTTGGTAGATTGCCTCAAGTTAAACATTTTCGTGTTTTCGACGCAAAATGTTTTATTAAAAACACGTATGCAAGTTTGGACAAATTTGATCCAAGATCCAATGAGGGGATATTTGTTGGATATTCCTCACGTAGTAAAGCCTACCGGATATACAACAAAAGAACCTCAACGATCGAGGAATCACTTCATGTTTCATTCAATGAAAATTTTGTCCCATCTAGAATTACCAATGATGATGACTCCATGGATGTTTTATGTGATTCTATTGGTAATTCTAATTCTATTGATTCTAATGATACTAACCCTACTAATGAGTCTTTTGAGAATGTTCCTAGTGATCAGGGAATTCTCAAACGGCTTCATACAGTTTGTGACCATCCCCATGAGCAAGTCATTGGCAACATACTTGATAGTGTCAAGACTAGATCTCAAGTCAACTACTTCGCTCATTGTGCCTTTGCCTCCTCAATAGAGCCAAAGAATATAAACGAAGCGTACAAAGATAGTGCTTGGATCCTAGCCATAGAGGAAGAACTCATTCAGTTTGAGAGGAATGAGGTTTGGAAGCTTGTTCCATTGCCTTCGAAGAACCACACCGTTATAGGAACGAAGTGGATTTTCAAGAACAAGACCGACGAGAACCAAAATGTCGTCCGGAACAAAGCTCGGTTAGTAGCTCAAGGCTACCGGCAAGAGGAAGGTATAGATTTCGAAGAATCCTTTGCTCCGGTAGCTAGATTAGAATCTATTAGATAGTTGTTATCTTTTGCATGCCATAAAGATTTTAAACTCTTTCAAATGGATGTGAAAAGTGCGTTTTTAAACGGAGATGTTGTTGAGGAAGTTTATGTTTCTCAACCTCCGGGTTTTATAAATGAAAAATTTCCAAATCACATTTTCAAACTTAAGAAAGCACTTTACGGTGTAAGACAAGCTCCTTGAGCTTGGTATGACCGTCTAAAGAATTTTCTTTTGGATTTGGGTTTTAAAATGGGTGAAGTTGATTCAACACTTTTTGTTAAGTATTAGAATCATGATATTATTTTAGTTCAAATTTATGTTGATGATATCATTTTCGGTGCTACTAACTTCACTCTTTTCGAAGAGTTTTCTAATGTCATGAAGGTCCAATTTGAGATGAGCCACATGGGTGAGCTCAAATATTTCTTAGGTCTCCAAATTCGCCAAATGAACGATGGAATCTTCATCCACGAAACCAAGTACACGGTGGAGTTACTAAAGCGATTTGGAATGGAGAATGCCTCAGGTAAGAAGACTCCAATGAGCACTACTACACATCTTGATAAAGATACGGGCGGCACATATGTAGACATTCGTCTATATCGAGGTATAATAGGTAGTTTATTATATCTTACTGCCAGTCGGCCCGATATTATGTTTGTTGTATGTGTATGTGCTCGTTATCAGTCTCAACCTAAGGAATCTCACTTAGTAGCGGTAAAACGTATTTTCCGTTATTTAAGTTACACACTCGACTACGGATTATATTATCCAAAGTCTAGCACATATGAGTTAATCTCATATAGTGACGCAGATTATGCGGTATGTAAATCTGACAGGAAAAGTACTAGTGTCACTTGCCATTTTATAGGAAATTCTCTTGTCTCTTGGTTTTCCAAGAAGCAGAATTCCGTATCACTTTCAACCACTGAGGCGGAATATATTACCGCCGGTGCTGCGTGTGCTTAGGTTCTTTGGATGAGACACACTCTTAAAGACTTTGGTATAAACTGTGATACTTGCCCTATCATGGTGGACAACCAAAGTGCAATATGTCTCTCTAAGAATCCGGTACACCATTCCCGCTCTAAACACATAGATGTCCGTCACCATTTCCTAGATGATCATGTTGCTAAAAAGGACATCATTTTAGTGTACGTTGAAACCCAGAAGCAAATCGCCGATATTTTCACGAAACCACTCAAGGAAGACTCCTTTGTGCGGTTACGTCGAGAATTGGGTATTATGGGTGAATCCGAGATTTAGGATTCATTTTGTTCTATAATCTTGCATGATAATAATTTTCTTTATATATGCTCATGCTAGATTTGTTGGGATTTTCTGGATTTTTGGTTGAAGTTTCGGAATTTTTGCTAGAATTGTTCATGAACGTCGTATTTATATCTTTCGATGTTTTATGGGGTAGAATAATGATGTGTGAGAGTATTTCGATGTTTCGTCCAAGTGCGCGTAGGAGAGAACTCAAAATTTTCGACTTTTCAATTTTTTGGACTCTTTTAGTCGGTCCTAGTTCATTGGCCGACCGACTAGATTGAGTTCTAGTCGGTCAGCTATTGAACTCAGACCGACTAACTCATGCTCTAAATTTGGCTTCAGTTACTATTTACACTTAGTCGGTTCATGTTCATTGGCCGACCGACTAGATTTCATTCTAGTCGGTCAGCACTTGAACTGTGACCGACTAAATGCGTTAGGGCACGTTGGTCTGTTCCTCTTTATGTCGACTTATACTCCTTGGGCACCGATTAGATCTCACTCTAATCGGTGCGTTCCCTCCTCTCAGACCCCCTAACCCCCGCGACCCTCCATCTCCCTCTGCCGTTTTCGCCGTGCTCCGCCGTCTCCGACCACCATCAGCCGGTGCCGATCACTCTCCTCCTCCCTCTCTCTCAGCTCCTAGGGTTTCATTCTAGATCAATCTTCGATTTCAGTTTGTATTAGGGTTTATCTTTCGATTTCGTTTGTGTCGATCTCGTGCGTTGGTTTGTGTTGTCTCGTCTCGAGTATGGCGAAGACACGTCTCCCTATTCGTCCCTCTAGTCCGTCTCCCATGACCGTCGAGTCTCCTCCTACGGACCCCCCTCAACCCAAACGTCGAGCTAAAACCACTCCCTCCTCTTCCTCGCCTCCCCTCAAGAAGAAGAGGACCTCCAAGCCTAAGCCCAAACCCCAATCCCAATCTCAATCCAAGCCCCGAACCAAGGCCAAAGAAAAGATTTTGACTCCAGGCCCCTTCCGTGCTCCCTCTCCTCCCGATGACTCTGACGAAGAGTATATTCCTGAGTCTGAGCCTATCGATAAGGCTCCTACTCCTCCTCCTCGATCTAGCTCTCGTCCGTCTAAGGGGAAGGCTTCCATGACTTTGGGTGGTGTCGATATATCGTTGTGTCGCGATGACCCGTTGTGTCTCGCGGCTTACAACCGTATTGAGCAGTGTCCATTGATTTTGGAGCACTTCGTTCAGTTCTCAGATTTTCCACATCTCGCCGATCTTCTTTCCTCTAGTGGCCTTTTAGACTATCTTCGCCATGACCCCAAGGCGAACCCTCACCCGTACCCCCGACTCGTCAAATTATTCTATGCCAATCGAGTATGGGGTGAGTATGATGACACCCACTCCATTGAGACCACTGTCTTGGGGACACGTATTGTCCTCACTGCAGAGATTTTAGGGGAGTTGATTGGTGTCTCATCCTCTGGCCTGCTTCCTGCTGATATCTCCGTGGATAATATCCACGATCTTGACCAGGCGATGTTTTCTGAGATGTTCCATGTCATCCCTCCCGCCATGATTGGCGTCCCCTCAAAATCTTTTAAGCCGAATGCTTGGGGTTTGAATCTTATCCTGAAGTCGTACCTCCTTCCGAAGTACGGCTCATCTAGCTTGCCCTCCCAGCCTTTTCTCAATCTTATCTACACTCTTTGCATGGGGAGCGAGATCAATTAGGCCCGGATCATCCTTAACAAGATGGATTCCTTTGAGTGCATAAGGAAATCCACCAAGTCTGCTCACATTCCATATCCGTGCCTATTGACTCTCGTTTTCCATCACTTCGGCGTCCCTCTCCCTCCTGATGACCAGCGTCCTCTTGGTCCTCCCATGAACACGACGGCCGTCAAGAAGTCTCTTGCGGCGCTTCGTCACGTTCAGAGGACGACCCCTTCAGCTTCAGCTTCAGCTTCAGCTTTAGCTCCTTCTCCTACTCCCTCTCTCGCTGAGTTTGTTGTCTCTCTGAGACGTGTTGAGTCTCGTGTTTCACGTTCTGAGGAGATGCTAGCTCGCATATGTTCTCACTTAGGCCTTGAGGTTCCTCCTTCTGTTTCTGACGAGGAGGAAATGGATGAGGCTGATCTCAGGAGCTTGTTGGTTCTCCTCCTCATGCCCCCGAGGGTACGTCTGCTGCTGCTACTTCTGCTGGTGCTCCCGAGAGCACACCTGTTGCCACCATTCCTTCGGTGGATGTTTCTTCTGGTGCTCCCGAGACCACACCTGTTGCCACTCTCCCTTCAGTTGACACTCTGGTCGTTCCTGAGACCACCGCCCCTTCTGCAGAGCCTGTTGCTGCTGCTGATCCTGCCTCCACCTCCTGAGCTTGCGTTGGAGGGCTCTCCCATGTGCATTTGGATGATTCATCTGTTGTGAGAGAGTGGGGTAGGATAGTTGGGTGGTGATGGATTTTTGATGTATTTTTGGATGTTTTTATGATGTATTTTGATGTATACATGTTTTGTGTTCTTCGATGTATGCTATGACATATGTTGTATGATGTGCTTCGATCTGTTGATCGTTTGTATTTGTGTTGGCGGATGTATAATTTTGATGTACCATGTTCTTATATATATATATATATACACACATATATATATATATATATATATATATATATATATATGGCACAATATATATACACACACACACACACACATACATCTTGTTGCCATTTACTTCATTGTGCACATTATGTTCTTTTTGTCTCTGATGTTGATTTCGTTGCTCGACGATTATATTGATTTTATAGAATTCATTCTATAAAAACATATAATTGTTTTCCATGCACTAAATTCACTAAGAATGTTGATATTGGAGAGTATGTTACATAACTCAATATGTGAAATTGATTTGAGTTTTGATGATTTCATTTTTCGAGCTCCATGAGAAGAACTATCCGACCCATGATTTGGAGCTCGCCGCTGTCGTATTTGCACTGAAGATTTAGCGTCATTTCTTACTGAGTGAGAAAGTGAAAATCTTTACTTATCACAAAAGTTTGAAATATATATTTACTCAGAAGGAGCCGAATATGAGACATCGTAGATGGTTAGAATTGATGGCAGACTACGATATCGACCTTCACTATCATCCTGGAAAGGTGAATGTCGTGTCGGACGCCTTGAGTCGACTGCACGAAGTGATGGTTCTCACAGCTCAGTGGAGATTACAGCAGGACCTGTGAGAGATGGATGTTGAAGCTGTTCTATCGGGAGTCACTTCGTCGTTGATGAACATGTAGATTCAGTCGATGATTGTAGATCGGATAAAGAATGCTCAAGCTGGAGATGCTAAGTTGATGAAGATCAGAGAACAAGTAGAAGCCGGACTCCGGACAGATTTTCTGATTCACGATGATGGATCTTTGAGATATGGCAGCAGGATCTGCGTACCTGTGGGAGATATCAGAGAAGAGTTGATGAATGAGGCTCACAGTTTGCCTTATTCCCTTCATCCTGGAGGTACGAAGATGTACAAGGATCTTCGTCAGAATTTCTGGTGGCATGGGATGAAGAGATGTGTGGCACGGAGTGTTGCTAAATGCCTAGTGTGTCAGCAAGTGAAGGCTGAGCATCATCGCACTGCCGGACTACTACAATCTCTGCCGATTCTGGAGTGGAAATGGCAGCACATCACGATGGACTTCATGACTGGCTTACCTCGGAGCACCAAACAGAATGATGCAATCTGGGTCATCATCGATCGACTGACCAAGTCTGCGCACTTCATACCGTTTCGAGTATGACAATCCACGGAGATACTGGCAAGGAAATATATGGAGGTAAGGACCCAACTCATCCCTTCGTAATTCCCTTTCTAATACCAATAGTGATGTGAAATATGTTATGTAGGAGATCGTGCGCTTGCATGGAGTCCCTGTGAGCATTGTATCCGATCGCGATACGAGGTTCACGTCTCAGTTCTGGAAGAGTATGCAGACCAATATGGGTACCAGTCTGAAGTTCAGCACTGCGTATCACCCGCAGACGGATGGCCAGTCAGAGCGGACCATTCATATCTTGGAGGATATGCTGAGAGCTTGCATGCTAGATTTCAAGGGTTCGTGGGAGGATCATCTACACCTGGTAGAATTCTCCTACAACAACAGTTATCAGGCGAGCATTGGCATGGCGCAATTTGCTGCTCTCTACAGAAGAAAATGTCGATCGCCACTGAGCTGGGATGACATTGGAGATAGAGAGTTATTGAGACCGGAGATGATTGTCGAAGCAGTGGACGTTGTTCGAGATATCAGAGACTATCTTCGGATCGCTCAGGACCGTTATAAGCATTGGGCTGATGCTAAACGGTGTCCTCTGGAGTTTTAGCCGGGAGACCATGTATTCCTGAAGATTTCCCCGAATCGAGGAGTGATTCCCTTTGGAAAACGCAGCAAGCTCAGCCCGAGATACATCGGACCCTTCGATGTTCTGGAGAGAGTTGGCGAGGTAGCCTACCGCTTAGCCTAGCCACCATCTTTGGAGGGAGTTCACGATGTCTTCCATGTGTCCCAGCTTCGTCGGTACATCAGCGATCCATCTCACACTGTGGACTACTCTGAGATCACCGTCCGTCAGGATCTGACGTATAACTAGCAGCCAGTGCAGATTCTTGACAGACGTTAGAAGACACTTCGGGACAAGACGGTCGATCTTGTTAGAGTGATGTGGCGACACGGCTCGCCGGGAGAGTTCACCTGGGAGAGAGAAGATGAGATGAGAGAGCGTTACCCACATATGTTTCCTTATCAGTGATTGTTAGGAATTCCGAGGGCGGAATTTTCTTTAAGGTGGGTAGGATGTAACGACCGATTTTTATCGTTACTATTATCTTTATTTTTCTCTCGTATATTTTTTCCCGTATCCGTAGTTAGACGTTTCTGTCCCCGTACTCGTACCCATATTCATTTCTTTTTCATATTTATTATTATTATTATTATTATTTTAAACTACCAGAATAAATCCTTTAATAATTATTTTCAAATATATTTGTATAATTAAGTTAGATTTTCAGATTCAAAATTCGAATTTCAAATCTTTTAATCATTTTAAAAATCAAATGAAACTTGCCATTGTTGGACCCATTTAAACATATTGATTAGCTATTATTCCCTTAATTACACCTATTAAATCCTATTAATCATTTTTTTCAAATTACTTCCTATTAAACCCTAGACCATTTTGGAACCCCCTTTAGCCGCGCCCAACATGGAACTCATGCACACACTTTTCACGCACACACAACAGCCTTTAACAAAAAAAAGGGAAAAACAAACTAAACTTATAACCTAAGATAGGGTTCACGTGCTATGCTTTCCCCCCCCCACACACACACCAAAGTTTATACAAATAGAAACCTAAGGAGACCTAACCCTCACGTGCTCCTGCTACCCTACTCCCCTACTATTTTAAAAACCCTAGAGGACTCAAACTAGCATCCGCCACTATCCCCATTTTCCTCCACGTAAAAGGCCAACTCGCGGCCTCTTCATCTCACGCAGCAGACCTCGCCCAACACTCCTCCCATACTCGCGCAATGCCCTGCTCCTTCCCCATTCATGCACGCAGCAAGCTCCCTACCCGATCTCTTCTCCTCCACGCGACGCAACCAGTAACCCACTCGGCTCCTCCTCGCCCAGCAACGCCGCATGGCCCCCTAGCCAACTGCAGACCGCCGGATCTCCCCTCGCCCTATCCCTTCTCATCCGCGCCAGCAGCTTCCGCCCAACGACGTCGGAGCTCCTCCCTCATGCTGCAAACCAACGTCGGAGCCCTAGCTGCCTGCACAACCTAAGACAGCCGCACGACGTCCCCTCCTCGCTGCTGCCACGCCCAGAACAGCCGAAACACTCCCCCGGCCTCGCTGACAGCTGCACGGACCCGACGCCATGTTGAGTATTGATTCCCCGGATTTGGTTTTGATGATGAACAAACATAAATATCGTGAACTAACTCTTTGTGAGCGCAGTTATGGAGATCGTCGCCAAATTTCTATGAACATCAAAAGCGACGTCTCAAGACTTCTCAAAGCACGTGATCGTGTGCCTGAAGCTTCGTTGAAGTTCAAGGACCATTATTAAAGTCAAGAGATTCGGATTGAAGCTTTGAAGATGGTTCGTCTAGCTTATTTTTATAGTCTTCTAGCTTCTTTTCGTAGAATGTTAAGCCTTGAGTAGGTCTTACGTTTTAATCTTCATAACGCTCATATCATTAGAGTTATGATTATCTTAGAATCACATACAAACTTTCCCGAAGCTTCACGCTTCATTTCGCGGCTTCTGGTGCATCTTAGTTGGTTCAAGAAGAAGAACCAACCGACTAGATTGTCATCTAGTCGGTCAGTAATCCTTCTTGAACCGACTAGATCTCCTTGCTCAATTCAGCCTAGACTCTGTTGTTCAATTAGTCGGTCCAAGAAGGTTCACCGACCGACTAGTTGTCAAACTATTCGGTTAGGAATCCTTCTTAGACCGACTAGTTAAGCTTTCACTTTTCAGCCTGAGTTACCGTTTACAGTTAATCGGTCCAAGAACAACTGTCGACCGACTAGTTGTGAAACTAGTCGGTTTGAATTTGTTCTTAGACAGACTAGTTCTCCTTGTATTCAGCCTATTTGATTTCAACTCTTAGTCGGTCAAAGAACACTCACCGACCGACTAGTTGTGAAACTAGTCGGTTGGCAAGTCTTCTTAGACCGACTAGTTCTATATTCTTTGAACTATCTTTATTGGCTGTGAAGCTGTTAGTCGGTCCAAGAGGAATCACCGACCGACTAGTTGAGAAATTAATTGGTCAGTGATCCTTCTTAGACCGATTAGACTGCTTCAGAAATAGATCCGTTGGAGCATTAAATGTACGAATTTTCTCTCGCTCTCTCTCTCTTCTCTATCCTATATAATCTTGAGATGCTTCTTCATAGCATTCAAAGGTTGATATTTATTGCATTTTAGAGAATCAAAGAGAAGCATTTATTCTCATTTTCCAAGCTTTCATTTCTCACAAGAATCTCTCCTCACTCTTATTCCTCAAGAGAGATTCTCATTGATTGTGAGCCACTCAAGCCAAGAGCTTGATTCAAGGTCACCAACTCCATTATAGGCTTCTATTACTGGTCAACTTCTTGGAGCTAGGGTTTGGTGACTTCTTCTCCTTCAAAATCTTCCTTGTCCTAAAATCGTAAGTTTACTCAAGGTATAGGATTTTGTTGGTAAGCATTTCATATTTCATTTACATTGCTATTGTAAGTTTTTCTCTCGGTTGTGAGAGAAGTGTGTGATCCCGGTTTGTGGGAGTCACATTTTCATTTGTGTATGATTTGATCTTGTAGAGGTTTTCTACAAGAATTTCATAGTGTAAATTTGAGTTAGAGGTTTTTAACTCAAGTAGCCGGAGGGAATCGGGGTGTTTGGGATGTAGGATCACCGGGAACAAGTCGGGGAGACTTGGGTGGATCCGAACCCGTTATATCGTTTGTTTACGATTGTCTTTTATTGTTGTCACTTTTCATTTCCGCATTGTTGTTTGAATTTGCACGATAATTAGGAATAATTACTCCTGATTATTTTAAAGTACTATTCGCCCCCCCTCTAGTACTTGTGCAGTAGCTATCAGGGCATTACACATCGCAGCATTCGCCCTCCTCCCGAGGCTCAATGTCGCTGTTTCGAAGCCATACGCGTCGCCGCTGCCCATCGCTGCGTCCCGATCCTTCTCTGCACTACCGGTTAGTATATCTACCCCTTAACACACCAACATTCGTTATGATAAAAAACAGCTTAATCTTATTTTTTGTTTTTATCAAACCAGTGAACCGTCATCACTGTAGCGTAGTACCCGTTGAGACGTTTCCGACGACACCAAGAACGCCAAAAACAGGCAAGTATGCAAATTGATATGAATTTTTGAAGTCTGAAGGTTTTTACGCCACTTTTGCTTATGCTGTATAACTTGAAAACCATGCGTGAAATGGCGCATGAAAACGATGCCATGACATTCTGGACTAAATTTGTGACCCAACGGCATATCACACGATATACTTTAATTTCAAACAACAACAAAGAAATTTGGTTTCTGTAGCATGTTCATTAAAACCCATGTTTAACATTATTTTAAATTGTTGTAAATATTGTTCATCCTACTCCTACTTGTGGAAAATGTTGTATAAACAAATTAATATTGATAACATTAAATTTCTACAAGTCTTGAAATGTTTAACAAGTTGAGACATTATGAAAATCGTGCACCTCGAGGGCGGAATCGTGAATTCATGATGTTGTGTGAGTCGACTAGGCTGGCTCGTGTTCCAGCACAAAATTGGGGTGGGGTTAGGGTTGAGCGGCCACTAGGCGTATGAAGGGGTCCTCTCTTCAATAGCACCACATGCATGCGGTGGGGTAGCGTCAATCATGGTAAACCCCCGTGAGAAGAACGATACACTCATCACGATCTAAAGGCTAGAACCCGATGATAGATGTGAACCATTGACATGAAACTTGAAATGCTAACGTGATCTCAGCAAATCGACATGCTAACGAACTCAAAGAAAACTTTACCTTATGTCTTGACACTGCTTAGAACTGCATGTTAGGAATGTCTTGCTTCACTTTATAATATTTGGCATGTGTGAACTTTTGCAGTCATTTCATTTTAATTATTTAATGTCACTTAAATTTATTTCGTTTGTATATCTTGTCTTGGGTTTCTAACCACTTCTTGCAGACCCATTGCTGACATACATTCATGTTTTTGGATGTATGTCAGATTCTGAGCATGAGTACCCCAAGGATCCATACGAGACGCCTGACTTGGAGAGCCAGGAGTTCGCCCCTGACGCTGAGCCTCTCCCTGCAAAGGACTAGTGGGCTCGTATCGTTGCTGCTTGTTTTAGTTTGTCACGCCCCATTCTCACATATACCTATACGATGTTTCATAGCGGGGAAAAGAGAGAATGGAGCCTGACAAGCCGCGGTATTACACCAAGCGTGTAAAATAAACACAGAATAAGCAGGCCACTGCGAATGCTGTGATCATACATCGCATATATATAAAAGAAAGAAGCAACACACATAGCCATCATAGAGAGTACATATCCACAAACCACATAACTAAAGAGCGTACCACACACCAGCGCCAAGTACAAGTGAACTGCCTCTAGTACATACATGAGAAGTGCTACAAGCCACCAACATATAACCCATCTACAAAAGACAATCCACTCCCCACTCAACTTAACTCACACTACAAGACACATCCCAAAAGAGTGGTATTCCCAAACCCAAACCCACATCCAAGGAATCTCCTGTGGTAGACTCTGCTCTGGTGACCTTTGCTCAAGACCTGAAAAGTAAATTGAGCACGTCAAACGTGCACAATAGGAAACTAACTAGGTCAGGGGAAGATCATTTAAGGTTATGAGTATAACAGCAATAAGAGTACACACAACCAAGGTAAAAAGTACAACACACGAGTGAGCAACGATAACAACACATATATGGTTCATTGGTTAATTGTTATTAGTGATTTTTGGAAGCCTGGGTATCACCTAAAGATAAGGGCCTGAACTTCACCCCAAATTTGGGGTGAATACAGCACACGACGCAGTGGACACGGTACTGTACGCCGGGCCTCTCAGCTCCCCCGTCCCTGGCAGGAGTGAGGCGCTCCACATAATAACACAACCTCCGTATGTCCCCTCCACTCCCGGTAAAGGTGAGTGAGTGTAAGTATCGCATATCACATATCACTTTTCCAAACTTCTCAGTCCAGCCACTTATAATTAAGTTATACCCAAACTGCCCCCGTCCCCATACCAGGATTCTCACCTGCCTTAGAGCGGATCGAGACATCCCAGTCAACATGTCAAGTGTCATAATCTTCAATAATCATGTGCAAATTCATAATGAGTTACACGGCACAACATTTTTCATAGCCATTTCCAAGTTGCTTCAATTGCACATTCATTTGGGCATTTCGACGAACATATGGCGGTCACCATGTAAATGTAAAGTACCACACCATCAATTTTAGTAACAATCATATAATTGATTTTATAAAAGATATCAACAAGATTCAAGCATGTTAAAATAGAAAACTTAACAACATTATCAATTCAACATCACCCAAAATAGTGCAACTTGCTGAAATTTGCAGGTGCATCTTAAAAGAACAGCATATTTCACAATTTTATTATATGAATTTGTCAAAACTTACTTAATGAAAGTTGGAGATATAATAGTCATGAGTTCATCCATAAAATTTCAGGCAGGAATATGAAGTATTGGATTTATAGTGAATTATTTAGTCAAATGTGTCAAAACTGTTCTGCAGACAGATTTCTGGACCTATCTTCAAAGCCAAATTTAAGCATCTTGGATCCAGAATTGCGACATATGAGAACTCTGATGAACATCTAGAAAAACTTCTTAAGTTTCCAACGAGACCAAAACCAACAAAATTCATAGAGTGTGCAGGTAGTAGTACTCGTTTTTCTGAACTGTGTACAGCTTGACAGAATTTCAGACATCTTGCTAATAATGAATTTTTGCTCCTACTTATTGAACTCAACATATGACATATTTTATATGAATTTGGGGTAGAATTTCAAGATATACACATACATATTTTTTTCAGAAAGTGAATCCAACTACAGAAATAAAAATTGATGTGCAAACACACACGTAAAATTCTGTTTTTCAGGAGAGGGTGATTTGCAAGCAAATACAAGGGAAAAATGGAATCTTTGGAGATATTGCACATATAAAACATGAAATCAAGGACTTGAACAATATAATTATCATCATAACAATCTCATAACCCTAAATAAAATTCCATAATCAAGTTAGAATTCCTACCTCAAAGCAATCCTCTTCTCTTTCTCTTCTCTTCCCCCTTTCTCCACCTTTCTTCCTCCTTGAAAATCTAGGGTTTTTCCTTGAATTTTTTTTGGAAGAAAAAGCTAGGGGTTTGTGCTTGGATGAAGGGGGTAAGAGGGGGAGAATTTTCGGCTAGGTTTAGGGTGGGGGAGAGGGAGATAAGGTTGAAAAAAAGAAAAGAAAGAGAAGTTTAAAGAAGTGTTTAGAATTCCCTAAAAAAATCTGTCTAGAATCTACTCTATGATAAGCATGAACATGTTAAAATGACATTAATACCCTTCCAAAATTACCCCTCAAGTTTCAAGTATTTACAAGTTTGCCATTACTTTATATACACACAACTTAAGTGTGTACGCATAGCAGCTTTTGACCAAAAGACCGTTTTGTCCATGGCCTTTCTAAAAATTTACGAGTGTGCCATTAAACCCATCCCTTTTCACACTAGACCCTCACACTCTAACCCATTCTTTCTAAATTTACAAGTTCGACATTTCTTTACACACCCACTTTTACTCTACACACACACTTCTACCTGTGTAGTCAAATGACCAAAATGCCCCTATATTTTTCACAAATTTACATGACTGCCACGAGTCACATTCACGCCATATCCCTCTTATTAACTCATTATACTCTCTCTACTCGCGTGTAGAGGCTAACGTATCGGTCGCCGTATAGAGCTATACAGGCCATGACATAGTTGCTTTCAGTTACTTTGTTGTTGTTAGTGTACGTTTATTTCCTGTCGCTACTTTAGGCCAGCTGTGGCTTGTTGTTTAATTTCGTGTATGGACTTTAAAGCTCTGGATGTGGCTTTTATCTTTTGGAATGTTTTCTGGTTGTTCTGAAACGCAAATGCAAGGACCTCCCCTGTGTTTTTATCACAGACGCTTATTGAACTCGAGCTTCACCGCTTCAGTTCAAGCTGACCGCGTAACGTTCTCGCTTCCGGTGTCTTTTGGGAAGCGAGGCGTTACAACGGCTCTTGTGTACAATAGGTGTCATCATTGAGGAGGAATTTCCAAAAGATACGAATCCCACTTTTCACGGAATTCCACGCTTATCGCAACTCTACAATAGATAGATCGTTGCCATATAGTGGAGCCCCCGAACTGTTGAATTTCTCTATGAAGTCTGAGCAAACGAAGTACCGAGTCGATCTGTTTGAGCTATCTGAAACTCAGATTGTAGAGCTGCTCATCCACGAGCCGCCGATCATCTGAACCGAGGAACCAAATGCGCTGCTGAAGTCCAATAGCACGGCATCAGATCTATCTAACTTATGCAGAGTCAGATAGGTCGGATCCGAGCACAAATGAGCTACCTCTGCACAAGATAGCTCGGTTGACGAACCAATGCTTCTCAAGTGCCTCAATCGAACCAACTTTTACACACAACAGTACCCTTATCTTCACCATCCATTGCCGCCAACTCTTCGTGTCGGCTATTCCCGTCGCCTACTCTTTGCCAACACATCCCGCATTGTCCTCGATGCATTCGTTGATCGAGTTCTCAAAAAAAAAGAAAACAAAGAAAAACAATACAAAACAAAAAACAAAATGTAATCATTGCACGTGTCATATTTGTTGCTATGAATTTGAGAAACAGAGCAACGATTTTGATTTTTTTTGAAAAATAATCTATGATGGCCTTAAAAGTCCAAAGGCATCCTTTTTTTTCCAAAGTTTGATTGATTTTTGTAGTGTTTTAAGTTTTTTAGGTTTAAGTGTTTTAAATAGATTTTTTGGATTGAATTAAACATGGTGGGTTTTATTGATCTTTAAAGAATTTTTTCGGTTTACTTCAAAATAGAGAAGATGGACGAGGATGATGAGGAAGTGTTACATGGGTGGATGAGGAGGATGGAGAGGCGGAGTAGCCATTATATATGGTGGGATGGAGGAAGCACAAACGAGAAGTTGGAGATGGAATAGACGATGGCGATGACAGACGGATGAAAAGAGGATGCGAGGAAGAGCGGTAGGAAATGTGTTTTTCCGAAAGAAATGTTACGAGTTTAGGAATTTTAAACAAAATGTAATGTGCTTAGCAACGTACTCCCTACAGCCAAAGATGCAATGTGACTACCAGCACTCATTGACGGTCCTTTGTCCGAGGCCCAAATCATATGCGAGCTAGTCTATATTACAATTGAGAGCTGTTTTTGAACTTTGTCCTATGTGGCAATGTAACATCAAGTTTTGGGGGGAAAATTTTTTGGGTTGGGGGAAAATTTGTTGGGAGAATACAAAAGCTTTTCTTTTTGAAATTGACACCATCAGCATTTAATACTCTTCATTAAAAAATGACCAAAAAATGAGACCCAAAAAAAAACACACACAAAATGAAACCCAAAAAATATGCAACTTAAATTACAAGTATACAAAAGAAAACTTTATATCGGCTGAGCTTATTTCGGCTGACCCCAAAAAAATTGAAACCCAAAAAAATACAGGGAATGTGCGTTCAAATAGGCGGGCTGAGTTTTTTGGGCGTCAAGCAGAGGTCTAACCAACCTATCCGCGCCGAAGACGCCCGCTAAATTTTTATACGCTAATTTGTTGTTCTGCGCCGAAGGAGCACCGAATTTATTGTTTCTTGCCGAAGGCGGTCGTGGCTCTAAATTTTTTTACGCTAATTTGTTGTTTTTTTAAATTTTGGCTGTAGAAATATTTTTTGGGCGACAAAGTTTTCGCGAAAAAAAATCTTAAATGCACTGTGGGCACGGCTTATGACTGGTGTTTTACAAAACCCCGGTCTAATTTCACCGAGGAGCAGCGGTAGTCATCAGGAATGGCGCCAAATCGACGAATGAACAGCCGGAACGCGGCGGAGCGGTCGGCGCACTTCGCCCGCCGGGAGGCGGCGGCTGTCCTCAAGAGGGTCCTCCAGGGCGACGCCGACCGCCGGGCCACCGCCTCGATCAAGTCCATCGTCTACGGCCCATCCGTCCGCAACAAGAAGGCCACCTTCGCCCTCGTATGCCAAACCCTAAAATGTATGTACACTCTCGCTTATATATGCTTGTACCTCTCGTTATTTATTGCCATTAAGAGATTTAAAACCGCTGAAATGAGCAGGGGCGAATCCATGAAAAAAATTTGAAGAACATAAACGAAGTTGATTTCTTTGCTTGATTCAGTCGTTAAGGTGCTTGTTTTTTGGGGTTTTATTTTGCGTATGCAGCTTATTTTCATTGATGCGTCAACCATGATAAGTATAAAATATTTCCAGTAGTCACAGAGGTCCTGTTTCAGGACTTAGGGCAAGTCCAAGGGGGCTTTTGCCAAAATGTGGGTGGGAGTGATTTTGGCCAAAATCCCTCTCCAAAACGCGCTTCATCAATAATCCCATATTTTAAACCCAAAATCCTAAAAATCCCGCATTTTAGGGATGCTTCTCGTTGGAATGCTTGAGGGTTGCAAAAAGCCCTCAAAATCCCCCCCCCCCCCCACCCCCCCCACAAATGCCTTGGCCGTAGGTTAGATGCCTGGAGATATTCATTAAGTGAAGGTAAGTGCTCTCTTTTGCAATCCCATATCGCCACTAAAATAACTATATTACCAAATTCTTTCACATTTTCTCCTCAAACATCCTAAAGTATGTAAACTTAAGTTAACTTCAAAATTTTTTACCAGTTTTTCTCCTAAAACTACCATCTGTTAGCTTGTCGTTAGTTATGCGGGCGCATCATTTTTTGTGTGACAAAATTAACATTCTTTAAAAACCATTTGTCTTCTTTTTTTGTTTTTTGTTTTAAGCCCCCCCCCCCCCCCCCCCCCCCCCCCCCCCCCCCCGACACACACACACACACACAAAAGAAAAAAACTTAAGTAACACTTACCCCATAATGCAGAGGATGCCAAAGGGTGGGGCGGCCGGTGAGATGGCAGTGGCCCTCAACACGGCAACAACGGTCGGTGGCGACGAGGTGGGGGGATGTTGAGTTTATGGTGCTTCAAATTTTTTAAGGATGAAGATGATTATGTTGATGTTAAGAAGGAAGAGGAGGGGAGAGGAGGGCGGCAGCTGGTGACGGTGGATGATGAAAGTGAAGATGATTATTTATAGGGTATTTTGAATTTTTTTAAGGAAGAAGAAGATTAGGAGGAGGACGATGATCATGATGTTGGGGATGAGGATGATGATAACGACGAGAGGGAGAGGAGGAGGGATCCGATGGTCACCGGCGGGGAGGAGGGAGAAGAAGATTTTGATGGTGTTTGAATTTTTAAAGGAGGAGGAGGACGAAGAAGAAGGACGAGGAGGAGAAGTTGAAAAAGAAGAAGACGATGCGGACGATGTGGAAAGAGTACAGGGAGGAGGAGGAAGATGATGGAATTTTAAGGTTCTCTTTTTTGCTTTTTTCATTTCTTTCAATTTCTTTTGATAATTATGTATGTTTCGTCCTAAAGATCGTGATAGCCCGACCTTCCATCCAAAACCGCCAAAACACCCAGCCGACTCGCCCCTCCTGACGGGCGGCTGACCCAGTGACAGGGCGTTCCACGCCCGAACCTCAGAGGCCCGCATGGCGCCTGTCGATCCTAGAGCCCGACACACTGGGAGAAGGGCGCACTCCGCCTTGGACGTTGATAGGGGCGCTCTCCAGCACGACCCCAGCAGGATGCGCACCCGTTCTCCCCCGGTTCGCCAGGATCAGCACGCAAAGTGCACGTCTGGACCGCTCGTCCTCAATCCGGGCCGGACCGGTGACCCGTCGCGGGCCCCCCTGGGGCGATCCGACGGTCCCTTGGCACATCGGACACGACAAATAACCTAGTACAAGGACGCTACTAACACTTACGCCCCTCGACCATCTGACAAAGCACCCCTGGCCGATGCGCCCCCTGACACTTAATTCTTTCGGCTCTGACACCCTGACAAAAGAGCCCCGGGCCGTTGCGCCGTCTGACAAAAGCGTGGCTGACACCCCTGATCCTGACATCCTCGGCTGAAGCTTCCGCTGACAGCAGGGCCAGCTCA
Source organism: Scilla litardierei (assembly GCA_030789695.1). Taxonomy (NCBI): domain Eukaryota; kingdom Viridiplantae; phylum Streptophyta; class Magnoliopsida; order Asparagales; family Asparagaceae; genus Scilla; species Scilla litardierei. The sequence continues at coordinate 313,008,370 of CM061141.1, read as the reverse complement.
GCACACCCAGTCAGCATGCCAGGTCAGCCCCATCTAATCGCCTCCATCAGGTATAAATATCCCTTCGTCCCCAACGGGGAAGAGGGGGGCAACTTTACTCTGAACTTTACTACTCACATACAAGAGCAAAGGTCGTTCATATCTTTGTTCTTCCACCTCTCATAGCTCCTCTCATAGCTCGTCACGTACGGTGGACTCACCTTCAATCCGACATGCGTGCCTAGCCTCCGCTTTAAGTCATATTACTGACTTAGGCATCGGAGAGGCTAAGGGTTGGACCCCAACCCGGCCTTTCTGACGAGTTGCTCCTTGCGCAGGTTAGCTCGTCACCATCGGTTGTGCTCGTCCCTGCACCAGGAAGTTTGGCCCTTCTAACCGCGTCCTTCCGGATTCGATACTGTGGTCAGCCTTCACAACCGGTTTAACCTCATCATCCGTCTAATCCCCTGTTAAACAGCCATACCTTAACCCTCATCATTATCATAACCACCGTGCTCTTGGTTCCCCTTAATACAAATTCATTGTACGCGAGTTCTACCCCGCAACAATTGGCGCCGTCTGTGGGAACGAAGGGTCACACCCATGTCAGATCCCATACCAATCAACCGAAATCCTGACCACGGCAAGAATCCCGTTGACCAAGAATCGCACTCTCATCTCATGACTCCTGCGACTAATCCACCCCCCTTGGTGGAGGCCGAGACAGTCTAGGCCTCAGCTTGTGCGGTACAGCAGAGCTTCGAAGCCTTCACTAAGATGATGGCGGGCTTCGCTGCAGCCATGACCAAAGTGCCACCCGGCCCCTCAGAGCCCCCGAACGTGAGGCGAAATCTCCACCCTCAGTTTAACGAAGAAGTAGGGGACAAAGGGCTCGCCGAGGAGATAGCGGCCCAACAAAGACTCTTGAAAGAAGAGATGGAGGTCGCGCGGCTGAGGAGGCGCCAAGAAGAGGCGATTGCCGCACAGATGCGTGACTCTGGATGAAGTGGCCGAGGCCGTCTGGCAAGCCCGCCTCGGCGAAGAAGCCGCCCGTCGCCAACTCCGCTTCTTCACCGCGGAGCGCGAGAGGCTAATGCGAGAGAATGAAGAGAACCGGGAGATCCCGGAAATGTTGATCTCGGGCCGACGGCTCACTCCGGACTGCTTCGATAGGAAGCCATCCGTCAGTAACTCCGCTTCCTCGTCGCAAAGTACGACGGGTTCCGGAGGGAGGACCGGGAGCAGCGAGGGATCCCCGAGGAGCCAACTTCTGGCCGACGATACCGAAATGCCCGTAGTCTGCCATTGGCCGGGACGCCGCCACGCAGAAGAAGTCCCCCTCGACGACCACCCGCTCTCTTCCAGGGGCACGATGACCGCCGGCAGCCGGAGCGATACCGGAGTCGAACACCGGATCGGCAAAGGGAGCGCACGCCCGAGCGCCCCGCCTACCCGGAGGAGGCCACGCCGCTGGCGCGGTGGATCACGTCGGCCCCAAGACCCGCGAGGTTCAAGGCCCACAGTTGGCCACCTACAGCGGAAGAGGCGACCCCCTCTTACACGTACAACAATACGGGGGGCGATGGAGACGCAGGATGACGCGTTCCTGTGCCGGCTTTTCTCGCAGAGCTTGCGGGACACGGTGCTGTGGTACTATGGTTTACCCGCGAGATCCATCGGGAGCTTCGGCGAGTTATCTCACAAATTCTGCCAGGAGTTTCGGGCCGGACGCACGAAGAAGAAGCCTCTGGACTACCTCAGCACGATAGTCCAAGGGGAAGGAGAGACGACTGGGAAATACCCGCGTTGCTTCCAGGATGAAAGGCAGGCGATGGTGGCCTGCGGCGACAAAGTGCTCATGCTAGCCTTGAGGAAAAGCTAGAAGCCGAGATGATATCATTGTTATATGTCCCAACCAACCAACAGGTTGTAGATATCATATTTAATGATGTGCCAAGAAAGACATTTGATCAGCTTAACTCCAGTCTGTCTGCTGAACATCTACAACCTAGCCTGAGGGGGGAGGGTGTGGAAATATGAGACAAATCTGGGACCAATTCTCTTAGATTTGCTCTTTTTTGATACATCGAAAAGCATTTTAAATTGCATGCGTTGGGCCTCGATCTCTCGCCTCCCATGAGGGAGGGGGAAGAGAATGCCAATCGAGTAAAGGCTAGTTTGCACAGATTTGCTCACTGATTTCTAGAAAATTAGTCTTATTTGTTTCCTAAAATAAAGGATCTGGTGTTGACCATCGAATCCCAATGTGTATAGTTTCCATTTTCTAGGTCCTAAAATCAGGAAGTGTTTAGCACCTTCCTCAGCTATTTATAGTGTAAATGTAAATGTCATCAGAAAATTCAATGAGAATTTTTATTCCATTCTCAATATTTTCCTCAGATATAATGAGAAAAATAGTTAAAAATGTAAAAATATTACTAATATGAAATAAAAATGTTTAATACAAAGATCAGAATAAATTTATAAAAAATAATAAAGCAAAAATGCATAAATAAAAATAAAATAAATAAAATAATAATAATGCTAAATATGAGAACAATTAAATTGGAAGGTTTTAAAGAAATAACAAACCAAAAATAAAAATAAAAATAAAAAGAGAGAAAATAATGAAATTGTTAAAAAGTAAAAGTTAAACAAAATGAAAGTTTGTGATAATTTTTTGAAACTAATTGTTTGATTGAGAGGGAAGAATATATAAGTCATTATATTTTTCTTGTTACATCGTTATAATAGGTTAATGAAACTGGTAAAATTTTATGCGATGAACTTTAATTTATATTGCTTAAAATGTTTTAGGAAAACATGAAAGATTTATGTAGATTTAGCTGAATATCTTTCGTCAGATTGAATTTTCATTAATCCAAAAATATGAAGGTATTGAATCTCAAAAATGGTTTCCAAACTTTGATACCTCTAAAAATCTAACCTGAGGTGAGTTACCTTCAAAAGTTTGAGGTACGATGGCTAACATCTTTTCCCACACAGGGCCATACATTCTGTTAAAAGTGTAACTGAAGTTTGTGCAGACATAAGAGGTAGTCAAATTAATGAAAGTGAGAATAATGATGCATAAATTCATGTGCAAGTGCGGTCATGCTATTGGATTTTGTCAAGTTAATATTGTGTATAATTCATAAAATGCATAAATTTGTTTTAAATAATTACCAATTGATCATATTCAAACATGGGAACATAGTTATGATCTACCAAGATGTAGCATGGCAGCCTTTTGAAATAAAGTTCATATATACACTTTCTTTTAACTAAAGTTCCTCTATAAAATTTCTGATTTTCCTTGTATAATTCAAGCGAATGTATACTATGTAACAACCTATATTTTGATCTTGTGAAAAAATGTTGTATTCGTCCATATATTGGGTTATTGAAATCTTGACATCTTTGAATTTCTCACTTGACAGACCTTCCAGTCCTAAAGCAAATTTTAGCAGCAAGCAATGTGTTAAACATCAAGTGGAAGGTGAAAAAAATGTACACATAATATGCCTTTGAAACCTTTTGGTTGCATCTATTCAACAAAGGCCTTGATTTCTTAGCTCTTGGGGATTTATTAGAGCCCTCCCTTTTTAAAATTGCAGAAGAGAGAGGAATTGATCTATGTGGCTTTATATGACATTCTGTTTGGGCAGGTATGATCTAAACATTGCTGATTTTCTAAGTTGAAAATTTCATTTGTACTTTGTGGGAGGGAATGCGTTCTTGGAAATACATTTTGTACAAAGAACAACGGATGAATGTCCAAACTTCATACTTATATATGTTTCCTTGATTAGCCTAACTATGGTAAGACTACCCCAAAAGAATTAGTTGTCATGAGAAAGGAATTGTTTGCAATACCCCTGAAGACATATTGTAATCATCTTCTCGATAAAATCACTTAAAGTGAAGGCCTCTTCTGTAGTAATTTACAACCTGATGCTATGAAATCAGGTTCACCTTATATAAAGTTCTGCATTTCTGTTACAAAACATTTAGTTGTTGGTAAGTAATGCAGATAGCATTCTTAATACTTGTATGGTCAGGTGGACAAGTCCGGGTTGACATATAGGGGGCATGGACAATGAATAGACATGTGGTATGTGACGGGGATGAAATCCTGGTTTTGGTCTAAGAATCGGTTGATCGTTTATGAAGTATTGGATGTTATGTATTGGAAGTTTTGGATTATATATATCAATTTCATTAAATTTAAAAAACATTGAAAAAAAATCTTTCTTAGTTAGACATGTTTTCATTAGTTTTTGGGACTAATTATTGGAGTTTAGATTACTTTTGGATGGAATAGTGTAAAAGACGGTATTTGGTAAGATTACACAACAAAGGCATTTATAAACAATAATCCCAATTACATGAATAAATGAAGCAACCAAATGATTGTTTCCACAAAGTTTATTGAGCTTTAACATCATGCACATAACATACTTATTATTGCAGGTTCAACATCTGGTATATGATTAACCCTTCATTATACATTTACATATGCATTGCTTTTGGATGACCAGGGATAACTGAATTAAAATTTTATAGCACAACTAAACCATTGGATGAAGGTCTGTGCATGCATCATTATCACAAGAGCAGTATGTCTTCTTAAACCTCTCACTATCAAAAGGGTCACATGTTCAAATGACCTTTATATCAAAATTTTTTAACTTTTGTACTTCGAACTGTAGATCATTTATATCAGTTGCTATTAGTTAATGTTGACGGTATCATCTGAATTCGTATGGCTCGTATCGGTGTGCTCAAATCTGATACAAGGCTAACGATGTGTTTCAGTATTGGTTAATACTTTCAAGCATGTCATGCAATCACTGTCAGGGGGTTGTGAATGTTTTTTGTTGAAAAATAAATCAGTTTTTTTCAGATGTCTAATCTACAAGATCTTAACTATATATTCATTGGTTCTTTGGTTGCAAGGGATATTGGTTTAGAAGGGAAAATGTTACCATGATATCAGAAGAATTACAAAATTTAAGCACTACAGAAAGAAACCTTTAAAATATGATGATTTTAGGGGATTGCACTCAAAGTATGACCATTGAGTAGGACTGGCTAGGATGCATAGTTGAGGGCCTAAATGAACTTGGATGAGAGCGTACGAGTATATACTAGCTGTAATATGTTGAGATGGGCCTACACTATGACGAATGAAAACAGGTTTCAGATAGTTGAACTCAGATTTTGAATAAAACTCTTGTTGTTGTTGTTGTGAGTAATCTTTACCCTATTGCATAAGTAAGACAATGTATCAGTTCATCTTACATCTTACATCAGGGCTCGTTTCACTGTTTTGGTTAAACAAAGTACATTTACTCTATTTAGAAATTATATCGCAGTCTTCAATGAATTTAATTTCCACATCTAAACTGTAAGCTGTGGCTTATTCCCTCATCATGTATTGTCTTAGGAAGTTTGTTAATCCATGTCGTCTGTATTTGTCACACCCCCGTTTTTATCGGGGTCGTGGCCGTTTTTCGCATGTGAGGCAGGTTCTGCTGATTACCAGTGAAAACAATATAGACCACGATACAGATATGTATCAAAATACTTATACATGAGTTCTCATTATTATAATACAGGTCTAAATACACAAAAACGGTACAAGCTCCCGAAAATACATGAAAGGGAAATACATAAGAAACACTCTCAACTCACGTTTTAGAAATCTGCATCCTGTAGATCAAACTCGGACTCCTCAAACTCACGGGCCTCTTCATCTACATGTGGGACACCTAACGGTGTCACAAAATGCAGAGCCGCCAGCGTTTAGATGTAAATCACAGTAATTCTAGAATTGAAATTAAAATAGTGTACAAGCATGAAAATAATACATGTATTGAAAAATAAGTAGCTAAGACAACCATGCAAGTAACAATAGTAAGGCATGCATGCAAGGACAATAACTATAGTAAGACATGCATGCAAGGCGGTAACAATAATTAGAGTTAAAGATGCGTATGCAATGACATTAACATTAATAAGATAGACATGCAAGCCGTTACTGTTTAATGTGATACTAGCAGTATTCTAGCGGTTATATTAATTCTAGGTCATAAATCATATTAGTAGAATACAGTAAGCAACCATGAGTTTACCTTGTACCGCAGGGGGCTCACTTGGGCCGAGCCCTTACATAGAACCAAGGAGGACTATCCCTTACATAGAACCAAGGAGGGCTATTCTGTACATAGAACAAGGATGACAATGTCCCTACATAGAACCAAGGAGGGCTGTACCAAAAGCGTGGCTCCAGTTGTTCTCGCACTCTCTCTAATATGATTACCCAAAACCCAGTGAGTCTAAAGTGCTAATTGCATGTCAAGTGTACATCCCTCAGCGTCTCAATGATATAGTACAAGTGTTGTTCTAAGTTGTTTTCTAGGGTGTCAGTATCTACTTATCCAAGCATGTATTAAGAGACAAGATATATAACAAGTTCACTGGCCACATCAAAACTAACTAGTTAAGTTGGTGTGGTATGTAGTTCAAGTACAATCATGTATCAAGAGTCTAGTAGTTTGTAGGAGTTCATGCCAACAGGTCCAACATCAATAATATGCCACTTGTAAGGTGGCATAATAGCAAGTCAAGTACAAAAATAGTAACATGGGGTCCAAGATCATGTTTCCAACACAGCACACCTAACATACTACTACTTTTGATGTCATGAGAACATGTGGTAGGTGATGTAACAATCCAAACATGGATGGCAAGTGTCCAGTGATACAGAATTCTAAGCATGGATGTCATGTAACAAGTAGTACATCATTCTAAGCATGGATATCATGGAACAAGTGGTACATTATTCTAACCATGGATGTCATGTAATAAGTGGTACAACATTCTACGCATGAATATTACGTAGCAAGTGATGTAACAGAACAAACATGCAACACCTAGTATATCGGCTTAAACATGCATACCATGCATACCGGCTTAAACATGCATACCGGCTTAAACATGCATACCATGCATCAAGTGTCATAACTGTCAATAAGGCAAATCATCAACTCCTACACCAAGCCAAATACCAAGCTAGCATTAAGACCAACTTCACCAAAGCAAACCCACACTAACACTACCAAGACCAACAACCCACTGTCACACAAGCCAACCAACCAACACCAAGATGCGGTCACACCAAGCCAATCGAGACCAACCTACGGTTACACCAAGCTAATATCAAGCTACCATACCAAGTAACAATGCCATCACCGTCATCCACATTATTGGCTAAACCAAGCCAACCAATACCAACATCCACATTAACAACATCACCCAACACCAATAACTTCCAAAACAACACCCACAAACTAACATCACCAAGTTACCAAGCTAACCACCATCATCAAGCTACTAAGCTAACCAACATCAGTAAGCTGTAACACCATCGCCATCGACCAACTCCAAGCCATCCCAATACCATGACCATGACCATCACTATCAAGCCAACATCACCTAGACCAAGCAACCATCAGAACATCAAGCTAACATCACCAAGTTTAGTCATAATATGTTTAAGTCTACCAAGCTTAATACTAATTAAATTTTCTAATCTAGAGTTAACATGATTTACCAACTCGCAATCATCGAGAGCTCGTCAGAGGATGACAGAGGTAGCGGCGGAGCTCTGGTGTTTGGCAAGGAGATGCACGGCTCAGAGAGAGACAGACAACAACACACGCGATGGCTTGCCGACAGTGGGACACCAGAGTTTGGCGGCTTGGGCGAGGTGCTAGGGGAGGAGTCAGTGGTGTGAGGCATGGAGCTCGGAGAGAGCTTGGCGGTGGGTTGGCTGACGGCGGTGGGGGATGCACGAGGGGCTAGGGTGCTCTTGGGTGAAGCTCACGGCGATGATGCACTCGACGGTGGAGGGGTTGCTTTGCTTAAACTAATGGTGGGGGTCTTGAAGGGGTGTTGCAGGGGATGCACAGGGTCATGCAACCGGGGGGCTGGCAGGGGCTGCGACGGTCTCGGGTTGTGGGCGCATGGCAGCGGGGTCGGAGGTCATGGATGCAAGGGGGAGAGGTCGGGTGACGACCGGAGGTATGGGTTTGGTGCTCGCTGAGAAGGAAGGCCCGGGTATGCCGTGCACATGGGGAAGCTCTGGTGTTCGGGTGGGTTCTCAGCGCGTTCTTCGCACAGGGGAGGCTGAGGCTCGAGCAGGTTCTCCGCACAGGGGAGGCCGAGGCTTGCCGTGGGATGTGGGTTGTAGGGAGAGGCTGGGGTGTTGGAGGAGAAGGGGAGGGGGTTGTGGGTTGCCGTGGGCTTTAGTGAGAGGAAGGAGCTGGTCTGTGAGAGAGAGAGAAGTGAAAGGGGGTTTTAAAATCAAAGGACAATAATGTGGATTGTGTTCGTTCTAACAACCATGTTGATGGGTGAGGGTGCCCTGCAGCATAGATCCAGATATGAAGAGAATGGAGTGAGGTGATGGGATTTTAAAATAATTTGTTAATAATAGAGGGAGTTAATGGAGCGGAGATCAAAATAAATTAGGTTAAATGAGGGGGTTGGATTTGACCAACTTCTTTCAGTGTGTAGTTAAGGGGAAGGGGTAGGGTAAATATGTTAGGGTTAGATATAGGGTTAGAGTAATTAGTAATAGTAATTAACAGAATTATGGTTTTGCCCCTGATAGAAACGCTTCAGACAAATTCTGGAAAAATTACCATACATTCACAATAATGCGAAATGCATGTAAATAATTTTCGTTAAATTTTTCGGACGTCGGAATAGTCAGTTTCGGGTGCTAAAACAGTTATCAGTCTCGAGACGATTACGACCTCTGAAAGTAATTAAAATTTACGAAAAATATAGAAAAATGATAGGAACGATCTAAAAATATTATCAACGGTTTCAGGCTGTCCCAGTATTAGATATGTTGTTTAGGGAGGCTTTTTAAGTATTGTAGGTTCTTGTATCGTCATTGAGCAAGTTCATAAAATGCGGAGTTTGCACACTTTTGGTGTTGGATCATATTTGTTGTCTGTTTGAATTTTTTTTTCATCGATTGATTTTGTTGACAATGTTGGTAAATGTGTATTAGTCATGCTATCTATTTGCGAACTATCATTTAAAATTTTTGCTATAAAAATAACCGTATATTTGTATTTCAGGTGTTTGCATCAGATCATTTAATATATCTGTATCCTCTTAGCAATACGAACCACATTATAGAACTCAAGCATTATCTTTTTCTTTAGGAAGTTGCAATGACTGGCGATGTAGAAAATTTCCTCATGCGTTCGAGAAATGCTCTCAAGTCTGCTTTAGGAAAGCTCCTTGCAAGAGAAAAAGCAAAGCATGTTGAAGAGTTACTCCTGAACAACCATGGTCCAGGTTTGTGAATATACCAGATTCTTGCTAAAATTCTGCCTTCATTATTTAATTACCGTTTTTATTTCAAACAATTGTGGTAAAGAATATAATTGGTAGGACACAATTTGTTCTAAGTTTACACCTCCTTTCTATGATTACTATTTTCTTTTCAAGTTCCACATTTCTGGATTCAAACAAAATGGTTTTACTAAGCTGCCAGTTCGGTTGTTGGCAAACAATTCTTGGTTTAAATTGATCATTTGCCGTCTGAAGTGTATAAATGATTGCTTTTGTGTCTCCTTTCTGGTACCCAACAAGATCTATTAAGCCATTGTTTGAATATTTTTTTTCATTTTGTAGCCTTTAATATGTCATGGAAAAATAGGTGTCCAGCTATAGTATGAGGCAAACGTCATTCCTTGGGTTGTTGTAATTGATGGTATCTCAATCACTGCCGTGTTTGCAATTTGATATTTTTCTTGAATTAGAATTTTCGCGGAAGACATGCAAATTTAATTCCAAGCATTCAGAAAAGAGGTTGTATATGGTAAAGCATGATGTCTTTGCAAGGAATATTACTTCCAAACATCATTTTCAATCAGGGGATGAAATTTGATGGGATTCAGGCTTACAGTCATCATTGTTTAGACATGCAAGCATATACTTCTCAGCTTCATGAGTTCCAACATGTGAATTTACAACTACTAAGTGACCAACTTGGAGTCTGGACCTTCTTCACACACACACACACACACACACACACACACAATTACAGACTGTAATTTTTGAACCCTGGATCTTTAAAGTTGTTTCATGCTCAGAAAATGTGGGTTAGGAAAGGAAACCACATTATGACGTCAAGAGGTTAGCTAAACAACATAGAAATTCATAGTCAAAGAATTTAATTTTTATTCCAAATAATACGTAGGTTTTTGCGTTCATTCAAATTAACAAAAATTGTCCCTGCATTCTTGATCATTTAAAATCCTGATATCAAAATTTAGCAGAAGTTTAGAACATTATAATGTAATGCAGTCTAAGACTTTTGTGTTTCTTAGAGCTCAAATATGACGGAGATTGGATGTGTTTCTATTAGGATATCACCAAATTTTACTGAGCTCGTGGTTTTCCAATGCAGCCCAAGCTGTGGCCATTATTGATCTTTTCTGGACTATGGTGTATTAAAATCAATCGCATTGTGGAATGTTACTTTCTTTTAATTGAGGGAGATGAGTAATTGTATTTGAGATGTTAGAATCTCTAGTCATGTTGATGCTACATTTAGATTTACATTATACGATTAGACTGAGATTTAAATTTATAGATCCACATTTTAGTCTACATTTAGAATTTGGGGAGCTGACCAGTTATGATTGATATGTTTGATCTAGATTCAACAAAGTCAATGGAATTGTGATACCTATTAATTTGACTTCTTCCATACTATTTAGCAACTAGGGAGCAATTTATGAAGAATGTTTGATGAAATTTTGTATGCTATAGCTTACTTAATCACCAATATTGATTCCCTTTTAAATAATTGTTGAAGCATTTCCTTTACATAATCTTAGGGGTGTAAACGAGTCAGACTTGGATTGGATTCTTGTAAGATCCAAACCCAAACCTGATAGGTAATTCGGATTTGGGCTTAGGTTTGAGTTGGAATCTCTTTTTTATATCATGGTCAGTTATGAAGTACATACAGTTTAAAATGGATACCATGTCCATATCAGACATGTATCGGGCACAAATAGTTTCCCGACACTTGCCCGATACATATTGGACACTCTGAATCTGTGTCCAACCAACTATAAAAACCCATAAGTTGCATGCGCGAGCTGTATCCGCGTTAAGCAAAAATCTAAAGGTTACCTTTCAGATACTTGATAACCACATATATCTAAATGTAATATATAAAGTTATTTTAATTATCATAGAATCAAATTAATATGTAAATTATAGGGGATGATGATTGAGATTAGGTATAGAAAGATTGCCATCCTATCATAAAATTATTGTGTTTTCATGTCAGAATCTTCGACAACAGAGGTAGTCCATCTCATCAGGTAGATTATGAAGTAACATAGAGTAAAAAAAGATTTACATATGATCTTTATTGACATATACAAAACATACAACAGAGTTTCTAAAGAGGTTCTGCGGTAGGATTTACTAAAGAAATAGGTCTCTCTAATGTTTGTTACATGTATCAAGGAGCAGTTATTAATGCGAAGACTTATGAAGAAATAACAGATAATTTTCTGAGCACCATTGGATTACATCAATACTCGAGTGTAAATCCCATATTCTTTACTTAAGTGATGCATCAACTCACCAAATATATTCAATATGAGATGTTTTGGTGTATGTTATTAGCAGACTATTGTTTTGATAGTTAAGACTAAAAATTATGTGAATACAAAGTTAAATTTATGGAGTCAGACATTAAAGACGCGAAATTTTAGACTTAGTAGGAACAAAATTGAGTATATTGAATGTAAGTTTAGGAGAGTGATACATGAATATCATAACATGATGAAGATGTGTGGAAAAACATATCTATGATTAGGTACTTTTAGTATTTCAAGTCGAATAGCTAAAAGATACATATATTAGGATATTAATCATAAAATTAAAACTGGATGGTTGAAGTAGAAAGTTGAAATAGGAGTATTGTACGATTGAAATATACCGTTACAGTTAAAAGGTAAATTTTATTAGACGATAATTAGATCAATTTTGTTTTATGATACATAGTTAGGCTATTATCATTAAACATGATCAGAGTTTTGGTTTTGGTGTGACAGAGATGTGAATGTTACGATGTATGTGTGAAAATATTAAAAAAAAGATACGGTAAGAAACAAATATACTTGAAAAAGATAGGCATAGTCCTATAGTAAATAAGATGTGAGAACATTGCTTGAGATGGTTTGACCATATAGGATGACGACATATTAATGTGCTCGTTAGAAAGATAAAACATATGACTATTGAGATTAAGGGAAAGAGAGATAGACCGAAGAAAACATGGATGAACGTGATACGAAGGGATACGAAAGATTTTGATTTGATAGAAGATAAAGTTGTAGATCATAATGTGTGGAAAATGAGTATGCGGCATCACGATTTGACGTGTTTATGACCCGGCATCCTTTTTATTCAGTCCATGAAGCCGATCCTAAATTTTTTTAAGGATGACTGCTATGATGTGATGATGAATTATATTGTTCTTCTTTCATATTTTAATAGAGCATATTCTAATCATTATGGGATTCAATATAAACACATATGCATGAATATGTGTTGTTATATTGATGTGTCCAAGTGTCACCCTTTTAAGTATTGGTCGTGTCCTCGTATCCGTAGCTTTCCATATCCATGTCCAGTGTCCTTGCTACATTGATGTTCATATAGGATTCAGTTTTGAACTAAACATGTGCAGATACAAATTGAAATAAAGTGACGTTTCTATTTCATTTTATGAAAAATGGCAAAATTTATACTTCATCTTTTCATACCTGTTATGACGTATTTTTTTTATAATTTATCAACTAGATCATACCGGAACTTATCGTAACAAGATTCATTTCATAAGCGTCATTTCATTTTGGGTTGGTTGTGGGTTTGGCAAGGGTCATATCCGAATTCAAACCGATAAGTATTTTGTGTTCAAATTCTAGATCTGTACCTGAAAATGCCAACAATGGTCGGACAGGGTTTTCGGGTTCATGGTTGCCATTTACATTCTGAGAAGTGAAAATATTGTAGACTTGAAGATTTGGTGCATGTGTAGCGTTCCCCACGCCCTTGGCTAAATCAAACTTATTGCTTTGACTTTTGTTAAGGCTTTGATTCTGTCTCTGCTCTTAACATGCCTGATGTCTTCTGCTCTCATTCTCTCATGTGTATGACTTTTTTTTGAGATGTTGGGTTGCATTTTATTTTAAATTTATGTTAATAATTATCCCAAGTTGTCAACATAAATGAGAGAGAGAGAGAGAGATAGGTTGACTGGGATCCATTCGGATGGATCAAACATGCGGATCCATTTAAGTGGAATTTAAAATTGGGCAACCTAAATAGATAATCCGCTCCGTTGGATGTGATCTAACATGTCTAAACTACATACAAATAAAATTTCAATTGATTTGGACATGTTTTGTCCATCCATCAAGTGGTCGCAAAATTAGTCGATTATATGACTATTCAAAAACATTGATTATATGAGCAAAATATGTTCAAATCAATTGAAATTTTGTTTGTAGGTAGTTCTGACATATTAGATCACATTCAACAGAGCGGATTATTTATTTAGGTTGCCCAATTTTAAATTCCACTTGGATGGATCCGTATGTTTGATCCATTCGAATGGATCCTAGTCAACGCATGTATGTATGTATGTATGTATAAAACCCAAATAAACAGTGCATATAGTGCACGTGGACCCAAGAAAAAAACACAGGATGCAGACCCCCACGCAACTGAAACAGAGATGAAAGTGCAGATGTGTGGGGGTATCGTTCGGGGGAAAACGGGGAAAAACAGGTGGTACAGTGCAAAAAACACGGGGGCCAAAGTGAAAAAGGCCGATGGAAAACCTATAAATATGGGGAAGAGAAAGGGGCATTGGGGTTTGATGAAAAAGCAATGGCAAGCTTGCAAATAATGGGAATGAGGGGGTTTTTGTTTGGGAATTCCACAACATCACCCAACAACACAACCAACACCACACCCACCCTCAAGTGTGCACCACAATCTCTATGTGGCACCCCTACCCCATTGCCACAGGTGTCAAAAATTCCACATGGGACAAACATCCCATCAACCTCCTTCATTTGCATCATTCTTCATATTATATAGTTTTGATTATGATTCCATTTGTTCAAAAATTCCACATGTGATCCCATCAACCTCCATATTCTTCATATTATATAGATTATGAGTCCATTTGCAAAATTTTTGTCCCAGTTTATTCCAAACCCAGATATATCCGTGTGAACACTCTCAAAATGGACGTTGAGACGGCAATACGAGAGATGGAATTAGTAAACAAGGTAAGCTTATGTTTAATTTATGTTGTCTATTATAATTTTTGGAATTGGCTATTATTTGTCACATGAAATACTTGAGTATTGCAACTGGGGGACCATATTTGTGATATAAACAAGCCCTGGGGCAAAAGTTATTTTTGCAATTTTTCTATTTCATGCTTATTGCTTTATGTCCAAAGCACCTTAGCATCCATCGTCATATTAAAATCCGTATGATTTGCATACTCTCATATATGATAATAGTTTAATGGACTGGATCCACACAAATTCTTATATGTTATGATACAACATTGTATCATTTGGCAATGTTTTTACAGAGATGCCATTGATCGAGATGTTATTAAAATCACAACTAGAAGCCATGTAGAAGAAGACTTGCAGTTTCTGCAATGGACTTTGGTATTAGGCTATCATTAGTACATCAAGTAAACCATCGCTGATGATTTTGTTTATGAAATATTTACTTGTTAGAGTGCTGTTATATAATATCTTTTTTTGTTAACGGTGCAGCCAGTGGTTTGCGGTAACCTGAAACTCTTTCTGCTTACATTCACAGAAAGGTCATAGTTACTAATTGCAATTTCCACAGATGTTGGAATCTAGACTGATCAAGCAAGCTGAAATTTGAGAATTGAGAAATTTACATAAATACAACAAATTCTCGTTATCAAAATATTCTCCCGTTATAAAGAGGTCAGTTGTGGATCACAACTCTAGTTGCACAGCTCGAAAATGACTCTATCAAATTTTCCGGGCAGTTAACACATTTCCCATCCTTATGGGAGTTATGCATCAAATTTCCCATGGAAGAATCTACGCAGAATAAATGGCCTTGCCGTTCACTGCCAAGGTGTCAAAGTTATGAACCTGCTGTATATATTGAAGTGGATCTCTTCATGGTATAAGTATGATGTATTAAACCTCAAAAAAATTTGAACAAAAATTCATCAAAAACCTTTTGCATGGTGGTTGGTTGCGAAATTTTTGCACCAGAAAAACCCGCCTATAATCCCTCATTACCTATTGTTAAAAGGTCCTTTTAGGCAATCAGAGCAGGTCATTTTGATCTTCATATTCTAAAACCCCATAGCACTAAATAACTAGTGAACCATAGAAGTTGTGAGCTTTCATCTAGCCGTTGCAAAAAAATTCTAATATTACGAAACTGTTAAAATTACAATGAGTTGATGAATAGGCAAAACACATAGGGTTAGATGTTTGGTGTTTCGGGGATTTTAGAATATGAAGATCAAAGTGAACAGGTCGATCGCCCCAAAAATTGCTGAGATTGGACTTTTCAACAATAGCCAAGGAGGGATTTTCTCCTAGGCTAGCTAACATGTATATTCCTTATAAATGTATGTATGGATCTCTCTCTCTCTCTCTCTGTGTGTGTGTGTGTGTGTGTGTTCATTTGTTTAAAGTTTTATCCTGAAAGCATAGAGCGATGTATAATAAATTATTGCACCCATCCCCCAAAAGACTCATCAAAAAGACGAAATAAAGAAGAGAGCTGCAAATAGCATGGAGCTTTATTAACGAGTTCCTGCTAACTGATAGGTTACGAAAGATGACATGGTTCCTGAGTTATTGGTACTGCCTTCTGGAACTGATTTGCATGATCATCCTCTGGTTGCAAATGGAAGCATCTTCCTGCAAGTAAGTTTTGTTGAACATTTTTATTTCCTATGTACAATTTTCCTAGAGTTAGGGTTTAATATGCCATACACATGTTCACTTTATTTCTGGAATTGTCACTTTTTTAGCACTTCTCTTCATCATAGTAAGACATTGATTCATGACAATTTAATCATTTATGTACTCGAAATTTATTTTTCCCTTCACTATATTGATAGTTTCCCTTGCTTTATTCAGGGCAAAGCAAGTTCTATGGTGGCTGTTGCCCTATGCCCTAAACCAGGATGGAAGGTCTGTCTGATCTCATCGATGCCATTTTATTCTACATAATTTTCTTTTACCCATCGACTGATACTGTGTCTATGAAGTCTACTTCTAGTTTTTTTCGGTTTAGAAATGTAACTAACCTGCCATGTAAAGGGAGTGATCTTGAGTAATCAGAATTTGTTGGCATTAGCTTTATGGTTAACTTTTTTCTTATCTCAACCAAGGAACAAGGTTTTGCCGGTTTTGCGTTGGTTGTGTGGTTACATTTTGGTTTCGTTGAGTTCTGGTTCAAAACTGCCATATAGTTATGGTTTTTCTAAGTTTTGGACTAAACATACTTGGTATTGGTCAGTTTTGATAAGTTTCCGGCGAAACATGCCTAAACATATACAAATTTAAGAAATTAAGGGGGAAAAGGATGGAAGTTTAATGTCATTATTATGCATAATATCATCCATCTCTAGTTTCTTTCCCACTTGGAATCCATACATCTTAACATATTATAATTTGATATATATATTTAATATAACTTTGACTATTGTCTCAGATTAACTTAAATTCACAACTTCAGTATTAGTATGGCTTGATATTTTGTTATGATTTGGTAAGTGCGGCAGCAAATCATCGGCGGGAGCAAACCAGTGGAGTTCTGTAATTTCTAGGCACCGGAGGGCAAAACTGTAATTTTGGAGATCAAGGAGGCAGATCTGTAATATTAAGGGTAATCAGTCTTATAAATGTATGGGGACTGGGTAATTAGGGGAGGCTGAACTTGAGAAAAGAATTGAGAATTAGAAGAGATTAGGAATAGTAAACACTATATTAGTGATAGAGTTAAGCCTTCCTCTCAAATTAAAGGCTAGGAGAGCGGTCCTCTTCTTGAATTGAGACAAACTATCCTTACAGCCCTAATTTTATCAATAAAATCCAATTTTTATCGCCAAACCCCTAGCAGATTCTATCAAATTGGTATCAGAGCGGTTCGATCTGGATGGCGGCGAGGAAAGTTGACGCCTTGGAAGAAAATTAGGAAGCGAAGTAGAGATTCTCAAGGGTCAACATCAAAGGATTGCTGAAAAGGTGGAGAGGATGGATGAAATTTTTTCGACGATGGAATCTATGCTGAACGAGCTCTTGGAGATCAGACGACGCCTTAGCCATGAGGAGGAAATGACGAAGCCAGATTTGAACAATGACGAAGTCAACATCACAGCTCTAAGGTAAATGGCGGTGACTTTGGACAAAGGAAAAGGAAAAAATGTCGTCTTTGCAGAAGATGAACTACTGAATTGCGTAGATACGAGACAAAAGGCAAAATTTTTGGTCGGCAACATGAGGAAAATCATAATCATTGAAGATCTCCTGCCAAATGATGGATCACGAGCGTGGGGTGAAAATCTTCCTTCAAAAGTATTGGGGGGGTCTGAGAAAGAAGAAGCAGATTTGGCGTTGCGACAAACCCCAGGGGCGACGGCCCTTGGGGCACTCACCAAGGGCATCATAACTAGGGGTGTCAAAATTTACTCGACTTGCCCCGTACCAGGCCTCCTAATCCAGGTATGGGTACTACCCTAACCGGGTCGGGTCGAAAACGGGTTGACCCGAAACCCGGATAAAATCCGGGTCGGGTACCGGTTTGACCCGGTAACCCGATTTGACCCGTTTTCACCTGGTTGATTATGAAGGGTAAAATTGTATATTGTATTATAAATTTATACAGGCTGCATTGACTCTTGTTGAGTTGCAAACTTGTATAATTTTGTATCAGATCAAAGTTCAAACGATGGAACTTGGAACCGCCGAACCGAAGAAATCGGGAAAGCAAGTCACACCAGTTGACATTCCTGCCAACTCCCATACCCATAATTATGACGATTTCAAACCGTCAGTTTGTCACTGACCCATTGCTCTTAGGCCCCTTACCGACATTAATGAATCATCATCATTCATCATTTCATCTGTAGAGATGCAGAGATTTAAGACGAGAAGATCAAAAGGCGAAAGCTATTGACCCCATCCCATCTCCTTCTTCCTGCCAAAAATGTTAAAAACTTTCAAGTCCATATTCGCCCCATCAGCGCAGGAATTAGCGCATGAATCAGTTGGCGACGATCCTGGGCCCACATCGGACCGAGTGAAGTCCGCCCTCGCCAAGGCCGAAGCTTACAAGAAATCGAAGGATGACGCTTCGGTTCCGGCAACCGCTGGTGATCCTAAAGAAAGCGGTGTTCCAGCTTCTGAGGTCTTTGATCCCGTGAAGGTCGCCATGGAGAGAGCTAGAGGGTACAATAAGAACAAAGGAGCAAAGTTTAAAGCCACACGGCAACTGAAAATTATGACGATTCATTTGTATTTGCTGCAGTGTTGGATGATTGGATTGGCATTATTTTTCCCTATTTTTGGGTTTTTTATTTTTTTTATTTTTTTCCGTTTTTGGCATTTGACCCGAACCCGTTCCGAACCCGACCCGACAGAAAATCCGGGTGGGGTACGGGTGACCCGGTTTTTACCCCGGTCAGGTACAGGTTTCCTCACCCTGGCCCAAATTGAATTCGGGTCGGGTTTACCCTTATCCGGGTCGGGTCAAACCCGACCCCCACCGCACCCGACCCGATCCGCATCCGTTTGCCAACCTTACTCGCAACCCATGGCCGGTCGTCAGGGGCACCAGTGACCCTCAGACGATGTTCCAGGGGGCTTGCGGGCCCAGAGACAGAGACCAGGGGTCCCATGACCCCTGGGGTTCACTTGGGGTCCCATCGGAGCCCGACGATAAACCTCGGGATCTGGCAAATACATGGGGATTCGGCGACCGTGGAGATGACTGCACGTCCTTTGATGATGGCGATGGAGACCCAGGTTGGGAAATGATGGATGCGTTGGGGATCCTGAAGATGACAAGCAAACAGATGGGGTGAATAGTGTTGTCCGAAAATAATTGCAAATTAAAACTTAATCCCTTTGTATATACCTAAGTCTCCAATAAGAGTTATCTCACTTGGTACTTAATCAACAAATAACTAAACTTGCAAGTAAGAGTAAGAGCACAACGGAATTAAACAAACAATTGAAGTAAGAGAGAGTAAGAGACAAGTAATCAAACACAAATAAAAGAGATTTTACACCGACTCAGTCAATTCGTGACCTACTCTAGCATCCACTAACCAACTCTCAACTTGAGAGCAATCTTGCCTCAACAACTATGCGGACTTCTACAATATCAATCTCACTAAGTGAGGATTTCCAACAACTCAACCTCTTCAACAAGAGGACCTCAAACAAGTGCGGCTTTTCTCTAATTACACCAAGTAACCAAATCACCAAGCAACAATAAAACTCACCATCTCTTTTACTTAAAGGATTTTACAATATCTTTGCTTTAGTGAAGAACATATTCCTATAAACAGTAGATTGAAGCTTGAATGTGAATTGTGGCTAAGGAAAACACAAATTGTGATATCAAGAGAATCAAGATTAACCTTGAGGAGATCACAATTCTATGGCCAATAAAATTGATTGCTTAAAATCTTTGAAAAGAACTTGAGAATTTTGGCCAGGAGAAAATATTTTGAGGACTTTAGAGGGCTTGGAAAACACTTAGAAAATCTTAGAAATAGCTTAGAAACCAGCCCTCAATTTATAGAGGAAAAATCTAAACAAAATAGATTTCCAAAACTGTAGTACGCATCTCTAACGGCTAGTCAAAAAGCAATTCAAATGTTACTGTTGGGGTTGAGTAGTCGACTATAGTACTCTTACTGGTCGATCAATGGCCTGATGGTCAATCATTGGAACAACAATGGTTGACGCCCTAACAGTGCCACCGAATCTCAAGAGCAACCAAGTGCACAGATCGACCATAGTATATCTATCGGTCGACCAGTTTCTGATACTCACATACGTATCAGAGAACTCTGGGATTTTCTATTAAAATCATTTTAAAACATTTTTAAAATATTTTTTATGTGTTTCTATGTGTGTGAAGCTTCAATCTAATAAGGCGTTACATTGAATCTGAAGGCTTTATATTGAATATAAAGACACGCACAAAAATACGTCAAAATTATCCATGTGCTTGGCTTTAATGTAGTTTTGAATCTCTATCTTCATGTCTTTGACCCTTGAACTTTAGTTGCATTGATTGAGCCTCATCAACATTGCCATCTTGACTAAGTGCTCTCCAATTTGAATTTTGGTAGGATTATAGTTTATGTCCATAATGACATATCTGTAATTTCTGGACACATGGGCGTTTTTGTAATTTCGAGGTTCAGGGACAGATTTGTAATTTTGGGTAAACAACCCAAGTCAGAGGTATTTGTTGGGATTGAATGAACTATAGGATAGCAGAAGCCCCTAGCGAATAGCTACCTAAAAATTTCTACACCGCGATCTTTCAGAGATAAACCATAATAGCAAAATTCATCTAAGTTAGCAAGATAAAAAGTAACGAAAGCAAGAAAGTAATAAATCGAGCGATACAGAGTTTACCCTAGTTCGGCCCACTAATGGCGCCTACGTCCAGCTTCCCGATTCCACTAATATGATCAATTACATCGACTTTTTCATTCTTCTTCAATAATAGAGAGCCCCAATAACTCCAAGATTGGAGTTCAAAATCTTCTCACCAAAATACAATAGATCTCAAATCTCACCAAAAGAGAAGAACCCAAAAGCTCTCATAAATAGTACATCAACCCGAAAAGAGGAATCCTAAGAAGAAGATTCAAAGAATATCACTTATCAAAGTATGCCCTAAATCTCCAAGATGCGTTAGGAAGAAAATCCTTGATGGCGACTCGTACAATTCTTCTTCTCTTCGTATGCGAGCGTAAATGCGTTTTGGTTTTTAAATACCAATAATTAGGGTTTTAGAGCCGCATCAAACAATTGTCGTTCGATTTGATTAAGAATCAATCGAACGGCCTAGATTGATTTCAGTCCAATCTGTAGTCGCAACCGTCAGACGTCTGGTGCTAAGCGGCCAGACGTTTGGTGCTGAAACAAACGGGCCAAATCTTCAAGCGATCAGACGTTGACTCAAGTTTGTTAGACGTATGGAAAAATATCGCTACAGTTTCATGAGAGCAGTCAGTCTTTTGAGTCCCAAGCCTCTAGTTGTCTAAAGACAGCTGTCTAGATGCGTTTGGTCCTTTCGCCAAACGTCTGATAGTATAACATCAGACGTCTGGCGTATCAGCTCATCTGGCGTATCAGCTGCTGATACATGCTTTGAAATGGCTAGAACCAGACGTCAGGTGCTATACCACCAGACATCTGATTGCTACAGAATCTCGTGAAGTTTGAAGCATAAACTTTAACACTCTATATTGCTTGAAACATTTTCCACCACATAATCGGCACTCCAAACATCATTAGGACGCATCTAAGCTCTCTACAAATGCTCTACCCTAATTCCAGTAATCTCCGATCACGAAACCATCTACTTGTCATCGGGAACAGCGCCTCTTGGCGCATCAACGCTCAATGTGATTCTCCAAGCTCAAACACCCTTTGAGCTCGAAGAGCTGTACCTTCCTCGCCATCCTACTTGTGGCAATCTCCTTCTTTGAGCTTGACAACGTGACTTTAGGCTCCACCATTGACTGAACTGACACCATGTTTGTGTCTCCCAAAGTACCCGAAGTCGATTCATGGCCACACTCTACAGTAGTCTCCTGAGTTGATCCACCTCTACCCCCCCTGAGGAAGCACCAGTCATCGTCTTCTCCAAACATGAAGTGAGAGCACCATCTTCATTCGACTTTGACGTCATCAACTTCGTGACTTTGGATTTAAGTCTCCAATAGAAATTCACCACATCACCACCCTTACAATCTCTGTGAGATCCTCTGCTCATGATCATCTCTGAACCGTTGGTTCTCCATACTCTAGATGATCCCTTCGACGAACTGCTTCTTGCTCACCTTGAGTCATGCCACCCATGTCATCTACGTGAGTGCTCATTAATGTGCTGTAATTGCTCTACCCGAATTTCCAACTCCTCTTTGCGCTCAGTAATGGGTCCTCCTGAGGACTGCCACTCTACTCTGAAGCCGCATGCTTCCTTGTAGACAATCTGAGCTGCACCTGGAATTGAGTCACAATGAGATACAACTTGGACTCTGTCACCTCATGATCCATCACTGCACACCACAACATTCCCATCTTGCATCGACCTCACTTCTCTGTCACGATGTCCATATGAGTCCCAAATGCTCCTCTATTGTAGCTCTCTGGTGCACCAATCCTATGACTCATCATCGTCTAACCTTAAGCCTATAAAGGTTGCCAATACTCTTAAAACGACCTTTCCTGGACACCCGTAGTCGCTCTCCCTTGAGTATCACGCTACACCCCATACCAGTCAAAACTCTAAGTGAAATAAGATTTCGTTGCAAATCTGGTACATGCCTAACTCTCGTGAGTGTCTAAATAGCACCATCTTGCATCTTGAATTGCACTGTGCTAATCCCTGCTGCTCTAGACATAGCTCTGTTTCCATGTATATGTCTGGTTCATCTCTAGGAGTGTGTCACAAAGTGACTTCGCAGTGGGGTCATATGGGAATCGCACACTGAATCAAGAATCCACGAAGCCCGATAGTCTTCCAAAGAAGACAATCAATATCTCACCATTATCGGCATCTTTGCACGCACCACCAGATGCTGCTACAGGCTGAGCAGACTCTTTACCTTTAGCCTTCAACTGTGAACACTTGTTCTTCCAATGTACTGGTTTCTTGTAATAATGCCATGCCTGGTTGTTACCACTTTGGCCCCTTCACTTGGGCCTTCCAGTCTTAGATCCTGATTTGGGTCGAACACCCTGGTGACCTCCAAAGAGATTTACATTATGATCACCAACACTTGTGCCGCCTCTCGACATCTTCTTCCTAAGCTCAGTCAAGTATAGAGCTGACTCGACCTCTTCCAAAGAAATTGTCTTTCCCTTGTGTCATGGTCTCGACAAAGTGTGGATACTCCTCAGGCAGCGAACATTGCAATGCAATTGCTTAGTACTCATCACTTACATTCTCTTCCACATCTTGCAAATTGAACACCAACTGATTTAGTTATCAAGATTATCATGTAGCGATGTCACCCGCTTTCATTCTGAGTATAAACACTTTTTGTAATAGATACAGCTTTCTTGTGAGTGCTTTCGTCAGATTCAAAGATTCCAGCCTTTTCCACATCGACTTTACAGTTTCCTCTTTTGCAACCTTGCAAAAGACCTTGTCCGATAAAACCATTTGAATGGCGTTGTGAGCTTTCATCTATAGCTTTGATCTTGCATAGTCTGTGACAATATCTGTAATTGATTTCTTGTCAAAGACTATTCTATATAACCTCTCGTGCTTGAGCATACCCTTCGCCCTCATGCACCAACGGGTGAAGATATTCTTTCTTGTAAACTTTTCGATCTTGTATCCATCTATTGAATGTCTCTACCATTATGTAACCTCCGACAACCTGAATGCTCTAATACCACTTGTTAGGATTGAACGAACTACATGACAACAAAAGCCCCCAGACGAATAGCTATCTAACAATCACTACACCACGATTTTTAGAAATAAAACACAATAGCAAAATCCTACCAACCTAGTAAAGATAAAAAGTAAAGAAAGCAAGAAAGCACCAAATCAAGCGACATAGAGTTTATCCTGCTTAGGCCCACTAACGACGCCTATGTCTAGCTTCCCGATGCTGGTTTTCACTAATATGATCAGAGAGATTAACCGACTCCTTCAATTTTCTTCAACAATAGAGATCACCAATAACTTCAAGATTGGTGTTCAAAATCTTCTCACCAAAACACGAGATTTCAAATCTCATCAAAGAGAAGAAACCCAAAAGTTCTCACAAATAGTCTCTCAACCCGAAAAGAGGAATCCCAAGAAGAAGATTACAAGAATATAACTCACCAAAATATGCCCCAAATCTCTAAGACGCGTGAGAAAGATCCTTAATGGCGGCTCAAACAATTCTTCTCTCCGCATGCGCGCATCAATGCGTTTTGGCTTTTAAAGACCAATAATTTAGAGCCGCTGCAAACAATGACCATTCGATTTGATTAAGAATCAGTCGAACGGTCCAGATTGATTTCAGCACAATCTGTGGCCGCAGCTATCAGACGTCTGACGCCAAGCGGTCAGACATCTGGTGCTGAAACAGACGGGCCAAATCTTCAAGCGATCAGACGTCTGACTCAAGGTTGTCAGATGTATATAAAAATATCGCTATAGTTTCCCGAGAGCAGTCAGTCGCCTCCAGTCCTCTGAAGGCAACTTGCCAGACGTTTGATAGTATAACATCAGATGTCTGGCGTATCAGCTGCTGATACATACTTTGAAGTGGCCAGAACCAGACGTCTGGTTCTATACCACCAGACGTCTAATTGCTGCAGAATTTCCAGGGTGAAGTTTGAAGTATAAACTTTAACATTATTATGGTAATTTAGGTGCGATGGCTTAAAGGGAGTCTTATTAGAAATAACGGGAAAGATTAGAGAGAGGGTGATGTTGAGTTTTGAGAAGAATTGAGAGAGAATAGTTTAGATATGAGAGATCTAATAAGAGAGTTATGCTTTATTTCGAATCAAAGCTAGGAGAGCGACGTCCTCTTGAATCGAGGATACTATATTGTATTCGTTTTATTTCCATCAATAAAAATATCTCCTTTCTTTTCCAAATCTCTTCTCTAGCCCTAAAAATCCTAGAGTTACCCTGAAAACCCCAACTTTTACCCCAATACTACTAAAAATCATATTTTATCCTAAATTCAGAACCAGATCGTATCAAAGTGAGGGTTATGATTAGGATTTATGAACATAATGGCAAGTCTGTAATTTCTGGACATGTGGGAAGTTTTTGTAATTTTGGGGGTCCAAGGGGTAGATTTGTAATTTTGGATTAAAAACCCTAGGTCAGTGGTATTAGGTAATTTAGGGACGGCGGCTCAATATGAGCCTTATTATGAATAAAGGAGGAGATTAGAGAGGGGGATGTGGAATTTTTGAGAAGAATTGAGGGAATAGTTTAGATCTGAGAGATCTAGTGGGATAGTTAGGTTGTATCTCGAATCAAAGCTGAGAGAGCGGCATTCTCTACAATCGGTGCCACCTATGTTGTATCTCGAATAAAAAATACCTTCTTTCTTTCCAAATCTCCCCTAGCCCTAAAAATCCTATCTTTTCCCGAAATCCCATCTTTCACCCCAAAAAACCATTGAAACCCACATTTTTAAGTAAATTCAGATCTGGATCGCATCATTTTCCTTTCCTTTGTTCTTAGAAGGGCAATCGGCTTTAATGTGTCCTTTCTTGTTGCATCTGAAGCATTGCGATGCAGAACTCTCCTCATCATCTCCTTCCTTCTTCCTAATTCTCCAAACATTTCTCGTTTTCTTCTTGTTGTTTGGTAGGAAATTAGTGAATTTCTTAGATATAAGAGCCATATTCTCATCGTCTGATTCGTTCGTCACCTCATTGTTTATCCTAGATGCCTTGAAAGCCAGATTTTTCTCAGTCTTATCCACCTTTGAAGGCTTTTCCTCCTCCTTTGACACATCTCTATTTATCGTCTTCATTTGCATTTCGTATGACATCAACTTTCTCATGAGTTACTCGAAAGTGATGTTCGCCAAATTGCACGCCTCTTTAATCGCCGTTCGCGTTTGGATCCAATCTCTAGATAAAGAAAATAGAACATTTCTAAACAAATCTTCCTCTGGGATATCCTTTCTTAAAGCCTTCAGCGGATTGACAATATTTGTAAAACAATAAAACATGGCATCAATAGATTTATTGGGCATCATAACAAAATTTTCATATTTTTTGCAATGACATGCGAATGCACGCTTTCTTTACTTCAGAAGTTTCCCCATGAGTAACTTCAATGCTAGTCCAAATATCCTTGGTAGTCGAATAAGAACTGATACGATTATATTCAGTTTTATTGCGGCCACAATACAAGATGCTCATGGCATTAGCATTGAGATTCTATAACCTATGATTCTCCTTCTGCTGCTCAGGTGATGTGTTTTCAACTAGGGTGAAGCCTTCACTAATTATTCTTTATAAAACTACGTCAATTCCTTTAATGTGGATAGACATGTGTTGTTTTCCATAACTATAGTATGTACCATCAAACACGGGTGATCTTAGATATGCTTGTCTTTCTTTTTGGTTATGGGATAATGTGAGTATGTGTACGAGATTTGTGTCATAGGATCGAAATTTCATTAGACTTCGAGTTTAAAAGAAATTTCGCTCTGATACTAATTGAAAAACACCCTAGAGAGGGTGAAAAGGGTGTATGTCACAAATAAAGAATAATAAGCAATCATAGTGCATACAATCACTTATTTTTAACAGAGTGGCTCCCTATCTAGGCTCCCAGCCTACACTCCGACATCTCCCCGAGAATTTGAAACACCCTTTTATAACCAAAAAAGAAAACTTAATCACATTACAGATGATGATTGAACAGTTACAAGTTATAGTTCAAAGAATTCAACGCTTAATGCTAGCATCTAAATGAAGCTATTCTAAAATACAATCTCACGCTAAAAAATTCTTACCTATCAAAATACAGAGATTAAAATTGGAAAAATGTCACCATAGTGTAGAACATGTCATGGTGATTGCGTCGACGAAAACTGTGTTAATCTGATGTCTGTAGAGAAAGTTACGTACTTTTCAGCTTAACGTCTGATACTCTTCTCCTTTTTATTGATGAAGCTTTTTAATCGTTGATGAAGTAGAAATATGACGCGGCTAGCAAGGATGATGATGCTCTCAATTTGTACGGTTAGGTCTCTTCTTCAAGGGGAATGCCTTTTGCTTTTATACGAGATTAGAAATCTTCAAGTATAATCCGTATAATACGCTTGATTTATAAGAATTCCTTTTAATTAGTAACCCTCAAATAACTAGTCTTCTACATCAACTTGATCTCTTAGATCGTCTTTAGGAAGTCAAATTTGGAATTTGATTGGTCAACAGGTCAAATCTGGGCGTCTGCACATGTGACACAGCCGTGCCACATTTCTACTACGACTGGCATGGTTGTGCTACATTGAGTGTAACATGATTCTGCACGGTCGTGTCAATTTTTCCATAGACTTCGTACGGTCGTGCCAAGTAAACATTAACTTTTCACAGACTGTGGCACGGTCGTGCCGATTTTATACTGGTTTAGCACGGTCGTGCCAAACACTGTTTGCCCCGTTTGACCTGAAATTCACTCAGCACACATGCTAGAGCCATACAACTTGTTTGGCATCATCAAACTTAAGTTTTGACCTTAGTTAGTGGGTTAATTAGGCCAATAATGATTACTGTCATATTTGTTTCCCTAGTTCTCCTTTTAGCAGCCTCTCAACTATGAAGGAATCGGTTGTAGGACTCTGGTTTCATCAAACTTATTGATAAGATCACCTACTAATCATGCCACTACGACTTTTGCATAAAATTCATGAAGGGATGCTAGCTACTAATTATACCGATATGTATTCCCAAAATTCATGTATCCTTATCATGTTGTCGTTGCACTCCGAAGATGGTCATGTTCTGATAAAGACAGAGATGATGTTCGCAAGATGATTTTATTGAATTTGTAGGTGATGGCTATGTGGTTTGTGATATGTTGAAGCTTACGGACCACCAAGTTTTAGGAAAACATATTTTGTTCTGAGACTTTCCACAGACTTTTTGGTTCTTTAAATCTTCTTGATAGATACGCGGGTAAGGACACTATAATTTAGGCCTCACTTGAACATTTGACTTATCATCTAATAGGATGGTAAGACTTTCGGTATGCAAGTAAGGGCACTATGACAAAGGTCTGACTAGATACTTTCAAAAATTTGCCTTTATGCCTTAATCTGTTTGAAGTTTGTATACTATGTTTGACATCATGTTATAATAATTACCGTATCTTAAGATCTTTACCCTTGTTATACTTGATCAAAATTCAGATACTATAAGGTTGTTCATATCGCCTTTTTGAATTATATTACGCTGCTGATGCTTTGAACTTGCATTCTATTTACGTATATCATTTTCCCTGATGTCTTTATTCATCTTATAGGTTCTGGATGCCTGCGCGGCTCCAGGAAATAAAACTATCCACCTTGCTGCCCTCATGAAAGGAAAGGGAAATGTAATAGCATGTGAACTTAATAAACAAAGGGCTAGACTTCTTGAAGATACTGTCAAGCGGGCTGGAGCACATAGTATCCTTCCATTTTTCTTCCGGCTGTTTGCTTCTGATTTATAAATTATTTCACAAATTGCAGTCTTCCTGTTTGAATAGTATTAATATGTTCTGGTCTTCTGTGTATATGATGAGTATATATAGCCAGATTACAGCAAAGTAGACGTCGAAATTTCAAATTCATATTTAGCTTTCATAGAAGTCTAAATTTCTTATCGTGCGAATCACCAGTTTTCTTGACCGTGAAAGAATCATTTGATGTTTAATACATGTAAGCCGAACGGATCAAGTTAATTCAAAGTACATAAACTTTTGGACCATTATTCTCTTAGAACTTAGCATGCTGATCATAAGCTTCCCTAATTGATGGTAACTTTGAAGAAAAGCTTACTGGGATTGAATGCAATAATCCGATCTGGGTGAGGGTGGAAATATCCCACATATCCCAATGAAAAACCGTACATATTGTGATGAGGATCCAATTTGGTTCAAAGTTGAGGTTTTTTAGATTTTTTATTTGAGTTTATTTGAGTATTTTTAATTTTTAGTTGAGGATTTGATAGGAGTTTGAGTCTTTTAGTTATATTCTTATTTGATATTTTAGTCCTACATCGATTGTGTTAGGAGATGAGTTAAGCTAAATACCTATATAAAGGCTTCAAACTTAATTTATTTTTAAATTGAATATGAATTAGGTAAAATTGGTATAAACCTTTTGGTAGGTTAAACCTTTTGGTTTGTCAAATTAAATCTTTAACAGGTTTAGTTGCATCAAATCTCTATGGTGCGAGATCCAAATGTTATCAAATCTCTCAATTTTTCCCATCGGAACTCCTTCCTCTTCTGTCATGCGCCATATTTCATATCATCACAAACCCTTCCCTTCCTCTGATATTCATATCAGCATAAAAAACAATTAGAACAATTGGGGAGAAAAGAAAAATAAAAAATTAATTATAATGTTCCACTTCTTTCCCTAACCCAAAACCTAAACACTACCCTAGCATTAAAACTTTGATCCACTCACACTACATCCATCTCTATCCTCAACCAACGCTGCAGTCATCGCCAGTTTCACTCACTGCTGTTACTGTCATCACTAGCATCATCAACCTGCTCTTAACGCCGCCTCCATGGGCCTCTTTATTGCTGCTTCGCCACCGATCGTCACTACCACCAAACCCTCACTCAAATCAATCCACTGTCATCCTCAGTCGACACTCTTGTCACGTTCAATGATAAATTTTGATATTACCGTCGTCACCGATGTCGAAAGCACCCGCTATACAGCCTAACAACTTCGTTGTCTCAGGATGATCATGAAGCACCCAACTCGGTTAATACTCAAAGGTGAAATCGATCATAAACCGATTAGCATCAATTCACTACAATGATGACTTTGGCTAAGCTAAGCCCTCCGGTTCCACTTGACCCGATCTTGAGTAGAGCACCGACCTGAGCTAACTACGAGCCAACTGAGCTGACTCAAGCTAGGTCGAGTTGATATAGATCATCGTCTCAACCCAAGTCGACCGAGCCAAAGTGGAGCCTACCTGAACCGCGAAATCAACCCAAGCCGAGTCCAGCTGACTAAGCTATTGAATAATTAACAGCTTAGTTCAGCAATTAAATAAGCCGAGACTAAGACATGCACAGTGCGGTTTGACGATTTCGGGGTATTTTTTGAGGGATTTCAGTATTTTTATGCATAGTTTACTTTTTTTAAAAGATTTTAAAACCATTTCAAGCTTGATTTTCAATTTGTTTGAATTGTTGCTAAACCATTGACTGAGTCGAGCCAAAGCTTTGTTACAATTGATCTTGATTAAAGATGCATTTTCAACAGCAGTATCAATCACCTCCATTGCTATCAACTTCAAGTGTTGGACGTGATAAAAACTTTGGAAAAGTTTTCAAAAATATACATGAGTTCGAGAAAAATACAAGATTAAATCATAAAAATAGAGCTTAAACCAGAACTCCAACTAGAGATCCATGTTGAGCATACGTCAGAGATAGAGCCATAGTTTGAATCAAAGATTGGGTCTGCATCCGTACCTGTGATAGAGATGACACTAATGGGATCACCGAGTTCATATTTGCAGTTTTGGCCCGTTATGGGCAATTTCTAATTTTCGGATTTTTAGTAGTCTTTTCCAAATTTTTAGTCTTTTTGGGTTTTTCTGCAATTTTGCATATTTCTGAACTCTATTTATATGTGAGTGGTTGAGGGATTTTTCATGCTTAATTTACGAAATAAATCATAAGAGAGGTTGAGGATTCCCTCTTTTCATTGGAGAGCGCGGCCTCTCTCGAATCGATGGCTTGAGAGAGCGAGATCCACTTGAAATGTCTCAAATTTATCCTTGTAATCATTTACCTTCAGTTTATTATTAATAAAAACCGCCTCTTTTATTTTAATTCTTCACTTTCTAGCCCTAAAATCTTTTCTTTCCACCAAAACCTCCCCTTTCTACCACTGCATAAAACTCCTAGAAAATCCTATCAATTGGTATCAGAGTGGTGAGATCCATAGCGGTAACGAGATCCAAAGACAAGATCGATGCTTTGGATGAAGAGTTCGACGGCGAGATCAAAGACATGATGAAAGCCATGAAGGAAATTAGGACGTCAGCGGCTCGTGATAGGGAGGCGACCGCTAAGGAGATGGCTCCGATGGGGCAAGGGATCAAGGGTGTGGCGCAAGCCCTAGCTCAACTTTCACAACTACTTTCAGGGTTTGTAACAGCTAAACAATCCGACGAGGTAAGAAACCCTAATTTTGGGCAAAAGATGACGGCTTTGGAGATGGGAAATGGGAAGATGGTGGAGTACTAAGAAGAGATGCGTTCTGACGCCGACAAGTACTAGGTAGATGATATGGAGGAGTCCACGATGAAAAATGATGCCCCTGAAGCTAGGGGTGACAAACGGGTCTGGGTCGGGTCAGGTTTGACTCGACCCGTATAGGGGTAAACTCGAACCCGACCCGAATTAAATTCGGGTCACGGTTCGGGAACCTGTACCCGACCCGGTGTAACCCGGGTCAACCCGTACCCGACCCGATTAGTCTTGCGGGTCGGGTTCGGGTTGGGTTCAGGTGGTCGAGTTAATTCAAAGTAAACCGTGGATGGAAAGGCTCGAACACACAACCTTGCATTTGTGGTCAATGGACAATACCACTAGGCTAGAATTTTACTTGTGAACTAATGATATTTAATTATATTATAGTGTTGCATTACATCCTAATATTTTAAATTTGAAACAAAACATTGAAATGAGTGCGTCCAACCGGATTCGAAGCAGGAACCCACCCACAAACAAGCAATATCTCTAACCAACAATCCAAATGGTGCTCGTGTAATAACCATGAGTAATATTTATTATATATTTAAACGTGTAATCGGGTTGAATTCGGGTCAACCGGATCGACAAGGCAAACACATACCCAACCCGGATTTTATCTGGGTCGGGGCAGGTCAACCTGAATCCTAGTTGACCCGAATTGGCCCCTACCCATACTCGGTTAAGGAGGCCGGGTTCAGGTCGGGTCGGTCTCATTTTGCCACCCCTACCTGAAGCCCTAGGAAGACTCGACAGGGACGCCCTGCCATGCGTGGGCCTGTACAGGGGCACCGGGCCCATGGCAGCAAAACATGGGCTTGCATCCCTGCTGGACCCATTGTATTGATCTGTACATGGGCGCCAACCCCCGGCCCTAAAATAGGGCCTGCCGTTCCTGTTGGACCCCATGCAGGGGTCTGTACAGGGGTGCCAGACCCCAGGCTACCAGATAAGGGTTTTCGCCCCTAAGGGACCCTCGACAGGGGCATTCTGCCCATGCCAACCCACGACAAGGTTGCCCTGCCTTTGCAGGGCACAGACAGGGATGGACAAACCATGTCATGCATTGGCATGGTGCAGCGCTATTTCAGGGGGTCGATGAGGGCCCCATGGCCCCCGGTGATGTGGTACGACACCGAGGACCCTCTGGAGTACGTGTGGGAGCCTGGTGACGATGGGGACGACTTTCAGGGCACCCACGGACCCCAATATAATGCAAAGAGATGACGATGTCCTATTTTGATCTACGAGGAGTACCAAGAGAGTGGTTGCAGAGACTGGGATCAGGAGGATGATCGACGGTCTGTTTTTGGCAACGAGGACTGGGATGACTTTGTGGACTGAGATAAAGGTCATCGGAGAGGATTATATCGACATATGGACCAGTGACGATGCACATATCAACCTCTTCATCAAGGCACGGTGGACGAGCTGATGAAGGAAACTTTGGGGTGAACGGTCTAGTAAGTAAACTGAAGATACACATCTTTGAGGGAGATGATCCATATGGCTGGATTTACAGAGATGAGAGATTCTTTACGGTAACGTGCCTGTCAGAGGACAAGTTGGAGACAACGTGGATATGCTTCGAAGCGAATGCACTTTCGTGGTTTCAGTGGAGGGAGCAAAGGCAACCCTTCCTTTCGTGGGACAAACTCAAAGACTGCTTAGTGCACCGATTTCAGGACACTCAGGGAGAATCTGCATGAACATGTACTGTCAGTCAAGCAAGAGGGGAAAGTGAAGGAGTATAGAGAGAAGTTCGAGGCGCTATCAGGACGAGTACGAAGGGGTCCTAGAGGATACAATGGATGAGAGTTTTTTGACGGGGCTAAAGTCCAGCATACGCGCTGAGCTTCGCATACATAGACCTCATGGATTGATGGAGGATTGATGGAGACAATGGAGTTGGACCAGCTAGCAGAGGATTGTCTCACAGGAGAGTGGAGATTTAGAGAAAGTGGGGGCGGCTTCTCTTTGCACGGCCAGCCGATGATAGGAGGACAACATGTATCGATGGGAACAGCCCAGTCCAGCAAGGAGAAAAGCGGAGTGCACAATCAGGAGGATAGTTTCGGAAGATGACTGATGTAGAGATGCGGGAGAAAAGGCTGAAGGGGTTGTCTCTGGTGTGATGAGAAGTTTACCCTAGGGCACCATCGTGGAGTGCACAAACTTCAGTTACTGATAGTCGACGAGGACGAGGAGGATGTAGTGTAGAAAGAAGAGTCAGGTGGAGATGTGCATCTCCAAGTAGGACTTGAAGTAGGACCACCATAGACTTCATGCACTACCTTGAGTACAACGTAGTTCTTTCAGGGACATAGTAATGATGGGAACGCCGAGTTCAAATTTGTAGTTTTTGGCCAGTTATGGGTAGTTTTCTAATTTTCTGATTTTAAGGTCTTTTCGCAATTTTTTAGTCTTTTGGGTTTTTTGCAATTTTACATATTTCTTAACTCTATTTATAGGTGGTAGTGTCTGATGAATTTTTCATGCTTAATTTGAAAGATAAACCCTAAGAGAGATTGAGATTTCTATCTCTTCGTTGGATAGTGCGGCCCCTTCTCGAATTGGCGGCTTGGGAGAGTGAGATCTTCTCGAAAGGTCTCAACTTTATCCTTGTAATCCTTTACTTCCCGTTTATTATTAATAAAATCAGTTCCTTTTATCTAAATTCTCTACTTTCTAGCTCCAAAAATCCGATCATTCCACCAAAAACCACACCTTTCCACCAAAAATCATTCTTTTCTACATAAAACCCTAGAAAATCCTATCAGGCACCTGTGATCAAGCCTAAAATTAAGGATTAAGCATGAACTCATCATCGAGTCCAAACCCAAGTTTGAGCTAGTGCCAGATACTAAGCATGATATTGAAACATGGATTGAAACCAAGCTCATACGGGAGCTAGTTGAGGACATTAATTTTGTCTTACCCGATCTTTCATAACTTACCTATTAACAAGTTTTACACATCTTTATTTTTTCAATGATCTTAAGACATCCTTTTGAGGATCCTTGTCTACATATTTATATTTGACGTATTTCAAAGTTTGTGAATACATCTTTACCAATAAATGGACATTGCTAATTAATGTGAGGTTGCGCTCTTTTATCACCATTCATCAAGTGGTGAGCCTCTCAAAATCGGGGAGAACGATGATGATCCAATTTGGATTCGGAGTTGAGTTTTTTAGATTTTTATTTGAGTTTATTTGATTATTTTTAATTTTTAATTGAGTATTTTGTAGAAGTTTGAGTCATCTAGTTATTTTCTTACTTCGATATTTTAATTCCGGATTGGATGTGTTAGGACATGAGTGAAGTTGTGAGCTTATATACATGTCTCAAACTTATTTTATTTTTAATTAAATAGAAATTGAGTAACATCGGTGTAATTTTATTTATTTATTTTGTAATGGAGTACGAAAGTGAGCTTGATTGCTTGGAAGTAAGGTTTGAAAAATTTCTGTATGCAATGCATGTGAGTCGAGGTTCGTCAGATTTTCAGGTACAAGACCTAAACAATATCAAATCCCAAATTTTTTTTCTCAAATTGCCCTATCGCAACTCCTGTTCTCTTCCGTCATGTGTCATATTGCTTATGTAATAATTTTTCGTCTTACATCTATATTACAAATGATGAGGTTTGATGAGATGTTTGTCCCATGTGGTATCTTTGTCCCATGTGGCACGGAGGGGTGCCACATGTGCATGGTGGGATACACTTGAGGGTGGGTGGGGGTGTTGGTTGTGTTGTTGGGTAATGTTGTTGAAATCTCAAACAAAAGCCCTCTCATTTCCATTATTTGCAAGCTTGCCATTGCTTTTTTATCAAACCGAAATGCCCCTCACTATTTCCCATATTTATGTGTTTGCAATTGGCCTTTTTTCACTTTGACCCCCCGCGTTTTTTGCACTTTAACACATGCTTTTCTTCGTTTTACCCCCGGACGATACCCACACACACCCACACTTCCCTCTCTTTTTCAGTTGTGCGCGGGTCTTGTATTCAGTGTGTAGGTTTTTTCTTGGGTTCCCGTGCACTTACAAATGATGGTGGTTGATTTGACTTTAGCCTCCATATGGCATCTTTGTCCCGTGTGGCAATGGGAGATGGGTGCCACATGGGCATGGTGGGGCACACTTGGGGGTAGATATGGTGTTGGTTGTGTTGTTGGGTGATGTTGGGAAAAATCCCAAACAAAAGCCCCACTCATTCCCATTATTTGCAAGATTGCTTTGCTTTTTCATCAAATCCAAATGCCCCTCCCTCTACCTCATATTTACGGGTTTGTCATCGGCCTTTTTTCACTTTGACCCTTGCATTTTTTGCACTTTAACACCTGCTTTTTCCGTTTTACCCCCGGACGATACCCACACACACTCACACTTCTCTCTTCCTTTGTGTGGGGTTTTTCTTGGGTCCCCATGCACTACGTGCACGTGTTATTTCTAGTCCATCTACATTTTACCTCTAAATATGTCTAGTAAAAATCAGAATCACATCCTGCTTAGTTTTGTACATAGTTGTGTGCATCCTTTATTGCTCCAAGTACTAACATTTTCTAGGGCCCTAGTTTACTGAAAAAAAATCCTCCAAAGTTGGGGGTTTGCTGCTTCGAGTGGCAACCTGCATTTCACAGTAGCATGGCTTAATTCAGGGATAGCAAAGGAAAATCCTTCAGCGGAGCATCTTGCATTACCAGAACAAGAATTTAAATACCCCGAATATATTACTCAGGGCTGAGACTATACAGCAAAGAAGCTAACCTTGTGGATGCTTGAACTCGTATTAAGCACAATATTCGTGTAATGTAACCCAAGTTAGTTCTAAGCATCAGAATATCAGCACCACCTGCAACCTGGTTTCCTGCTAAGTGGTATTATTATCATTCAACAAGTTATGCTAACAAGCATTCCAGTGCATTAGTCTTGGGTAAATCTCAGCAGTCTTATTAATTAGGATATATGCTTTTGACTGATATCTCAATGAGATCATAAATCAGAAAAAGATAGTTACATAGATCAAGAGCCATGTAAGATATCAATTTGGTGCAGACGGCCGGCTTGGAGGTGTTTCATATATGGATTTAATGTAGAAAAGCTGCCACCTGATCCAATGGATCTGGTGTTTAGACACAAAAAAAGGTGGGAAGTAGAAGCCCTCACATGGGCTTGTACTCATTGGGTCCCACCTTTTTGTGTCTTACACCTGATCCATTTGGTCAGGTGCCTTCTGTTCTACATTAATCCCTTCATATATTTACATAAGTACTTGACTTTGAATGTCTTAGCCATCAAAAACCATTACCCTCTAACATATGTGCCAACCGCACAGTATGGTCTTGCTCGGATGAGCTTTCTGCGTATATATCAATCACTGAGAGGTAGATACAAGGTAATGTATATTTTGGCAATTGATCATGAACCTTGAAAGTAAATAGGTTAAGAGGATAAGATCAGATACTCTTGCATGAGCAAGAAATGAGCATGACTTACTAAAATTTTAAAAGTGCATTTACAGAAGTACAGTAAAAGCATGCAAATTTAAATTGATAAAGCACATGGAGGCACATGTCAGTATTTTCAAATAGTACATAAAAATGTCAGCATAAATGTGGTTAAGTGATGGTTATTTAAAATATGCATGCGATGGTGATTGAATGACTCTCTTACCTAAATTTAAGAAAAATCACATTAGATCAAAATTTTAAAATGTGAGTAGATTTTTTTTTCTTTCATGCACAACGTTAGCAGAGTAGCATATTTATTCTTGGCAACCATGAGAGTTCAAATGGTAGAAATTTTAGGCCTTTTGATGGGAGATTTGGCAGTGGAACATCATTTGAAAGACAAAAGAGACACCACATGTTACAAAAATCAGCGTTTTGCCTATTTGAAAAATTCCAATGGCTCAAAACAGTCATGGAATCACTATTGGAATATCACTTGAGGATGCATATATATAAAACATTCATGATGAACTTTGTGACGATGGGGGCAGATAGAGTCCTTTTGTCTTGTGTCTGCACATGCTGGTGATTTCATGAGAAGATTTTTCACTGAGTAATCTTTTGAGTTTCAATCTTCTTCAGTTTCTGGTGGTATCAAGCACAGTCATTCATTTTCTTGAACATAAATAACTGAAAGATGTATCTGTAAACCTGCTCAAATACTGTTAGTAACTGTATTGGGTATACTTCCAAGTGGCTAAATTTTTTTCTTACACTATGTAACTTATCCATGTTGGGTTTCCTGAAGAAACTCCAGATGTTTACATGCATGGTCTGGTAACTAGGTCACAGTTGGAGAAAAACCGATGCTCAGTGATGTTTTCATCATTTATTTGGCAACTTCAAG
Organism: Scilla litardierei; assembly: GCA_030789695.1. Lineage (NCBI taxonomy): Eukaryota > Viridiplantae > Streptophyta > Magnoliopsida > Asparagales > Asparagaceae > Scilla > Scilla litardierei. Next base: position 312,970,640 of record CM061141.1, on the reverse strand, counting down.
ATCTTCTAAATGGCTTTGGCTTACGTAAAATTAATCATTTATATAGCTAGTCCAGCATACCATATAATTCACTACTGTATGACCTAATGTGTTAAAACCAGCAATTTTCCTATATCATCCGTTGTAACTGACATGATTTGCATCAACTGTATTCATTGTCTTGTGCACCTTAACTGGATTTTCAGATGTCAACATAGTTCAGGGTGATTTTTTAGATTTGGATGCAAAGGATCCCAAGTTTTCTAAGGTAATTTTTATTAATATTTAAATTCTTGTCAGTGCATTCTATTATTTATTTATTTTTTGTGAAAAAGAATCTCCAAAGACTAACATTGACAGTTATCTATAAGTTCAAGGGGATCAATGTAATGTTATTTCAGAAATTTTGCACACATGCATTCTACTGAAGCTTTGCCAAATAATTTGTTTTGCATATAATGTTTTGATTCTAGTTTTAAATATCATTTATCTGGGTCATAAACCTTTGCCCCGCCAGTAGGCTGAATATGAAGTTGCTATATGGAACAAGAACACACAAAGCATAAGGAGTTTAAGCATGTCACCAACAAATGATAAGCGAACATTGGAAACACTCAAGATTGATAATTTAGAGAGAAAATGTTGATACTAAAATTTGAATTATCAATTACCATGTGAAAGGTAACTCCATGCAATGTACCATCAACATCATTGTAGCCTTCATCCCAAAAAAGTGGGATCAGCTTCATGTACTCAATACTAAAAATATTAGATCGTGATCACATCGGATGGTGATGTTAGATATTCATTTGTTTACGCATTTAAACAAATTACGATCTAAAGCTTTCTCTTTTGTCAAACTAAGATATTGCATATCTCTTCTTATTATTTTATTCATGTCTTCTTCGGTCTACATCTTTTTCTCTATTGATATTAACATTCATATGTTCTGTTTTTCTAACGTGTGCATCAATAGGTCTTATGATCAAATCATCATAAGTGATGGACTCTCTTCTTATTCTCTTTAAGGATCATACCTAAATTCGCTGGGATATCTTTATTTCTTAACTTATTCTTTCTAGTGTTTTCACATATCCACCATGATATTCGTATCTCTGCCACACCCAAATTCTGTTCATACTTTTTAATAATAGCCCAACACTTTGTATCATTTAACTAAGCCGGTTTAATTGTTATCCTATAAAATTTACAGGTACATTTTGATCGCACAACATTCTTGTCACGACTACTTGCTTCAACAATCATGTTCTAGTTATATGATCAGCGTCTTGCATACTCGTTGTAACCATTTAGATAACGAACCTGAGATACTTAAAGCACTTACCGATACTTTTTTCAACCGGCTTCATTATGCTATGATCTTCATCATCCTACTAAACTTACATTTCATATATTTAGCCTTGTTCCTTCTAAGTCTGAAACATCGCGTGTCCAATATCTGCCTCCACAAATCTAACGTTATATTTACATCACTTTTGATCTCATCCATCAAAAAACAATACCGTATGTAATAATATACACCAAGTGTGGCATCATAAATATGCCTAATGAACCGATCCACATCATTATAGCAAAAGAGAAAAAGACTCAAAGATGAACTTTGATATAACACATTGATGATCGAAAAATTATTTAATTCTCATAAATCTCCTTATTATTGACCGTTTTTGTTACATGTTATTACCTTTTTTGACAGAACCTCTCTAGAACATCTATAAGGATTCTATCGTAGGTTTTTTTTGCCAATAAAGATCATATGCAAATTTAATCTCTTTTCGTTACTCTATGTTGCTCAATAGTTTACCAGATCAGGTCGAATCGATTCTCGTTGTTATTGAACATTCTAGCATAAAACTAGATTGATTTTGTAATATGATGACATTCTTTCTCAACCTAAACTCCATCATCTACTCCCACAGTTTCATGATATGACAAGTCAACTTGATTTCAGTATAATTAAAGCAACTTTGTATATCATCTTTGTTTTTAAGTAAAAGTATTAAAGTGCTTCTGTTCCCCTCTTTGGTGTATGGTTGATTCTAAAATTTTGTTAAACAGCTGAGAACACCATTGGTCATAATCGAAAATAACCATCTAGCATCACGTATGAAAGCATGAAAGCTATAAATCGGTGATGGATCATCAAAGGAATTGTTTATATTAGAAGAGTATTCCGATTCTTTAGAATGAGATAAAAAGGGGAGATCCCAACTTCGACAATTATGTGAATGCTAGTCAGACTTGGTTCGCTTGCATCCTCCGTATGATATTCCAGGATATTGTATTCAGCAACTGGATTTGCTTCAGAATACGCCTGCAAAGTCTTCAGAATGCGCCTAAAAAACTGGCAAGCTTCACCATTTAATCGGTTTATTATGCTTAAATGGAGATCATGTGATTTGTATTCACGCTCGAAATTCATGTCAATTAACTTCAACCGTAATCGAATTGCCCAGCAAATCGAAGCAATTTCAAGTATCCGATTGTTAGACTGACTGATGAGTAACAGGTGAAACTATCATGGAGAAGAGAACACTGAGAAGCTTGGATTATTACATGGTTGAGCGCATCAATATTTGTTCTTTTGTTCTTATTGCAACCTTTCATGCAGATCCGTGCCATTCTGTTGGATCCTTCCTGCTCAGGATCTGGAATTGCCTCCGAAAGACTAGACCATTTGCTCCCATCATTCAATAAAGGCGACGCTGATGATTCTCGGAGGGTGAAGAAGCTTGCTGCTTTTCAGAGGAGAGCTCTTGCGCACGCTTTATCATGTAAGCGAGCTTCACGTAACCCAACTTCCAACATTAACACACCGCAGGCAAATAACCAACTAGCTCGTTTTTTGTGACACGACCCTCAGTTCCGGCGGTTGAGAGAGTCGTGTACAGCACGTGCTCAATCCATCAGGAAGAGAACGAAGACGTCGTCGGCTCTCTCCTCCCCCTCGCCGAGTCCCTCGGCTTTGAACTGGCGACGCCTTTCCCCCGGTGGCCTCGCCGCGGCCTCCCGGTTTTCGAAGGCGGTGAGTTACCGACCAGCAACCATCAAACTTCTTAACAAATTCCGTCGGTTTTCATGGTTCTTGTTCTCTGTCTCAGCCCAGCATTTGCTGCGCACGGATCCGGCTGAAGACACCGAGGGATTCTTCATTGCCTTGTTTGTGAAGAAAAGAGGCGCTGAACACACCAACCCACCGCTGAAAAAGAGGCCTTTTGCGGCAATGTTGCCTTTCAAGAAGATGCTGCTATATAACGCCATTTCGATGCCGAGACACAACAGCAAGAAGAGAAAGCAAGCGTAAAATCTTAGACATTACAAACTTCTTCAGATCAACATTGAACACACACACACACAGACTAACACCATCACAAGCACGGTAAGGCCTAGAAAAACACGTCTCAAAGCAGAACATCATAAGCGCACTACTTTTTTTGGGGGATCTTTCAAGCAACCTTGACCTCAATGGACTTGGGCTTCTTGGGCTCCGGCGGCGGCTTCTTCTGCACGGTCACCGTCAGCACGCCGTCCTGGCACACGGCGGAAATCCCGTCCACGTAGGCGTTCTCGGGGAGCGGGAACTTCCTCATGAACTTCCCCATCCTCCTCTCCATCCTCAGGTACTTGCCTCCCTTGTCGTCGTGCGGCTCGTCCCGCTTCCTCTCGCCGCTGATGACCAGCACGTTGTCGTCCTCCACCTGGACCTTGATCTCGCCGGACTTGACGCCGGGCATGTCGATGACGAAGGAGTAGGCGGAGGGCAGCTCCTTGACGTCGGCGGGGGTGGAGGCCATGGCGCGGGCGTCGCGGACGTAGGTGCGGGTGGGGGCGTTGAAGGCCTTCTCCGTCTCGTCGGGGACGTCCATCAGGTGGTGGATGGTGGCGATCAGCGGGTTGTCGATGCCGAACATTCTGACGTCCATTTGATCTTGACCAACGATTTCTTTTTCACTTTAATCTTGATTTTTTTTGTGGCAGTGTTGTTGAGGTTTTGGGGAATTTATAGCGGGAGAGTTGAGGGAGAATGTGGGCGTGTTTCTGCAATTTTCTGGAAGGCTCGAGAAGGGGGTGGAGAATTCTGAGTGTGTTTCTCGAAGGCGCGAGAAGCGAGGGGAAATTCTAAACGCACACCCGAGTCCCCTTTCCCACGTGTCGCTTATTTACAAGTTTGCCATTCAAAACAAATTTTTATTTTTTTTAAAAAAAAAATCTTTTTTATACCCTTCACCTATCTTTCATCTACGTGTGTCTAGAGACTAGAGAGGAGGGGACGGAAAAGAGCGATATGTGACAGGATTAGTTTGTGACATCGTGAATGGGTTTTTTGAGAGCTAAGAGAGAAGAATGGTAAGTTGGGAATGCGGATGTGTAAAGCTAAAAAATGAAATTTTTAAACATACTTGGATGATAGAAAGTGGTATGTGTGCAAGTCAACGATGGTTGTGTGCAAAGAATTACCCCAAAGTGAGAGCCCAAATGACTGAAATGCCCCTCATTGCGGGGAAATCAATCAAATCATTGATTATGGACCATGGCGCTATCGCTGGAGGACATTCAAAATATTGTTTATTATTAATTATATAAAGAAAACATGTAATTGATTGTTACAAATTGGGTATTGTTTGGAGAAAGAGCAACTATGGCAATAGCCCATGGTATCATTTTATTCGTTCAGAGTATAGGAGGTAGCCCAAGGGTTTATCACACTACATTGTAGTGGGGTATTATGGTGGATAATGAGGGAGTGGAGACTATAAGTCTCATTAACTCATAACACTTCCCATTATCCATCCATTAACTTGGACTTAGCATATGAATGCTTTAGGATTCATGATGCTAATGTGGTGGATACTTCTGGATCAAGAGTAAACGTGTTTGCCTCGTTAAAACCTTAACTGTGGAAAATCCAGTGGGAAAAACCAACAGTCTTAAATAAAAAGAGTACAACCCACAGGTTACTTCTCTTGATCCGTACAAGCTTCAGGCTTGTAGGTTTCTCAGCTGTCTCATCTCGATTCCTTTTACAAGCTTTACAAAAGTACATCTAGGCAGAGCTTTAGTGAACAAATCAGCTAAATTATGACAAGACTGAATTTGGTGTACTTCGACTTGCTTCTCCTCTTGTAGGTCGTGCGTCCAGAAGAACTGAGGGGATATGTGCTTCGTCTTGTCGCCCTTGATGAAACCAGTCTATAGTTAAGCTATGCAGGTGCATTGTCCTCAAATATCATGGTTGGCTAAAGGTCACCAGTCTTCAGGCCGGTAGTCACTAAGATGTGATGAATGACTGAACGAAGTCATACACATTCTTTGCTTGCTTCATGGATCGCGAGTAGCTCGGAATGGTTGGAAGAGATTGCTGTAGAGGTTTACTTCACAGATTTCCAAGAGATGGTGGTACCATCGTAGGTGAACACCAAACTAGTTTGTGATTTCTCGGTGTGAGGATCAGACCTGTAACCTGCATTTGCATAACCAATTAAAGTGCGAGATCCACCTTTAGGGAAATATAATCCCAGGTCAATTGACCCTTGTAGGTAGCGCAGAAGCTGCTTAACTCCGTTCCAGTGGCGCTTTGTGGGCGATGCACTATATCTGGCTAGAAGATTCACTGAGAACGTTATATCGGGACGCGTACAGTTAGCCAGATATAGAAGTGCTCCAATGGCACTAAGGTAAGGTACTTCATGACCTAACATTTCCTCCCCATCTTCCAGCGAACGAAAGGGGTCCTTATGTACATCCAAGGATCTAACGACTATTGATGTACTTAGAGAGGATGGCATTTATCCATTAGGAATTTTTTCAGTAATTTCCTTGTATATGTGGATTGGTGTAACAGCATACCACCACGTAGGTGTTCGATCTGTAAGCCAATACAATACTTTATTTTGCCTAGATCTTTCATTTCAAAGTATTCTTTATGCTTGCAAATATCTCAGCGATCTCTGCAGGAGATCCAATGAGGTTTAAATCGTCCACATAAATGACGACTATAACAAATCTTGTTCCCGATCTTTTAATAAAGATACATAGGCAGACTTCATTATTGGTGAAACATTGCTACGCAAGGAAATCACTCAGTCTGTTATACCACATTTTGCCCTATTGCTTAAGACCATATAATGATCTTTGAAGCCTTACAGAGTAGACGTCACGAGGTCTCTCTGCTATCTCTGGAGGTAATTTATATCCATCCGGGAGTTTCATATAAATATCTTTATCTTTATTGCCATATAGATATGCAGTCACAACGTCCATGAGCTGCATTTCTAGGCTTTCCAGAGATGATATGCTTAATAAAAATCGGAACATGATCGCATCCATAAGAGGGGAATATTTTTGTTCATAGTCTATCCCCGGTCGTTGGGAAAATCCATGTACTACACGCCGTGCTTTGTAGCATACGATCTCGTTATTTTCATTTCTTTTTCTGACGAAAACCCACTTATAACACACATGTTTTACACCTTCATGTGTTTGGACTACTGGTCCAAAAACTTCATGTTTCAAGAGTGAGTCCAGTTCTACTCCTATTGCCTCGTTCCACTTTGGCTAATCATTTCCGTGTTTACATTCCGCAAGAGATCGTGATTCGATGTCATCGTCGTATTCAGATACGGGCACTGCAATATTGAACGCAAAGTCGTCATCAACGACGGTGCTTTTTCTGTCCAGTACCTCCCCAGTACGTACAAAATTTAATGATGTTTCTCATATAGTTCCCTCTTCAGGGGAATGTGAAGGAGAGAGGTAGCTGGTCTGAGCTCAGCATCCTGTGTAGGGTTCATCTTTATTTTTCCAGGATTTTTTCTTTTTCGATGAGCTTTGTCCTTTGAACCTGGTGGACATCCTCTCTTCAATTGAGGTACAGCTGATTCTGCTGCCGGTAAATTGTATCCATCTTTGGGGATGTCAATACTAGCTGGCGTATTGACAGCAGGGACGTGTAATCTGACAATCTTCTGGTGTCAGTAAAATTATCCTGTAGTAAATGTACTGTATTCTGAAGATGAAGTATCTTCAGAATCGCATCTTCACATTGTCTAGTACGCAGATCATAATGAGACAAAGTCTTTGTGTCCCAAGAAATGGTCTCAGAAGTTTTTGGCTTCTTAGACTGTGTGCCTAGTTTTGGAAAAACACTTTCATCAAACTCACAGTCATCAAGACGTGCCTTAAATGCGTCACCCGTCAGGGGTTCAAGATATCTAATTATAGAGGGTGAATCAAACCCTATATAGATACACAAACGACGATGTGGACCCATTTTGGTCCTTTGAGGTAGTGCAATGGGGATGAAGACTGCACAACCAAACACTCTCAAATGAGAGATATTCGGAGGTTGACCATACGCTAGCTGCATCGACGATAAAATATGGCCATCAGAGGGCCGTATTCTGATAAGCGATGTGGCATGCAATATGGCATGTCCCCAAGCATTAACATGCAACTGTGATTGTATCAGCAATGGACGTGCAATCCATTGCAGTCTCTTTATCAGAGATTCTGCTAACCCATTCTGGGTGTGAACATGTGCTACTGGATGGTCAACTTCGATGCCAGTTGCTCAGCAATAGTCTTGAAAGACTTGAGAAGTGAATTCTCTCGCATTATCAAGACGTAGTTTCTTGATATGTTTATCGGGGAAATGAGCCCGCAACTTAATTATTTGTGTCAATAGCTTTGAAAAAGCTAGGTTGCGGGTGGACAAGAGGCACACATGAGACCATTTTGATGATGTATCTATCAGTACCATAAAGTACCGAAATGGGCCACTTGCGGTGTGATAGGCCCGCAAATATCCCCATGTATTCTCTCCAAGAAGCTAGGAGACTCTAATCCCACTTTCAGTAGGGATGGTCTCGTTATTAGTTTGCCCTTGAAACAAGGTAGACATGGAAAATCACCCTTCTGAAGAATCTTCAGGTTCTTCAGATTATGTCCAAAAGATTGGGTGATGATGCGGTGCATCATTGCCGATCTAGGGTGACCAAGTCTGTTATGCCAGAGTTTGAATCCTGACGATGTAAGACACTTCTGGTGCATAGTCAAATTAGCTTCTATAGGTTGAATATGAGTATGATAGAGACCCGACATGAGTCCTTTAAATCGTTCTAAGACAGTTTTAAACCGTCTTTTTGACGAGTAACATACAGATATTCATCCTCATTTATATCTTTAGTTTCTAAGTGATATCCGTTTAAACAAATATCCTTGAAACTTAACAGATTCCTATTTGATTTAGGAGAGAAAAGTGCATCTTTTATTATTAGTCTCGTGTTATTTGGGAGCAAAAGCATTGCTTCACCAGATCCTTCAATTATGTTTGACAGTCCTGAAATAGTAATGACAGGACCATCATAATCATTTAAGCTAATAAAATAACTTTTTCGCGAAGGATTGTGTGCGTCGAGGCACACAATCACACTAGGCACTCACACTTTATCTATAGAACATGAATTCAATACTTTAATAAAATAGACATTCTTTATTGAAAAGGAAAGATATAACATGAGTAAGCAAACTACAGATGAAGTACTTATAAAATATAAAGTAAATGCATAACCGATAAATATGACATCAGTCTAGGAGGTCGTCATACTCGAAATCGTACATTGTGAACTTGGTTAACGACTGGTTTTCCACCAGATTTGTTTCAACGGGAGACTTCAGGCTCGCCTGATACAAATCTTGGAGGTATCGTGGAGTACGACAGTTTCTTGACCAATGTCCAGTCATGCCACATCTGTGGCATTTGTCCTCCCAATTTTTATCGGGAATATACGTCTATTCAGTGTTCTTTTTCTTCAACTGGAGCTTCTTCTTTCCATCATTGTTGTTGCTTTGGGGAGGGGGGTTGTTCTGGGGAGGACCTCTGGCCTGCCTCTTAGGGGCTTTCCCTTTGTTGAGTTTCCCCTTCTGTTTGTTCTTCTGCTTCTGGGAAGAAATTTTGTGACCCTCAGGGAGAGAAGCTGAGCCTACAGGGCGTAGGTTATGTGTGGCCAGTAGCAAGTCTCTGTTTTGCTTTGCCATGAGAAGCAGGAGTGCAGGTCAGAGTAATTGGTGAACTTTCATTCACGGTACTGTTGCATGAGGATTGCATCCTTCTCATGGAAGGATGTGTAAGTCTTTTCCAGCATCCGTTCTTCCGTGACATCTTCACCACACAACTTCAGGCGTGAGGTGATATCGTGAAGTGCTGAGTTATACTCAGCAATGAACTTGAAGTCCTGAAGCCGAAGATTTTTCCACTCATAACATGCATGTGGGAGGATCACATCTTTCTGATGTTTATATTTGTTCTCCAGTGCAGTCCACAACTCTAGTGGATCTTCTACAGTGAGATGTTCGGCCTTCAGGGTCCGATCAATATGTCGCCTGATATAGATTATGGCTTTTGCCTTATCCACATCAGAGACTATTGGTGTAGAAGCTGCCTCAGCAGTGCCAGTTTTCGTGGCTGTAGCCATAGGCTCAGGAGTAGAGATTGTGGCCATAAGGCCCTGTGCGCGCAAGTGGAACTTCAGGTCCACATGCCAGCTCAGATAATTCTTTCCAACCGTATCGAGAACTTCAAAGTCGATGCTCGCTATTGTTGCCATATTATCTATGCATTTAAAATAACATGAATTAATAATAAAGCATATTAAAAGTTCATGTAAAATTAATAAATTAGTTGCATGGATCGGCCAGTCACCACATAATAAAGTCCAAAATCCATAAGATATACAGTCCAGAGAATACAAAAGACAAAAATGGAAAAGTACAACTTAGAAACCAATTGGGGTCCCAGCAAATTTGCAATTTTGCCTCCGTCTTCAAAGAAAGATACTCCGGTCTTTGGCTTATACAAATATATCCTCACTACAATTCAATTTCTCCCAAAAAAGAAAAGAAAATGCGAGGAATATAAAATGGTGACAAACTGGCCGATCCAAAACCACAACGTAATTTATTAAACATCCACGTAATTTATAAATTATGCAACAAACACAGGCATAAATCATTGTGCAACATCACATGCAAATAATTATATGGAAAAATTAAAATATTTAATAATTACTTAGGCCACGAGGAGACATATCATGCACCGTTAGGTTAGATAACTAATAGCAGAGCGATCTCAGGACCTTTCATAATTATTAAACATGAAAATACTAATTAATCCAATGTAATAATTATGCAAATAGTGATGTTATTAATATTATATGGACCAAAAACATCATTTTATTAAGAAAAATTCTCCAAAAATTAAAATTTATTGCCAATAAATCAAAATGCAACTCCAATAAATTTCAACTTGGCTGGAAATTTCATAACAGTAAGGTTTAACAGCAAATTCTTTCATATTTTTGTACAGAATGTGACAATTCAATGTAAATGAAAGTTGTACATATATGTGTCGTGGGTTCACATATCAATTATTATGAAGTTTTGATGAGTATTCTATTTTCTACTGAATTTATGCCAAAGTGTACATGTGCTGGAATTGAAAACAGAAACTGCATTGACTACATGAATTAATTACTCCTAATTGCAGTTCAATTCAGCAAAAGTGGAAAACTACAAAATTGTAGATCTTGAAGTTATCTTTCCAACGAGACCAAGAACACTAAATTTCATTAAGTATTGAGGGACTGATCACTGTTTTCGTGAAAGGTGTCCAGACTGGATAAAATCAGACATGTTGGAAAGATTAAATTCTTACTCCTATCATCAACAGTCCGAATTAGACAAAGTTCTCAACATGAAGGTTGTAGAAAATAGTCCAAACCTTTAGCCATAAAATTTTCAGAACAATATCAATTCTAGATTAAGAGGAATAAACAAAATAATGAGCATGTAAATCTGTCCTGATTTCCAGCAACATATCATGAATGAAATGAACTAGTACCTAGGTGTCCAGCCGATCCGGACGCTGATCTGGCCTTCGGGGCCTTTGGCATGCCGCTTCAAGCGGGTTAGTCGTCAACAGAGATGAAGACAATAATGGAGATATTTTTTTGTAATAAAATAGTTTTTATTTGTATTTTGATTTGATTATTGCAGGTAACATGCATATGTAACAAAAAAAATTTATGGTCCATAATCTATATCTACGGGAAAAAAAAGTATTCCTCTAGATCAACGATCTACGGAAAACCCAAAAAATCCGTAAATTGAAAAAAAATCCCCACTCCTGCAATGCTTTGCAAGTAATCGATCGATCGTCGTCGCAAAAACTAGATTCCTTCGCAAGAGGGAAAAATATGTGGGTAAGATGGAATAAAATTTTGTGGCTCAAAAAAATTTCTAGAGCTTCATGCTAATAACTTGTTTGGAGAAAGAGCAACCATGGCAATAGCCCATTGTATCCTTTTATTCATTCATAGTATAGGAGGTAGCCCAAGGGTTCACCCCACTACATGGTAGTGATGCGTTATGGTGGATAATGAGGTAGGGGAGACCATAAGTCTCCCTCACTCGTAACATGTATTTAGTAAGAAAAGTAACTTTAAATTATATTGATTTAAATTTAACTTTATTTTTTAAACAAGGAAAATATTATTACATTTAAGGCATGTTCCAACTGTTGAGAATGATTTTGTGGAAAGTTAAGGGGTTGTTGAATCTTGATGTGAAGAAAGTTTGATTGTGTGTTCCAAATGTATGAAAATTGGTTGAAAAGTAGTTTTGAGAAGGTTGTGTGGGGTCCAAACAACTTTATTATGTTCCAATTGTTTGGAAAGTTGTTTGGAAAGTTGGATGAAGAATGTTATGTGAGGCATACTAATTATTAAACTAACATATTTAATTATAATCATTAAACTAACCATTTAATAATTAACTACACTAATTAATTAACTATCAAATAACCTGCTAACTGTTGAATTAATTAACTATTAAATATTAATTAATTAACTAATTAATTAACTATTATCTATTAATTAATTAATGCTTATGAGTATCATAAGGAGTGGATACTTCTGGATCCTGAGTTAGGGATAACTGCCTCAATAAAAACTTTAGCTGTGGAAAACCCAGTGGGAAAAACCAATAGCCAAGGAAAAAGAGTACAGTTCCCCATAACTTCCCCTGATTAGTCGAAGTATTTAGCGGTGGATACTTCTGGATCCAGAGTCAATGAGGTTGCCTCGTTAAAACCTTTAGCTATGGAAAACCCAGTGGGAAAACCAATAGCTAAGGGAAAAGAGTACAACATTTCATTTGACTCCCCCCTGATCTGAACAAGCTGCAGGCTTGCAGATCTCCTAGGTAACTATACATCAATCTCTTACAATATTTCAAGAATAAGTACAAAATACAAGACATCGCTAATCTATACAAGTATCGCTCATCTATACAAGTAGCATTCATATATGGCAACTACTGAATCTGAGGGAACTCTTCTGAAGAGGAGCGGTCTACAGACTCGGTAGGTAGCTCCACGTCTTTGATCCAGTCGTCACTGTGTCTGCGAGGTACTGCAGGACCTGGCTATGCATACTCATGATTTGCTTCTTGGATGATGAGCCTCTCGGGATGGTAGGATTGATGTTGCCTTGGAAGCACGCTTTGCTGTTCTCCAGGAGTTGGTCGTTCCTTTGTTGTAGTCATCGTAATGATCTGTAACCTGTATCTGCAAATACATTTAACATGTTGGATGATCCTTGACCCTTGGAGGTAGCGCAGAAGCTACATATCTCTAGTCCAGTGGTGCGCTGCAGGCGATGCACTGTATCTGGTTAAAGGGTTTACTGCCAGATAAAGGAGTGTGCAAAAGACACTTGAGTAAGGCACTTCAGGACCTAGGATATCCTTCCCCTCTTCCAGTGAACGGAAGGGGTCTTAATGTGCATCCATACAACTAGTAGGTGTATTAGTGGATTGTAATTATCCATGTTTCTTCATCGACTGGATGATAATTTCATCTTCTTGATGATAATTCATCTGCTGGATGATTATTCATCTTCTGGATGGTTATTCATCTTCAGGATGATGGTTTCATCTTCGGGATGATTATTCATCTTCAGGATGATGGTTTCATCTTCGGGATGATTATTCATCTTCAGGATGATGGTTTCATCTTCGGGATGATGGTTTCATCTTCAGGATGATTATTCATCTTCAAGATGATGGTTTCATCTTCGGGATGATAGTTTCATCTTCAGGATGATAATTCATCTTCAGGATGATGGTTTCATCTTCAGGATGATGGTTTCATCTTCAGGATGATGTTTCATCTTCAGGATGATGTTTCATAAGGGTATGTTGTCACATCATCCATAGCAACATAGCCTAAAATTATCTTTGCCAATCGTATGGTTTTCGCAACTATGACCAAGGGGTCTGATGCATCAGTTCCAATAATTTTGTAAGTGAGTTAAGCTCATCTTACATGGTTACTTCCTAGTTTTAGCGAAATAAACCTCCAAGCTATAGCCTTTTGCTTATAGCATACGATTTTATTTATTTATACAATACTCAGTAACACACAGGTTTGATATCTTTTGATATCAGGACTTCGGGTCCAAACACTTCACAATTCATAAGTGAGTCCAGCTCAACTTATTATTACCTCGTTCCACATAATCTGGCCAAATTTCTGCGTTTGCTTCAGGAAACGGAGATTGGGAACGATATCTATGGCAAAATGAAATGTGAGTAATTGTCGACAAGTGTGTTTTATCCAAATACCTCTCCGTGTACGTACCTTATTCAATTTATTCCAGATTTATCTCTTCAGGAGGTTCCGGAAAGGGAGAGGATATGGAGATGAGCTCACTTTCCTGTGGTGGTATTGTTTTAGGGTCTCGTGGTATGTCCTCTCATCCATTAAGGATATCCACTTCTGCTACTGGTGGATTGCATCCATTATATTTGGTATGTCATTCCTAGCTGGATTTTTAGTAGCAGGGATGTGTGAATTTGACAATATTTATATTGTCAGTAGCTATGTCTGATAACTGTTTACCAGTTTCATAAGTGTGGATCTTCAGGATCTCATCACTATTCATGATAATCAGATCATATGTATTAATGTTTTAAATGGTCAAATTGAGCTTCAGGCTCATGGATGATTATAGTATTTTTGTTAAACCTAATACTGGGGAATTAAGGTTATAAATGATCTTCAGGATCACATCAAGTCTTTAAAAGAGGGCCCATCAATGCACGTCTTAGGAGAAGTGATTTAAATGCTTCCACTGTTCAGAGTGCTCAGAATCAATTTATCTGGTGTAATTACTTCTGATAAATAGTTCTGTGTTCTGATGGTCCATAGTGGTGATATGGGGATGTATACTCATCATGGCTCCATCGATAAGATGTGCGCTAAACGCTTCCCCCGTTTAGGGGTTCTCGGAAACTGTTTATATGAGGTGATCAGGCTCATATAAATAGGTTCTAAGGAGGCGTTCTGATGGTTTGCATGTTCCCACATGGTCACCTACAACTGGATTTCTAATGGGCAAGTAATCCGTTTAAATCATTTTAATGATTTACATATAACCCATTTCTGGGTGTGAACACAAAGCTTCAGGGTGTTCAATTTTCTTCCAGTTGTTAAATATAATTGATTTCTCAGTGTTATCCAAAAATCCGCAATTTAGTAATGTGTCCCATTTGCTTTGGAAAAGCTGGACTGCGGTTGGATAATAGGTTTGATAATGACCATTTTTAGAGGATAGATGGATGAGTACTCTAAAGTACATCATCGATCAGCCTTATGTAGGTAGTGGATAAGTCCACTTTAATTCCTCAAGTACTCTCAAGAGACCCAAAGGTCTTATTATTTTAATGATGATAATAAATATATCATCTTAAATTCTATTAGAGGAAGTTTTGAGAGTCAATGTCCACGTGTAGTGGAGATGATCTCATAATCATTTTTCCCGTTAAATGGGATAATGATAATGCACCATTCTGAGGAAACTTCGTGTTCTTCAGAATTATAAGATTGGTTAATGATGTCGTGCATCATCAATCGATGGTGGCATATTATATCGTTCCAAAGTTAATAGTTGGACGATTCTGGACACTTCTGGTGTTCCATTTGCTTACTCTTTTCGAATTTATGTGAGACTTATGAAAGTCAATTAAAATGCTCAAGTTAATTTTGTCCGGTAATATGTGAACTATGGTCAAACTGTGAAGGATTTCATCTTCACATTGACAATTACGCGGATCATAGTGGGACAAAGCTTCTAGCTTCATTGATTTCTTGAGTCATTAATTAGGGATTTCGTTTTGACGAATATCCATCGAAACTTGGTAAGTTTCTTTTATTGATTTTTGAGAGTAATGGGCATCCTCATATAGAGTATTCAGGTCTGTAAAACCTGAATCTCAAGTAGACGTCCAAAAAATAGTTTTCAATTGGACTATTATTAGGGTTAACTATTTTTGAAAGCATACGTCTACAACTATATTTGAAAAATACTCACTAAGAATTATGTTATGACACCATATTAAATTTGTTTTCAAAGTCTATTTGTCCTTGAGGAGTAGCTAATATACAATAGGTAGATCGACCTTTGTCATGTAGACTAACTTTGTATATATTTTTCTATGGCAATGACCATTTATAATGCAAGAGCATTATGGGTCTTATCAGAACTGCTGGGTCTGATCTTGGTTTGCCATAGCTAATTCCACGTCGAGGATATCATATCTTCAATTTCTATTTTAATATCAGGACTAAGTTGGTCCTAGACTTCCTATGTTTTCAGTATTCAGTATTGTTATTTATAAGGAAGAATGAATAGTAATCTCTTTAAGGAGATATATACAAGGGAAAGAGCTTGTTTCTATACTTACACTTTACAAATTTATGCGGGACTTTTTTAAGTCCATTTGAATGATCACGTACGATCTTCATGCCATTATATTCTTGAGTCATTCAGGTTTTATGTGGATAAAGAAACATGCTAAATGGAAATAAATACGTGGGTGCGATTTCATAATGTATTTCTCACTTATATATTAAGTCACGACTTCAGGCGTGAACATATATGCAATGCTAGATTCAAGAATCTTTCCTTGTAAAGTGAGATTGCTCTAAAAGAGTTTTAGCGGTGTTATGGCACACTTCTGGTGTCCGTATCGGTCTATCTAGACCATAGATCTGTGAGATCTATATACCGCGAAGTGCGCATCTTTAATAAGATGGCATAAAAAGTTTTCGCATAAAACCTCGTATTTTTATTTTCATTTTAGTTGAGCAAAAGGGTGTTGACATAAAAATTTGAACTTCAAGTTCAATTGTCAGAATAGATATGATATTTAATCTTTTGAAGAATTTTTTATTTGTGTGCCATTATACATAATTATAGTTATAAGCATTTGCATGAATTAGATAACATGTAATAAACATATCATGCATATAATATAAAACATTTAAGCAAAATAGTATGCACAAAAAATGTCATCACATGAAGAAATATATATAAATTTATTTATTTATATATTTCGGATTTTTTTTAAAATAAAATAATTTAGGCACACGGGCTTCAGGTCAGTTAGGCTTTTCCCTTTGATGAATGTCCGTGGGCTTCAGGCCCATGCCTTAAAAAGAAAATAAGTTGTCTTTTATCTTTTTCTTTTCTTTTTCTTTTTTTTAAATAACAACAGCAAGCATTTTTCTTGGCCTTTATAACCACAACAAGAATAATAAATGGCAGCAAGCATGACTCATGTAACATATAATTAAATTAAACATTATATGTCCCAATGTTACTATAAGCAATTAATTTGGATGACCCATTCAATACCAAAAATATTAATTGGTCAAAGTCCAACGTCCCTGCACACAGGGACGGCTTGAATCCCAATGGCTAAGCCCTTCAATCTCCTATCATCAATCCGATCATCTGAGAGTAGCCCCATGAACCCCCTGGACGGATAAACAAATCCCTCCATATGCCGAGCAAATAGGGATGGGGCTGAGCCCCCATGGCCAATTGACGAAGGACACGGATCCTCAAGGCCAAACATCGGAGGAGGGGTGCCGAAGCCTCACGGGTCAACGGAGTTGGGGACGCAGCCTCACTGCATAGGCCAGGTGATCGACAGGGAGAGGGTGGTTCGTTTGTTTTTGTATAATTTTCAAAATAAGGCAAGTCTGAATTGGAATCCAACTGTATATTATCTGTAACAAATTAATTATGATATCCTTGTGATGTGTTGTTTTTTTTTGTTGACACATCCTTTGCAATGTCATGTATGTGTCCTATTCATAACAGGCATGACAATATGAAGCAATTTCAGACATGTTTGCAAGCTTTGTAAATATTCTTACATTTATCGAAGGAGGAAACTTTGACTACTTTCATCCAGAGATTAAATAAAATGAATGCTCTGTGTAGTATCTTGACAAAATATTCAGGTTGCAGATGTATAAAATCATTTACACCAATCCTACCATGGATGAACTCATAACAAGCCAACTATATTGGCCATTTACAACAAAACTGTAAAGTACATGCATTGGCTTCTATAAAATGGTTGCCAATTTAAGTGTTTTTGCATTCAATAGTTCGTGTATGAATTGGTTGGTAAGATTTTATAATGGATCGATGAATTACCTCTAACCGGAAAAATCTGGAAAAAGAGATCCGAAGAGAATAATACGATCCATATCCTTGCGACGTCGGTGAACGAGCCGCCAATGAGAATAGATTCCATAGCGCAACCTCCATGCGATGGTGGCTATCCAAATAGCCAAGAAATTGATTCCTTCGCTTTTCGAATAGAAGAAAATTTGATGTGTAGAAATTTTTCTTAAAGCATCGTGCTGATAACGTGTTGAGAATCAATGTCTATGGTGGAGGCCATAGACTATATTTATATAGAGTAACTATTACAAAGAGAAGAATACTAAGGGGCTTTACATTCATTGTTACATTCATGGGTGGATACCAAGGGTCTTGTATGCCAAAGGTCCCAAGACCATTCATAACACTAACTAATTAATTAACTATTAAATATTAATTAATTAACTAATTAATTAACTATTATCTATTAATTAATTAACTAATAAATATCGGAACTTGGATTGAGAAATGCACATTGTTCCGGCAAAGCGACAGAGAAATATCGAAACACGGCATTCCTCAATGCACAGTGCTCCGTGCTCCGTGCTCCGAACAAATTAAATAAAAAACGAAGCGGCTATTGCGATTGGGCGAGGGAGCGGAGAGAGGGGCCCACCATCTCAACTTGCTCAGCTTGTAATCCGCGAAAAATGCGGAGATTTCGCTCGAGAAAGTTGAGATGCCACGGCGGAGCCAGCAAAGCTTTTTCTCTTCGATTTTTTTCTCAACTTTTGGAACACGAGTCGAGAAAGTGGGGTGGAAAAGTGGTCTACAGTTGGTGAATAATGGCATGAACAGTGCTCAAACCCTAGTTTCTCACCCGGAATCCAAGTTTGGAACAGGTCCTTAGTCTACGACATCTCAGTGAAATGCCAAGCAGTGAGGAGCTGGCATAGAGATTAGAAAGAGCAGGCAGATACATGAGAAATAAAGCTACGAATCCATGCGAATTAGGTTTTAGTGTCGTTTTGATTTATAAAGTGACAACTAAAGACTGTGACTGTTGTTATTCGTCAATAGTATAAAAACATCATGTTACTGTTAATTGAAGATTTTTTAAATGTGTGCGTCTAAAGTGTGAGGGTGTAAGATTAGTTGAGTTTGGGTCGGTTACTAATCAAGCAATTTAAGAATGAGGCTACAAAGAATCAAGTCGAACGCTAACTGGTTGTAAAGGACAATTTTCGGAGCTCCGGTGCTCATCCTAGTGATTGAATCACCCGGCTGCCTCGATGGAGTCCCGGGTTTGAATCCCACTATACATATTCCCTTTTAATTTTCATTATTTTTCAGTTTTTAGGGTTCCGATGGATACATAGCTTCTCCATGTTCGAGGTTAAGCGATCAGGGCGGGTGTACACGTGTTTCACGACCAATGTTTCCTGCTTTCCGATGGATAAAAAGTGACAATTTTCGAGAAAAAGCAAAAAAAATAAAAATAATTAGCAAAATGATCAGTAAAAGTGGAACTTCTTTGCGCACCTACCGTTTTACTCGCGCGCACAATCGGAATTCGACTTATTTACAAGTTTTCCATTCAAATTTTCTCACCGTGTATAACAAATCTAAATCCCAAAACTACCCCCGTTGTGCGTGGTGAGTAAAACGGCCGACGCCGATGCCAATCCCCAGCCCCGCCCCCTCCTCTTCCCCCCGCCACCGACCTTCGTCATCTTCCACTACCCCATCCTCCGACAACACATCCCCCTGCTGCCCCCATCCTTCGACAACCCATCCCCCTCATCGCCCCCTCATCTGACTACCTAGAACACACACACACACACACCCCCCCGACCATTTTCATCTTCCCCAGCCCTTCGTTGCCTCCCTCCAGCGACCATCTTCATCTTTCCCAGCCACCTCCGTTGCCCCACCATCGACCCCGGCCCCTCCCCCTCCTCCGACATCCCCAGCCCCGCCACCCCCCTCTTCGACTTCCCCAGCCCTGCCGACCCCTCCCCTCTCCCACCGCCGTCGCCACCTCCTCTGCCCCCTCTGCCCCTAAGCTAAATTATCATCATCTGTATCAAGTCACGGAGGCGCAATTCACGCTATTTTATCCAAGAATTCCACAGGTAGCGATTGTGATAGCACACGCCAATCTCATTCACCTTGTGCTAAAACAAAGTTATTAAGAGATTTGCCCTCCAACTCCATTGGTAAAGTCTGGGTAACATAATTCCTCAAATAAACCACTGGTTGCACCCGTGATCATATTTTCCATATTTGCCAATTTTCCCCACTATCATATTTTCCATACAAGAGTTGGACCCAAGTGGCATTCGGATTATGCATTGCACGCCACGTGGTTTCCATAAGGCACGCCTCATTCATTTCTTTGATATGCTCGACTCCCAGGCAACCCTTATATATTTGTGCACAAGTTTTATTCCATCACACTAAATGAAGTTTGTGTGTCTCAGTGTCAAGTCCCCATATAAAGTTTCTTTGCCTTTGCTCAATAATGCGACACTTGTTGCTTGACAACTTTTTAGGAAACATATGGAATAAAGGCTAGCTTTGAATAGTAGATCGAGCAAGGGTGGTTCTTCTTGCCATAGAAAAACACTTGCCTGCCAACCACTCAACCTACTATTAATGCGATTCAAAAGTTCCTCAAAGTTTTTCTTGCCTGCCTTCCATGCTCGTCGCCTTAAGAGCTCCTATATCAAATGTAGCATTCATGATCTCAGAATTATCAAATGGTTTAGAGCAATCCTCCAAGCTGCTCTCCTGCCAACTGAGAAAATAAGTAGTAAAGAAAGTAGACATACCAACACAATCTTCAAACAACATATTACGAAAGAACGTCGTAGCAATGTCACAAAGTGCCTGATCATCATCAATCCAATCACCAGTATAATTCTTAAGTGCCCTCAGTATGTTGTGATTCCGTCTCCCAGTTGTTTTAGCAGGATAGAATGATGTATTACTATCACCATCATTAATCCATTCAAAACGGGATTTCTGATGCCATATGGTCTCCTCTTGGTCAGTAAGTGCTTGCCTCGAAATATTGCAATTCCCAAGCACATGAGGTCAAGAAGTAATAAATCCCGGTGAGTCCAGAGTCGTATTCAATAGGGACAAATCTCGTTTGCAAATTCACAATTAGAAATTAAGCTTAGAAGTAATTCGATAAGAACCAAACCACCTTTCGAAGGCAAAATGGGTTTTCAATGATTTGAGTATCAAAATTATACTAAACTATGCTAAGGGGTAGTGTGGGTGATGCAATCAGAGAAGGGTGTCTGTGTTATAATTTTATTAGGGTTATGTCCCAATATGCAATCCAATCTTCCTGATAACTCAATGATACCTTTTGAGCAACCATCATCGGATGATTCTCTTATGGGGATTAAGCACAATTACATCAAAGATATTCATCGGATTAATGGGTTCTAAATTCTAATCACTGGGTAATTCCTCGTGGCACATCACCCTATTCATTCTAGGGCCCCTCGACGGGTCTTATTCATGTAGACAATGCATCGCGTCACGTCATTCTTGGATCCTTCGATGGGTAGAGTAGACATATATAGATAACAATGTAAAGGACCCTGCGGGGCTACACACACACTAGAGGGGGGGTGAATAGTGTAATGGCAAGCAAAGTGCTTAATTAAAAGTTACTGAAATTAAAGCACAATAAGCAGCGGAAAATAAACAGAGTGCTCAACAACAACAATCATAAACACAAGGATTTTACCATGGTTCCCCAAAACTTGGGTACGTCCAGCCACTCCAGTATTCACTATAATTCCCACAAAGAGATGTGAATACAATCTCACACAGAGGATTTAGGATTCCTACAAAGATATATCCCTACTCTCACACGGAGAGACCTCACACAAAGGATTTGTTCTTCCACACAGAAAGAACCAAACTCTCACAAAGAGAGTAACTCCCACAAAGAGAGTATCTAATTCCCACACAGAGAATTAGGGTTTCGAACAAAAAAACAAAACGAAACAACACTTACATATGCCTTGATATGATCTTACTAATGTGAAGAAGAAGGCATGCAAGTGAATGACCAAGTGCTTGAGATTAGGCTTTGATTGCACTTGATCTTTCTCTCTTCTAGGAATGAATCCTAACACTTCTCACTTGAGTGTATGAAATGAAGAGAAGATAGATGTTCTCCAAGAAAAGGAATGAGATTGAAATCCCTTGGAGAAATTCCCTAGAGCTTAGATGATATAGCATAAGATTGAAGCTCTAATTAGGGAATGAGGGAGGAGTGGCTTAGAAAAGAGATTAAATGATCTTCTATGATATCCTAACCCTTTCAAGATTTCTAAATGAACTAAGCCAACTCCTATATATAGGAAGCCCAAAGGAACCCATAAAACCAGCCAAAAACCCAAAGGGAAAAAATCTGCAACGGCTAGATTTTGGCAGTTTGCGGCACAGACAGTCAACTGATGAACACATGACAGTCGACTGTTCAACGGCTAGAAAAATCCCAACGGCTATAATCTGCGCCAGGACAGTCGACTGTAGAAGACTACACAGACGACTATAAAACAGAAAGTCGACTATATATGCTTCATCAGGCGACTGCTGCAGGAATGGAAGAAAAACAGAGAGAGATGCATTTTTCGCACTTACGCCTTTCAGACGACTGATGGCCATTTCACAGGCGACTGTAAAAACAGCAACAGGCGACTGTCTTGCAAATTGGGATGAAGCCCAGAAAATGCAAGAAGCGCACAGTCGATTGTCGACCAATTCACATGTGACTGTAAGAATACAGGCGGATGTAAATTGAACATCAGTCGACTGATGCGAAAAGCTCAAGAAGAGTCAATAGAAATGTTGACTTGAGCTATGATGAAGCCCAGAAAATGCAAGAAGCGCATAGTCGACTGTCGACCAATTCACAGGTGACTGTAAGAATACATGCGGATGTAAATTGAACATCAGTCGACTGATGCGAAAAGCTCAAGAAGAGTCAATAGAAATGTTGACTTGAGCTATGCATCACAGTCAACTGTAGAAGGCTCGACAGGCGACTGGAATCACCCAGTCGACTGTAAAACCTTCAGCAGACGACTGTAGGAGAGCCAGAGACGCCAATTGCTTCTTTGGGCTAGATGAACCTATTGGGTTGGATTCTATGATAATCATAAGGCTCACTAAGATGGTGAAATGCAAATGCATGAGAGTATGACCATCTATCAAGGCATTACAATAATCCTAGACTCAAAAAGAGAAATGCAAGTAATTGAAATTACATGGATTACAAATTGCATCTCCTAGAGTCTAAGTCTTCAAGCTCACGATACCTTGATGCTCCCCATCATCTCCAAGCTTTGGCACTCCTTGATGTGCTTCCCTTCATCAAGCTCCAAGCTTTGGCAATGCTCCTCTAGATGTCCATCCATCATCATGCTTCAAGCTTTGGCTTCATTGGATGATCTTCATGACTTCATCCAAGCTTGAGCACTCCATCACTCTTAGAGGTCTTTAAGATATCCCTTGTAATATCATCCAAGCATAATGCTTTGTCTCATCAACATATAATCATAAAGATAAACTGAGACTAAAACATAAGATTGATTAGCACGCTAACATAATGTATTGATCATCATCAAAACAATGTTAGTCTTGAACCCAAGAACTAACAAACGCCTCGCAGCGCATTGTCCTCTTGGGATCCCTCATGGGTAATGTGTATTCACGTATGTAGTGCATCGCGGCACACCATCCTCATCAAACCACTCACTGGTAATGCATTGCAATACAAACATAGATAACCCATCAAATCAATGATTTAAACGTTCAATATGAACATAGATGAATGGAAGCATAGTGGGAATAATCCCTAATTACATCACAACACCCACATAATTGATTAGCCAATCATGGAAATAAAAATACTTACTTTCATTGATAATGACATGAGTTTAATACAAATAGAGAATCAAATACACAAAATCAAGAGATGAAGTTAAGGATTTTAATCACCAAATTGAACTGAAGCTCAGCACTGACCCTTATGCTCAGCCGCCGTAACGGCTTGTTTTTATCAACACAACTATTTACGTATCTAACCCATTTTCAATTTTTTTAAAAAACTATTTTATACTAGTTCGTCAGGAGTTTTACGATTTCAAAAATTTCTTATAAAAATATTTTTGAAGTATCAGACTAGTTTTGAAGTATTTTAGTAAGTTTGGGTTTCATCGAATACCTCTAAATAATCTGATAAAAATTCATTTTCAATTATTACTGTTTTGGCTTAATGAATTTATTTTCTATAAAAACATCATCAAAACGTTTTCAAACTTCTACGGTATCATTCTATGATCATTTAGGGCTCCCCATATTAATTTCGTAATTTTCTGAAGTCAAATCAATAGGGAACCCACACACCCGCTTCCTAAACGTTTTGGCCTAAAACTCGTATCTCCGTAACTCAGATTACGAAATGGACCTCGTATTCACGATCCTCGCAATGATACGAACCCGTGGGTATGTTTTCGTAATTTTTCGGACACGTTTGCTAGTAGGGGAAAAATCGTAATTTCGTTATAAAATTTTGCTAATGGCCTCCACTAATTTTTTTACTTACCCTAATTACATTAACCTAAGCAAAACTTACCCAAATCAGGACTTAAACGTGGGGGGACACGTTTAAAGTTTTCTTCATTTAGTCAAAAGATAAACCTAATTACATTAATTATCCACCAAATCTCATTTATTACATTTGACTAATAACTAAATTAATCCCTATTTAAACCCCCAAACCCCTTCTTCCCTCAGCTAAACCCTAAGCTCAAGCAGTTAAACCCATGCATGGCCAACTCATGCACACCCAAATCCACGCACGCAAGCTTCCCCTCTCCCAGACTCACACACACTCAGGCTCTCTCTCCCTCTCAAATTAACCCAGGGGACATAAACACGCACGGCCTCTCTCTAAACTCTCTCTCTTGTTAAACCGGGACCCTCTCTCCCAGACGCTCTCTCTCTCTCTCTCTCTCTCTCTCTCTCTCTCTCTCTCTCTCTCTCCCCCCCCTTCCCCAGGCCAACTCACAAACTCACCCTAGCCCGAACCTCAGACTCACTCACACTCTCACCCGTCGTCGACTCTCTCTTCTCCGACAACACCCCTGCCCTCGTCTCCGCCTTCACAGTCGTCTCTGTCAGCCCGCCGTCCACCCTTGCCAAGCAACCACCATCGGCCCCGTCGGCAACTACACGCCCACGACGACGTCGGAGGACTCGACCGTCGCCCTCTAGCTCGGAGCCCTCACTCAAGCTCCCTCCGCCGCTCCGACGACCCCGCAGCCACCCCCGCTCTCCGTACAACGCCGCACGCTCGACCCCGCCTCCGCAGACGATGGTGACTCGCCCCTTCGACCCACGCTCCGTTCCTCTCAAGCCACGGAGACGACGACGAGGCACCACCGCCCGTCCACGCCCCCTCCGCCTCCACATCATCGTCGCCACCCTGAAGCAGTCGCCACATCCGTCCGCAGCGCCTCGAAGCAACAAACACCCCATGCTCATCCTCGCCACTGCCTGCATGTTGTCGCCCGTCGAACACATCGGAGCTCCGCTTCACTCGACGCCGCCACGCTCCACGCTCCGCCCCGACCCCGCCTGACACAGTCGCCCCAAGCCCCAACGTCCGAAGACCCCCGCTTCCTCTGCTGCGTGCATGTACGAGAGAGAGAGAGAGAGAGAGAGAGAGAGAACGAAGGTAAAATGAACGAAATACGTAACCGTATTTACGTATAAACGTATTTTCATTGGTATTTAAAATGGGTTTATTGGTTTTAAATCAAAAATAAATAATATATGGGTCAGAAAAATGCAAGACTAGCTCCAGAAATCAGAAATGACGTTCTGGACCCAATGGCGCTGCTTTCATCTCAATCAGACGCTTAGTTTTTCCAGAATAAATTTTTAACCCTAAAAGTTAAATACGTTGTTTTCGTTCAAAAATCAGTAACTTGTTATTTTCATATAAACTGATACGTGATAAAAATATATGTCGTAGTACTCTTCGAGACGGTCATTTTAACAGCTCATTTGTAACTTTCCGATGCAGATTGCATCCGGAACAAATTGTTGAATAATTATGTTACTTAATTAAAAATTAGTTTTTAAATCTATTTTTAGTTTTTTAAAAATTATAAAATTTACTATAAGCTTCTGAAAAATATTTCCTTCTACAGTAATATTATTTTAATCATATCTAGCCTATAGAAAAATTTAGAACGTTTTCTGACACCGTTTCAACCAGTTTTAAAAATCAAAACGACCAAGTTTAATAAATAGAAAATAGTGTGTGCTTTAACCGATTGTTTCTTGTATTTGCAGGTACCAATTCTCGTGCACCAACATCTTTATAAGATCTAACTCCGACCTCGTCTTACCACGACGATCTCAAATAGAGTAAGTCACTCTAATTCTAACATTAGAAATCTGGATAGTGTACTCGTATGAACTTAGGACCTCATATATATTCTCAGAACAGCTATCGACTTGAACCAATGATTAGAGACCAAATTAACTAGAGACCTAATCAATAGTGGAATGACCATGGACTTAAGCAAATGATATTGCCAACTTTTAACTTTGGTCGTTGAAGTACACGACCATCTACTTGGGTAAATTGTGTACTAATTGAAAACCGCATACTCGAAGCATGGATCGGGAGTAAATCACAAAGAATTCTAACTTTAGACATTTAGAAAGTGTACTTTATGGAATTACCGCATGCTCAAAGCATGGATCGGTATCATAGTTGTTGGACTTCAAAGCATTGCTCAGGACTGACATTCTCTGTTAAGGCTTATGCCTTGACCTTTCAACAAGCAAAATTTTTTGGAGTGTTAATGCCTTTGAACATCTTTGGAGTGAGACTATTGTGCATAACTATATTGGTATGTAAGTCGGTCTATCACAACTGTCATTAATATCTTTGCTTTTGAAACAACGGATTGACGTACCGTAATCATGGAACATCCTATTGAAATTGAATATTGATCTGTTGATGATGTGATGGGCCTATAAGACCATACGGATACGGATATGGACATTGATACGGATACGGATACAGTTATAATATGTAATGTGATACAACACGGGTTATGGGGTAGTCTTGAGCTACGAAGTGTGCGGGAGCGACCGGGTCCACCCTTATTTGGTAAGGTGTACCATCACCCTGCAAGGGATGGTAGGTAGATATTCCACGAGTTGCTGCGTGGGATGGGTGCACTTCTGGTTGCATATCGTACACTCGAGCTGAGATTCTTACACTAGCTTGATAGATAAAACACGGGATACGGGGTAGTCTTGAGCTACGAAGTGTGCGGGAGTGACCGGGTCCACCCTTATTTGGTAAGCTGTACCATCACCCTGCAGGGGATGGTAGGTAGATATTCCACGAGTTTCTCCGTGGGATGGGTGCACTTCTGGTTGCATATCGTACACTCGAGCTAAGGCTGATGCACTAGTTTGATTGATGTTGCACTAATTGATTGATACGACCCGACATCATTGTTCTGTCACAACTACTGACTTGATACCACTGTTCTACTAACTAAGTCGAGACTACTCAAACGTGATAGAGCGGTATAATAATAAGCGGTCTTAAATTACTACTGAATCAGTGTCTAGAAAGGAATGGGAAGGGGGTTGGTCAACCAAAGGACTTGTCCTGCGGTTATAGAAGTGACTTGTGCCTTTAAGACCTGACTGCCTGGCTGATTTGGGAGTTAGGCTAGACTTCTTATTATTAGGCCAGCCTACACTATTAGATAGTCAAGCGACACTCATCTTTTCTTAAGTGTTACTATGTCTACCTGGTTGTCTTACTATTGTCATCACATTGCCTGTTGGTCAAAACATTGTTGCTACAATATGCCATGCCACAGTCGTTACTTTTGCACTTGCACAGTCACCTTTACTTTATGCATTACATGCACTTTACTTACCACACTTGAGCAACCGCCAGTACTTTACTTATCGCTCTTACATACATGTCTGCTCGTACTTTACTTTTGCACCTGCATGACCATCTTTGTTTACTATAGTCTGTTCCATACTTTTGCACTACTTTGTTTCTATTGCTAGAATTGTTGTGACTTACCTATGGTTCCATCTCTGTGGCACCGCAGACGACGCACATATGGAGGTAGAAGCTCTTGAGTTAATAGCGCCAGAGTTCGACTATGAGTCCGCAGCGTTCAGAGCTATTTTCAGGTGTGTACTTTCTTTCTTCCATGTATCTTGTTGGAACATTTTTGTACAGTATGGATGTAATAATTGGACACTATTTGAGTATTTTTGTACATCTCTGCATCGTGGCTATTTTGTTTTCACTGGTTAATTGCAGGACCTGCGCAAATACCAAAAAGTAACGGGCCCCGGGAACGGGTCGTTACAGTTTTGGTGGCCAACGCAGGTCCGTGCTAACTACCTCGTGAACAATATAGCAAGATCAGGGTGTACAATATAAAATACTCAAATAGAACTCTCGAGTACGGGATGACTCGAGTGTACACATGTATTGGATATACGGGTGAAGCGTCCTTATTACCATCTTCATTAGGTCTTCCTTGACTCTCATCATCTTCTTTGAACTCTTAACCCTTGCTTAAGAATTCTTGTTCCATTCTTTGGATATACCTTCCCCATTAACCTCCTTTGCTAGCAGTTAGAGTGATTTTTCATAGGATGAGCTATCTACTCACTTATTTTTCATCACCCTTCCTTCAGTTGATGATGGTTAGTCGATTATCCTTCTTAGTCTTAGAGTATTTATAGTTGTGCTTAGCTCACCCAAACTCTAGCATTCTATTTTAAGGAGGGTAGCATTCGATTTTCGATCACCAGAAGTTTGAGTTCGACAACGGAAGCGAATCGAAAGATGCTCAGAAGTATTGGAGGATGGTACTAAAGAATTTGATACAAACCAAAATGAGACGTATAAGCTGATGCCGCTATTTCTTCATCTTTCTTGACCTCGTCGTTTTCATCTATCTGAGCCTATTTTGACTTGGGACTAGCCATAGAAGCTATGGTGATGTCAATAGTAAGTATTTATAGAAGCTATAGTAAGTATTTATAAACATCATTTCTTGTTTTCTTGATGGTAAGATATCACATTATATTATTTACAACCAGATTTACTGGATTACTATCTTTTATATCATCATTTATTTGCTTGAGCTTCGTCATAACATATTTTATTTTTTAGAAAGGTCTTTAAATTTCGAGGACGGAATTATTTTAAGGATGGTAGGATGTAACGGCATGTTTTTATCAACACAACTATTTACAAATTTAACCCATTTTCAAATTTTTTTAAAACTATTTTATAATGATTCGTCAGGAATTTTACGATTTCAAATATTTCTTATAAAAATATTTTTGAAGCATCGGACTAGTTATGAAGTATTTTAGTAAGTTCGGGTTTCATCGAATACCTCTAAATAATCTGATAAAATTTCATTTTCAATTATTATAGATTGTCTTAATGCATTTATTTTCTATACAAACATCATCAAAACGTTTTCAAACTTCTACGGTATCATTCTATGATCATTTAGGGCTCCCCATATTAATTTCGTAATTTTCTGAAGTCAAATCAATATGGAACACGCACACCCGCTTCCTAAACGTTTTGGCCTAAAACTCGTATCTCAGTAACTCAGATTACGAAATGGACCTCGTATTCACGATCCTTGCAACGATACGAACCCGTGGGTATGTTTTCGTAATTTTTTAGACACGTTTGCTAGTAGGGGCAAAATCGTAATTTCGTTATAAAATTTTGTTAATGGCCTCCACTAATTATTTTTTTACTTACCCTAATTACATTAACCTAAGCAAAACTTACCCAAATCAGGACTTAAACGTGGGGGGGACACGTTTAAATTTTTCTTCATTTAGTCAAAAGGTAAACCTTATTACATTAATTATCCACCTAATCTCATTTATTACATTTGACTAATAACTAAATTAATCCCTATTTAAACCCCCAAACCCCTTCTTCCCTCAGCTAAACCCTAAGCTCACGCAGTTAAACCCATGCATGGCCAACTCATGCACACCCAAATCCACGCACACAAGCTTCCCCTCTCCTAACTCACACACACTCAGGCTCTCTCTCCCTCTCAAATTAACCCAGGGGACACAAACACGCACAACCTCTCTCTAAACTCTCTCTCTTGTTAAACCCGGACCCTCTCTCTCAGACGCTCTCTCTCTACTCTCCCGCTCTCTCTCTTCCCCCAGGCCAACTCACACACGCACCCTAGCCCGAACCTCAGACTCACGCGCACTCTCACCCACCGTCGACTCTCTCTTCTCCGACAACACCCCCGCCCTCGTCTCCGTCTTCACTGTCGTCTCCATCAGCCCGCCGTCCATCCTTGCCAAGCAACCACCATCATCCCCGTCGGCAACCACACGCCCACGACGACGCCGAAGGACTCGACCGCCGCCCTCTAGCTCGAAGCCCTCACTCAAGCTCCCTCCGTTGCTCCGACGACCCCGCAGCCACCCCCGCTCTCCGTACGACGCCGCACGCTCGAACCCGCCTCCACAGACGATGGCGACTCGCCCCTCCGACCCACGCTCCGTCCCTCTTGAGCCACGACGACGACGACGAGGCACCACCGCCCGTCCACACCCCCTCCGCCTCCACATCATCGTCGCCACCCTGAAGCAGTCGCCACCTCCATCCGTAGCACCTCGAAGTAACAAACAACCCACGCTCGTCCTCGCCGCTTCCTGCCTGCTGTCGCCCGTCGAACCCATCGGAACTCCGCTCCACTCAACGCCGCCGCGCTCCACGCTCCGCCCCGACCCCGCCTGACACCGTCGCCCCAAGCCCCGACGTCTGAAGACCCCCGCTTCCTCCGCTGCGTGCATGTACAAGAGATAGAGAACGAAGGTAAAATGAACGAAATATGTAACCGTATTTACGTATAAACGTATTTTCATTTGTATTTTAAATGGGTTTATTGGTTTTAAATCAATAATAAATAATATAGGGGTCAGAAAAATGCAAGACTAGCTCCAGAAAATCAGACATGACGTTCTGGACCCAATGGCACCGGTTTCATCTCAATCAGATGCTTAGTTTTTCCAGAATAAATTTTTAACCCTAAAAGTAAACTACGTTGTTTTCGTTCAAAAATCAGTAACTTGTTATTTTCACGTAAACTGATATGTGATAAAAATATGTGTCGTAGTACTCTTCGAGACGGTCATTTTGACAGCTCATTTGTAACTTTTCGATGCAGATTGCATCCGGAACAAATTGTTGAATAATTATGTTACTTAATTAAAAATTAGTTTTTAAATCTATTTTGAGCTTTTAAAAAATTATAAAATTTACTACAAGTTTCTGAAAAATATTTCCTCCAACAATAATATTATTTTAATCATATCTAGCATATAGAAAAATTTAGAACATTTTCCGACACCGTTTCAACCAGTTTTAAAAATCAAAACGACCAAGTTTAATAAATAGAAAATAGTGTGTGCTTTAACCGATTGTTTCTTGTGTTTGTAGGTACCAATTCTAGTGCACCAACATCTTTATAAGCTCTAGCTCCAACCTCGTCTTACGACGACGATCTCAAATAGAGTAAGTCACTCTAATTCTAACATTAGAAATCTGGATAGTGTACTCGTATGAACTTAGGACCTCATATATATTCTCAGAACAGCTATCGACTTGAACCAATGATTAGAGACCTAATTAACTAGAGACCTAATCAATAGTGGAATGACCATGGACTTAAGCAAATGATATTGCCAACTTTTAACTTTGGTCGTTGAAGTACACGACCATCTACTTGGGTAAACTGTGTACTAATTGAAAACCGCATACTAGAAGCATGGATCGGGAGTAAGTCACAAAGAATTCTAACTTTAGAAATTTAGAAAGTGTACTTTATGGAATTACCGCATGCTCGAAGCATGGATCGGTATCATAGTTGTTGGACTTCAAAGCATTGCTCAGGACTGACATTCTCTGTTAAGGCTTATGCCTTGACCTTTCAACAAGCAAAACTCTTTGGAGTGTTAATGCCTTTGAACATCTTTGGAGTGAGACTATTGTGCATAACTATATTGGTATGTAAGTCGGTCTATCACAACCGTCATTAATATCTTTGCTTTTGAAACAACGGATTGACGTACCGTATTGAAAAGTAATATTGTGGAACGTCCTATTGAAATTGAATGCTGATCTGTTGATGATGTGATGGGCTTATAAGGCCATACGGATACGGATATGGACATGGATACAGATACGGATACGGTTATAAATGTGTAATGTGATACAACACGGGTTATGGGGTATTCTTGAGCCACGAAGTGTGCGGGAGCGACCGGGTCCACCCTTATTTGGTAAGCTGTACCATCACCCTGCAAGGGATGGTAGGTAGATATTCCACGAGTTACTGTGTGGGATGGGTGCACTTCTGGTTGCATATCGTACACTCGAGCTGAGACTGTTGCTCTAGCTTGATTGATAATACACGGGATACGGGGTAGTCTTGAGCTACGAAGTGTGCGGGAGTGACCGGGTCCACCCTTATTTGATAAGTTGTACCATCACTTCTGCAGTGGATGGAGGTAGATATCCACGAGCTGCTCCGTGGGATGGGTGCACTTCTGGTTGCATATCGTACACTCGAGCTAAGGCTGATGCACTAGTTTGATTGATGTTGCACTAATTGATTGATACCATTGTTTTGTCACGACTATTGACCCGACATCATTGTTCTGTCATGACTACTGACTTGATACCATTGTTCTACTAACCAAGTCGAGACTACTCAAACGTGATAGAGCGGTATAATAATAAGCGGTCTTAAATTACTACTGAATCAGTGTCTAGAAAGGAATGGGAAGGGGGTTGGTCAACCAAAGGACTTGTCATGCGGTCATAGAAGTGACCTGTGCCTTCAAGCCTTGACTGCCTGGCTGATTTGGGAGTTAAGCTAGACTTCTTATTATTAGGCAAGCCTACACTATTAGATAGTCAAGCGACACTCATCTTTTCTTAAGTGTTACTATGTCTACCTTGTTGTCTTACTATTGTCATCACATTGCATGTTGGTCAAAACATTGTTGCTACAATATGCCATGCCACAGTCGTTACTTTTGCACTTGCACAGTCACCTTTACTTTATGCATTACATGCACTTTACTTACCACACTTGAGCAGCCGCCAGTACTTTACTTATCGCTCTTACATACATGTCTGCTCGTACTTTACTTTTGCACCTGCATGACCATCTTTGTTTACTATAGTCTGTTCCATACTTTTGCACTACTTTGTTTCTATTGCTAGAATTGTTGTGACTTACCTACGGTTCCATCTCTGTGGCACAGCAGACGACGCACATATGGAGGTAGAAGCTCTTGAGTTAATAGCGCTAAAGTTCGATCATGAGTCCGCAGCTTTCAGAGCTATTTTCAGGTGTGTACTTTCTTTCTTCCATGTATCTTGTTGGAACATTTTTGTACAGTATGGATGTAATAATTGGACACTATTTGAGTATTTTTGTATATCTCTGCATCGTGGCTATTTTGTTTTCACTGGTTAATTGCAGGACCTGCGCAAATACCAAAAAGTAACGGGCCCCGGGAACGGGTCGGGTTACGGTCACTTTTTGACCGTACGAATTTTAGCACTTATCTTGTTCGTATGCATAATTTCCATGTTTGATTTTTATTACTATCTTTCGTAGTTCAGACGCGCGTTCGAACCCGTTTTCACGACCCTCTCGGAGGCGTGATCGCCCCGGTATCTTCTGTTTAATTTTTGGACGTCGGTCCACAAATTTATAATAAGCTATTATTATGATTATCTTAATATATGTAATAATATATACTTATTCAAATTCAGTTTAAAACGAACTGAATCATAATGTTATAAAAAAGGATTTTTCTCATATTAGCCCCTTAAATTATGTGTATTTTGATATTAGTCCCTTAAATCTTTTTAATTTGAATTTGGTCCCTTAAAGGAACTATTTAGGTTAAAAATTAAACATTTAAGGGACTATTTAGGTTAACAAAAGGGACTATTTAGGTTAACATTAAACATTTAAGGGACTAAATTCAAATTACAAAGATTTACGGGACTAATATCAAAATACACATAATTTAAGGGACTAATATGAGAAAAACCCTATAAAAAAGTAAGTGGACTCTTTCGTATTAAATCTTTCTAAAACATCTTATCACATCCTATCTTAACAGAACCCTACTCTACAAGAGCTAGTACACCCCTCCCAGGCTCCCACATCAGCCACATTCATGCAACTACCTCTCTCACTCTCTCCATTTCTCTCTCTCTCTCTCTCTCTCTCTCTCTCTCTCTCTCTCTCCCCCCCCCCCCCTAACAACTCCATACAAAGCTATCAGTCCTCAGGCTATCTCATATTCACGTGCTTATCTATTTCAAAAAAAAATAAACCACACCAACTCCGAGAGCCCTACCCATAGGCCTTCACGCATCCAAGCAGACCCCATGCCATTTTCGATCAGCCCCAGCTCTCAGCGCCTTCCCCACTCCCTTCACCCCCAGCATTAAACCCGAACCCACCTCCTCGTCTTCCTCTCGCCACAAACAGCCCGACGACGCTGAGCCACTTTCCCTTGCCGACCCATTCCGGTGAAACCTTTCGGCCCACGACGCCCCGCTCAGACCCCATTTCTTTGCCTCGCATGTTATCCCCGACGAAGCTGCCCTCCGAGCAACCTCTCGCCGCCACTCTTCCCATTTCGACAGCCCTCGACCCACGAAGCCCGTAGTCACCGCCTACGCCTCCCACCGATCTCCTTCCCGACCGTCGAGCCCGCAGCTCCTCTCGATCAGAACCCCGACTCCGACGGAACCCAACTGCCCGTCGACCCCCTCTCACTTCACCGCAAAACTCAAACCCAGCTCCTTGACTCTCCGACCCTTCGACGGCGAACTCACCCAAGCACCAAGGCCCTCGGATTCCCCTTCTTCTCTTCATAAACCAAACACCCCGCCTGCACCTTACTCCCCTCCTCCCATGTTTCAGGCGAAGCCCCTTCACAGACAGCAGCGACCCCGCTTCATCCGTTTAAAACCGCCGCGCTCTCCGGGCTTTCTAACGCCCAGCCTCCTCGGCGTTCCGACTTCCCGAGCCCACAGTCCTAACAGGCCACGGCTCTCCCTCTCTCTCCCCGGAACAGATCCGCCCCATCTCCTTCAATCTCCGCTCTCTCTCCCCGTCATTCAGATCACCTCCTCTACGCACCCAACTCCTCCCGCGGGCATCCCTACAGCCCGACTCCCTCAACGGCAGCTCTTCCCATCGCCCCGACCTCTCTGGTAGCACCTACAGCCCGCCGCCCGCTAACAGCGTTCCTCCGGCGTTGCCCGCTGCCACGACGCACCGCTGCCGTCCCTCAGAGTCTCCAGCCTCCACATCGACCATCACCCCCTCTCCAAACAGCCCTCCCTTAAGCTCCGCCCATTTTCCTCACCACCTTGCTGCTACCAACGACACCACACCACGACCGGCGCCTACCCCGGCTGCAACTGTCGTGCGCACCCTGAGCTCACCGCCGCAGTCGTCAACGCCAACCCACGTGTCTGCCATCGCTGTTCTGAGTCGCCGTCCGATTCCCCTGCAGCGAGTAATGGCAACGTAAATCACACGTAAGTCGTTTCCCTTGTGTGAACAGTGTAAAACATGATGATCAGTTCCTCTTGTTGATTTAATAATAAATATAAGATGTGGTATATATTAGTTATGATATACTAAGAGTATTAAAAGTATTAGCATGTTAGTACTGTGTGTATTGTTATATTATTATATAACTTTGGGTTGCATGCTACATATGTTTAGTTATATAGTATAACAACAATATAATGTATGGTTATTTATTCATAATAGCAGTGTATGCCATATGTATGAGCAGTATATTATATATATTAATAGTAAGTAGTGAGTTATACATATAGGTATATATATTAACAGTAATAAATATTAGGTGAGCAGTGTATTCAATTTTGTTCTTAATTTAATGTTATGAATCCTATCACGTAGATATAATATGTTTTTCTTCGCCACCCGTTACCTTTCCCGAGCCGACGTCGGTATCTTACACGCTACCGGAATCCAACCCCTGACGTCGCTACCTGACGTCAGTGTAGCTCTCGCGTCGTGTCAAGGTATACCTGAACCGTAGGAACCCACACCCGCATGTTAACAAGATAAAAACTGTGATTTCATTGTTTGGATTAACTCACTAATCAAAGATAATAATATGGGACTGTAGGCTGGGCGTTGAATGAGCACATTGGGAATATCTGGACTCATGGATCTGTGACTTGCAACACATCATTTCAGGCAAGTGAAACTTGCACAGTAATCTGTTAGGCCATGTTTTAGGCCATTTTGTAAAATTGTGTAAAAGAGACTAGGCGGTGAAATGATAGTCGCCTAGACGACCATATTTGATCTAGTTTGACAACGAAACTAGATCCGATACCCTACTTGATCTAGCTTGACAACGAGGCTAGATCCGACACCTTTACTATGCTATCATTTCATGCTGACTGTCACGTTTACTTTAAAATTAATTGTACGCACTCTTAAATGCTTATTGTCATGTCATCTTATGCATTCTGCTATGTCATTTCATGCATCTTATCATGAATGTGTAGCACATGCTACTTTAAAATGTAAGCTCCGACGAGTAGGATCTTGACTCCTACATATTGATTGAGGCTAGGTGCACCCCTATGCCATAATGAAAAACACTTCCTGGCTCGTGATCCAGAAGATATACACGTGGAGGGGTAGGGTTAAGCGACCACTCTGCGTAGAAGTGTGCCCGTACAGCCACTTCAGCTGTAAGGCGTAAACTCTGGGATTGGGGTAGGGTTAAGCGACCACTCAGTGTAGAAGTATGCCAGATCAGCAACTTCAGCTGTAAGGCGTAAACCCTGTGCACAATGTGAATGCATGTTTTCATCGTGAAATCGTGAAATCTTGTTTCGTAGCTTTTGCTACAACGTGTCGTGCAAATGTTAACTTTCATGGTCATCTTAAACTGCTACATTCATGCTCATGTTTAAACTGCTGCATTCATGTCATGTCATCTCCATTATTTTAGAACTGCTAGTTGTACACTTTTGCTCTTATGTTTCCTTGCACAAAAGTATCTCTTCCTTTTGGAGATTTTTGCTGACATGTAACCTTTTCTCTTTGGGTGTCACATGTCAGGTTTTGAGCCTGAATTAGCTGCTGAGGACACGGTTTGCTGACGTCCAGTTCGAGGACACCAGAGTTCTACCCTTAGTCTCAGCTGGTGACTTTCCTTGGTTGTTGTTTACTTTCTTAGTAGTTGTTGTTAGGCTGTTCGGTGCGCAACACCATTACTTGTTGTAGTTTCGGCCACGCTTAGGCCTTCTTTTCAGCCTCTGTACTTTACTTTATGACTATCTCTGTAATGTTTGGAATAAAATCGGTGGATGTTGAATGTTGGATAATTTTATTTGTCTATCCCTCATTATTATTATTGTTGTTTCGTCGTAATGCAAAGAACCTGATAATGGATTAAATTACCAGACGCTTATCAGACTGTAGCTTCACAGCTCCAAGTCTGAGCGGACCTCTTCACGTCTCGCCTTCCATACTTGGGAAGCGGGACTGACAGGTTTTAGTGGTGGCCCATGCAGGTCCTCTTTGCATCTGCGAAATATCGGAACAACAATAATGATAGAAACACACATTTAAATATTCGA
This sequence comes from Scilla litardierei, assembly GCA_030789695.1. NCBI lineage: Eukaryota > Viridiplantae > Streptophyta > Magnoliopsida > Asparagales > Asparagaceae > Scilla > Scilla litardierei. The sequence continues at coordinate 312,933,284 of CM061141.1, read as the reverse complement.
AACATTCAAATCATAAATTGAGTCTAATCTGAAGTTTTTCCTTGTCTTAGATGGTAGGAAGACTTGGATAGACGTCCAGGTTTGATAGTCAAGTGTCTTCATCAAGGTTTATATGTACCCGTCTTAGGTTGCCTTAGTAGTCTCTCACCCAGCCCTGACTATATTAGACTTCTAGAGCTTTTCCTTTAGCCGTTCGTTGAGTTCATCACATTCGGGCCCCGTAGAACGTAATCTTGATCCTCTTAGGACCCTTCACTGAGATCTCTATTACAGTCTAGTTCATTAGAAAGTCTTAGTGCTAAGTTTTTCCCAATCTTTAGTCGGGCCGGTAATTTGAACCCCTGATTCCTATCGTTTTCCTGATCACTGCACTTCTGTATTATCGACCGAAGATTTTCATCATAGATTTTCATGAATCATATCCTATGCGTATTTTGTATCTATCATGCGATCATATTCTTTGCCTTCGTTTCACGTGATCGCTTCTTGAGGATTATCGTTAATTTTCGGATCCTCCCCATTGCAAATCCTGATTTCTCTAAAAGTATTTTCAATATTATTTATTTTAAATTTCTTCCAAGTTAAAGTCTCTGGAAAACATTTAGCCTGAGCTTAAATTTCCTACACTTCAGTTGATTTAGATTCATTCTTTGAATTTCGAACTTTTGCCGAAATCTTTAAATTACTACCGTAAAATATTTTCTAACATATATATTAATGCCCGTGTGAATGTTCTATTTCTTTTATATACTGATTTTTCAATAATCCAATAAACCATTTTTCTCTTAATATATGTAATGGCCTAAGTGCCATATACGGTAGGGCATGTAATTTTTGTGTGATATGTACCATATGAATGAAATGAATGTTGGTATTCATGGGTAGTGTGTTTAGTAACTAAGTGGGTGTGTGTAGTGTCCCTTTTTAATACCAGTATATTGGTGTATATCTCTCTTCAATTAATTCTTTAACATTTCAAATTCTGTTAGAAGGTAATAGGACTCAAGAGAGAGAGAGACAAGCTTTCTTAGCAAAAGAATGAGTAACCATGGCACTAGGCCATGGTTCTCCATATATTCATCTAATGAGGGGAGATGGAGGGCCTCAAGGAGACCAAGGGTCCCCATTACTCATAGTAATGGGGACCAATGAAGCGGGTAATGAAGGAGGGGAGGCCAAAAGCCTCCCTCATTCATAACACTCCTCCTTACACATTCATCACTTTGGTCTCAGCATTTGAGGCAAAGAGGGGTGGATACTTCTGGATCCAGAGTAAGTGTGTTTGCCTCGTTAAAACCTTAGCTGTGGAAAACCCAGTGGGAAAACCCAACAGCTTAAGGAAAAAGAGTGCAACCCACGGGTTACTCCCCCTGATCCGTACAAGCTTCAGGCTTGCAGGTCTTTCAATTGTCGCATACCAATGTTCTTTACAAGCTTTACAAAAGTACATTTGGGCAAAGACTTAGTAAAAAGATCAGCTAAGTTGTTGCAGGACTGTATCTGCTGAACTTCGATCTGCTTGTCCTCCTTTAGCTCATGTGTCCAGAAAAACTTGGGAGATATGTGCTTCGTCCTGTCGCCCTTGATGTAGCCCTTTTAAAGTTGAGCAATGCATGCAGCGTTGTCTTCAAACAGGACGGTAGGCTCCAAATCACCGGTCTTCAGGCCAGTAGATTGAAGAATGTGTTGGACGACGGATTGTAGCCAATAACACTCTCTGCTTGCTTCATGGATCGCAATGAGCTCCGAATGGTTGGATGATGTAGCTGTTGTGGTTTGCTTCACCGATCTCCAGGAGATAGCAGTACCTCCGTAGGTAAAAACAAAACCTATTTGGGATTTTGCCGTGTGCGGATCTGAGAGATAACCTGCATCAGCATAACCAAATAATTTGGGGGATGCACCTCACTGGTAGTAAAGTCCAAGATCAATGGAACCCTGGAGGTATCACAGAAGATGCTTTACTCCGTTCCAATGGCGCTTTGTGGGCGCGGCACTGTGTCTGGCTAAAAGATTAAATGTAAACGCTATATCGGGACGCGTACAGTTAACCAGATATAGAAGTGCTCCAATGGCACTGAGGTAGGATACTTCAGGACCCAGTATCTCCTCCCCCTCTTCCAATGGCCGGAAGGGGTCCTTATGTACATCTAGTGATCTTACGACCATAGGAGTACCTAAAGGATGACATTTATCCATATGAAACTTGCGTAGAATTTTCTTTGTATAATTAGATTGGTGTAATAGGATTCCACCTCTTAGGTGTTCTATCTGTAAGCCAAGACAATACTTCGTTTTGCCTAGGTCTTTCATTTCAAAAGTATGTTTTAGGCTTTCAGATATCTCATTGATCTCTGCAGGAGATCCTATGAGATTTAAGTCATCTACATATACAGCTATGATAACGAATCCTGTTCCCGTTCTTTTGATAAAGATACACGGGCAGACTTCATTATTTGTGAATCCTTGCTGTGCAAGGAAATCACTTAGTCTGTTATACCACATCTTACCCGATTGTTTTAGACCATATAATGATCTATGTAGCCTTACAGAGAATACGTCCCGAGGTATCTCTTTCATCTCTGGGGGTAGATTAAACCCATCAGGAAGTCTCTTATAGATATTTTTATCTATATCGCCAAATAGATATGCAGTCACAACGTCCATGAGCTGCATTTCTAGGCTTTCCAGAGAATTTAGGCTTATTAAAAATCGGAATGTGATCGAATCCATGACAGGGGAATACGTATCTTCGTAATCAATCCCTGGTCTTTGGGAAAATCTCTGGGCTACAAGGCATGCCTTATAGCGAACGATCACATTATTTTCATCTCTTTTTCTTATGAAAACCCACTTATATCCCACAGGCTTTACACCTACTGGTGTTTGGACTACTGGTCCAAAGACTTTGTGTTTCAAGAGTGAGTCCAGCTCTACTCTTATTGCCTCGTCCCACTTTGGCCAATCATCTCTGCGTTTACATTCCGCTAGAGATCGTGGTTCGACGTCATCGTCATATTCAGTGACGTGAACGGCAATATCGAACGCAAATTCATCGTCGACGACTATGCTATTTCTGTCCAGTACTTCTCCAGTACGTACAAAATTTAATGATGTTTCTCCTATTGTTTCCTCTGCTGAGGAAATCAGGAGGGGAGAAGTAGCTGGTCTGAGCTCAGCATCCTGTGGAGGGATAATCTTAGTATCTCCATGAGTCTTCCTCTTTCGAGGAACTTTATCTTTTGAACCTGGTGGGCGTCCTCTTTTCATTTGAGGTACAGCCAATTCTGCTGCCGGTGGATTGCATCCATCTATGGGGATGTCAATCCTAGCTGGCGTATTGGCAGCAGGGACGTATGAACGGACAATCTTCTGGTTGTCCGTGAACTTATCCGGCAAAAGATGTACTGTATTCTGGATGTGAAGGATCTTCAGGATCTCATCTTCACACAGATTAGTACGCGGATCATATAGGGACAAAGACTTCTGGTCCCAACTAATGGTCTCAGAAGCTTCTGGCTTCTTAAACTGTGTGCCCAGTTTAGGAAAAAATTTCTCATTAATTTCACAGTCATCAAAACGTGCCTTGAATGCGTCACCCGTCAGGAGTTCAAGGTATCTGATAATAGAGGGCGAATCAAACCCAATATATATACCTAGACGACGCTGAGGACCCATTTTGGTCCTCTGAGGTGGTGCTATTGGGACATATACCGCACAACCAAACACTCTCAAATGAGAGATATCCGGAGGTGCGCCATATGCTAGTTGCATCGGGGATAAAGTATGACCTCCAGAGGGTCTTATCCTAATAAGTGATGCGGCATGTAAAATAGCATGCCCCCAAGCATCCACAGGCAACTGGGATTGCATAAGCAATGGACGTGCAATCCATTGGAGTCTCTTTATAAGGGACTCGGCTAATCCGTTTTGGGTGTGAACATGTGCTACAGGATGTTCAACTTCAATACCCGTTGCCCGGTAATAGTCTTCGAAGACTTATGAAGTAAATTCTCCCGCATTATCAAGACATAGTTTCTTGATATGGTTATCGGGGAAATGAGCACGCAACCTTATTATTTGTGCCAATAGCTTTGGAAAAGCTAGGTTGCGGGTGGACAAGAGGCACACATAAGACCATTTGGTTGATGCATCAATCAGTACCATGAAGTACCGAAATGGGCCACTTGCGGGGTGAATAGGCCCGCAAATGTCACCATGAATTCTCTCAAGGAAACCAGGAGACTCTAATCCCACTTTCAGGAGGGATGGTCTCGTTATAAGTTTTCCCTTGAAACAAGGGAGACATGGAAATTCACCCTTTTGAAGAATCTTCATGTTCTTCAATTTGTGTCCACGGGATTCAGTGATGATGCGTCGCATCATTGCTGTTCCAGGGTGACCAAGTCTATTGTGCCAGAGTTGGAACTCTGGCAGTGATTGGCACGTCTGGTGCTCAATCATATTGGCTTCTATTGGTTGAATGTATGTTTGGTAGAGACCCGACGGGAGTCCCTTGAATCGCTCGCAGATGATCTTCTGGTCATCTTTATGACGAGTTACAATCAGATATTCAACCTTATTTTCATCTATGGTCTCTAAGTGATATCCGTTTAAACGGAAATCCTTGAAACTTACGAGATTCCTATTTGATTTAGGAGAGAATAATGCATTATTTATTTGAAGTCTTGTGTTATTTGGGAGCAATATAATTGCTTCACCAGTTCCTTCGATTATTTGGGACAGTCCTGAAATTGTGATAACATGACCGTTATATTTGTTTACGCTATTAAAATAGCAATGATCGCGAAAGATTGTGTGCGTCGAGGCACTGTCCACTAGGCACTCAGACATCATCTATATAAGCAAAAACGAAATTTTATTTGAGCAAAAATGTAGACAACATTCGAAAATAAAAGTTCGTACTAAAGCAAATAAAAGATGAAGATACATCGAATTCTAAATGCATAGATAAAGGATGATGCTCAATCGAGCAGGTCATCGTTCTCGAAGTCTTTTGCAGTAAAGACTGTTGGCGGCTGCAAAGCCGCCAAGTTTGTTTCAGGTAGAGACTTCTGGATCGCCTGGTATAGATCATGTAGGTGGCGAGGAGTGCGGCAGTTTCTGTACCAATGGCCAGTCATGCCGCATCTATGACATTTATTCTCCCAGTTCTTATTTGGAAGTGACACTTGCTCGGTGTTCTTTCGCTTCCAAGTGAAGTTTCTTTTTCCCTTATTATTGTTTTTGTTTGTCTGGAGAGCTGCACCTCTTGGTTGCTTCATTACAGCTTTCCCTTTAGTGTTTTTAGCCTTCATCTTGTTTTTTCCACTTCTGGGAAGAAACGTGGTGGGCTTCAGGGATAGCGGCAGTGCCAGCTGGACGTAAGTTATGAGTTGCAAGCAGTAAGTCTTGATTCTGCTCTGCCCTAAGTCGGCATGAGATCAGATCGGAGAATTTCGTGAAATTGCGTTCACGATACTGCTGCATGAGGATTGCATCTTTCTCGTGAAACGAGGTAAATGTCTTTTCCAACATGCGATGTTCTGTCACTTCTTCACCGCACAACTTCAGGCATGAGGTGATGTTATGAAGTGCAGAATTATACTCAGCGACGGACTTATAGTCCTGAAGTCTGAGGTTTTCCCACTCATAACTGTCACGCGGTAATATAACATCAATTTGATGTTTATACCGAGCTTCCAGCGCTGTCCACAGGTCCTTTGGGTCCTCAACCGTTAAGTATTCGGCCTTTAAGGTCCGATCTATATGTTTCCTAATGTAGATTATGGCTTTCGCCTTATCTACATCGGATACAGTGGTTGGAGGGCTGCTGCTAGATGTAGCAGAAGCTTCGGCCGCTGCTGGGGCCGAGGAAGGAGCCAAAATGGACCCAAGGAGGGCCATCGAACGCAAGTGGAACTTCAGGTCCACTCGCCAACTCAGGTAATTCGTCCCTGCAGAGTCAAGGACTTCGAAATCGATGCTTGCCAATTTTGCCATTTATCTACGCAATTTAAAATAAGCATGAATTAATTAAAATTCAAAATTCATGCATAAAGAAATAAACAAGTAAAAATGCGGGGATCGGCCAGATACCCAAAAAAGTACACAGTCCAAAGTTCGTTTACAGTCCATAAAAGAAAAGAAAAATACAACTTCGGAAACCCAAAGTGGGTCCCAATATCTTCGTCTTCATATGCTGTTGCACCGAGCTTTGACTTTTTATACAAATTTCCTCACTTACAAATTCTCTCATAAGAAAATAAAAGTGCAAGGAATGTAAATAGGTATACAATGGCCGATCCCGAAAAACACATTTTTACTTATTTAAACATCCACGCAGTTCTAAATATGCTCCAGGCATAAAAATAAACAACCACGCATATATCTCAAGCATAAAGGAAACTAGAAAATATAATTATCTCGTAGACCACGTGGAAACGTCATACACCGTTAGGTTAGTTGACTAACGGCAGAGCTGTCTCAGGATCTTTAAGATAGTTATATTTTGAAAAATAGAATCCTAGTAAACCATAGATAATAATTTGCAAGAGCGATGTTTAAATAAATTGTTCAACATGGAATATATAAATTAATTGTGATTTTACATAGAGGAGAGTCCCTTTAAGTAATTGGCTTCAGGCCATTATTTAGTTGGCAAGAATAATAACCGTTAAGTAATTGGGGCTGCAGGCCCCAAGAATTTATTAAGTTATTAGTAGGCACAAATGGGCTGCAGGCCCAACAGCCAAAAAAATATCAATTTTAATTAAATTAAGCCTACTTTTGGGTTGGGGAAGACCAATAATCCCAAAAACCCTAAGTCTGTCCCCTCAAATTCCACCCCATCAGTTACTGTTTTTGGTCATTGTCGGTGGCCAGAAATCTCCCCACGCGTCAGCCAGAGAAAAAGACCCCCCTGCCGCCCCGCATGGGTGGAGGCGACAGAGAAGAGCCCCCCCCCCCCCCCCCCCGCTGGGGGAGGAGGTGGAGAACGATCCCCCCATCGGGGGGGGGCGCTGACAGAGAAGACCCCCCCCCCCCCCCCGCTGGGGGGCCACCGATTGCCCCCCCCCCGTCGGGGGGGCGCTGCCAGATAGAACCCCCCCTCCAATCAGCCCCCCCCCCCCCCCCCCCCGTCGGGGGGGCGCTGCCAGAGAACCCCCCCCCCCCCCGTCGGGGGGGGGGGGGGGGGGGGGGGCGCTGCCAGAGAACCCCCCCCCCCCCCCGACGGTGGGGGGGGGGCGGCCGTCAATCCCCCCCAATCGTGGGGCGCTGCCAGAGAACCCCCCCCCCCCCGACGGTGGGGGGGCGGCCGTCAATTTCCCCCCCCCCCCCCCCATCGGGGGGGGCGCTGCCAGAGAACCCCCCCCCCCCCCCCCGCTGGGGGCGGCGTACAAAACAGAAGACCCCCCCCCCCCGGTGGGGGGGCGTAACGAAAGCCCCCCCCCCCCCCCCGCCCCGTCGGGGGGGGGGGTTAAGGTGGTCGCAGGAAAAGGTTCCCCCCTTCGGGGGGGACTGAAAAAATTTTTTTTTAAATTTTTTTTTCATTGTATTTTATCAAGGCAAGCTATTGTATTTAGCAGATTTTAAACAAGCCAAAAAGGGGTTGTAAAAAATCATGGCTAAAATATAAATTGTTTATCTACGGGAATAAGAAGCATACCTCTAGATCGGTGATCTAGGGACGACCGTAGAAAAAAAATCCGTAGAAATAAAAATCCGAGCTCCCGAAAACTTCGAGAATGCCGCAACGCTCCAATGAATCGCCGCAGCAACCAAAGATTCCTTGCGCGTAGGGGATCAATTTGGTGGGGATTTTAGGCTTGGATTTTTGCTCAAGGAAGAACTCATGCTGATAACGTGTTAGAAGGTAATAGGACTCGAGAGAGAGAGAGAGAGAGAGAGAGAGAGAGAGAGAGAGAGAGAGAGAGAGAGAGAGAGAGAGAGAGAGAGAGAGAAGCTTTCTTAGCAAAAGAATGAGTAACCATGGCACTAGGCCATGGTTCTCCATATATTCATCTAATGAGGGGAGATGGAGGGCCTCAAGGAGACCAAGGGCCCCATTACTCATAGTAACGGGGACCAATGAAGTGTGTAATGAAGGAGGGGAGGCCAAAGGCCTCCCTCATTCATAACAAATTCTTTCTTTTATTACTTCTTTAACATTTCTAATTCTTTCTATAACCTTCTGTTGATTTCTTTCCTCCTCATTCCATTTCTCTCTCTCACTCTATCTCGTTGGAATGGGGGATGCCAAATTCCCAGCACAAAAAAGGAGGAGAGGCCGAATTAACCCAGGAGAAAAAGAAAGAATGAGCAAAAAATGGCAAAAAATAAATAGAAAGAGGGCTGCCGAATTGCCCAGCAAACAAAAAAACAATAAATAAAGAAAGGAAATGAAGAGGGGAATTTGAGAGAGATGAGCTAGGGTTTGGGCTTGAAAGAGGAAACTGGGGATTCTTGGAGTTGGAGAGGAGATCCATGGTGGAGCTCTTTTGATTTTGAGGTAGGAATCCCAATCTTGTGCTCTAAATATTGATTTAGGGTTTTGATTAGTATGGTGCTTCAATTTTTTATAAATTTGCAATTTTTATTTGAGAGTTGATTTAAAGTTAGTATTTTTATTAAGTGCCATGCCATGTTTCTGCCAAAGGTGGGATTTTTCTTGATCATCCTAACTAAATAGTTGTATAGATGGTATTTGTAGTTGAGATTAAAGTGAAAGCAAGACACTTGCTTAAGCAATGTGTCTCATTTAAGCTAAAGATGACATTCTTCCTAATACCCTTAGCTAAAGTCATCATTTTTATTCATGGGAACATGCAACTAATTATACACAACTAGCTTTTCTTAAGGATGCATATTGGGAAGATTAGCAAGTTGCTTGAGATGATTTGTTAAGGTTTAAGTAGCACGCTTATTTTGTTTAGTGTTGTGGCTAAGCTCACTTGTCGTAAGAGCATCATTAAATGACATGATGATTATGGAATATGGGTTGTAGTAATTTGCTAGGGGACCTTAATTATCTTTAAATAGGTCGCATGAGTTGGCTTAATCAAATTAGAAATTTGTGGAGGTAATTTTGTGCAAGTTTATGAGAAATTGGCATGCTCATGATTGGGTCCTTAATTAAAACCTTCATTTTCCTTGCTCACTTAGAAATTTCATGAGGCTTCTAAATGCTTGCATTAAGGATCTTCCTTAAAGCTTCTTCCAAGTTAACACTTTCAATTAGCCTCTAAATTTAATAAGGATCCTTGAGGTCTTCACTAGGCCTCCCACTTCTTTTATAGATAGTTAACATAGATTCATGTTAGTCTTTCTAAATGTTGCTAATTTTTATGTGGATAGACACTAAGTTTCATGAATGTTGAATTGTTAGTGTAGATGGTTAAGGAAGTTGTAGGGAAATGGTGTGTAACTTCCTTAAGTTTCATCTTTAAGTTAATTCTCCATGTAGCTCTTTAGGGTTGGGTTATTTCTTAAAATCCTAACCCAGAGCTGGAGCCTTCTATATAACCTATATTGTTGATACTAAAGTTAGCATGCAACTAACTGGTGAAATCCTTGTGTCGCCCTTTCAAGTTGCCTCCTTTGCATTATTGACATTGTCACCTTGCTAAGACAACAGTGAGTAATATGACACATCTAGCATTTTGCTTTGAAATCCCAATTTCGTTTTAAGGCTTTAGTAAGTGGCAATGAGATCTCACTAATTAGCATTTATTCAATCTAATGTCATATATTGGTTAACATACATTTAGAATGGCCTTAGCTTTCATAAAGATCGCACTTTTATGTGGAATTCTTAAGCCTCACATCAATGTGGAAATAACTTGTTAATGGCATAATTGTGTAGAATTAGCCTTCATGCAAACTCCATTAGCTACGGATGTACACCTTTGGTAGAATTGCATAAGCTTGTATCCAATGTTGCATCCTTAAAGTAACATTTTAATGTTGGTAATTCTTTAGCTTGTATGGACATAAAAGTTGGTAGCCTTTGATGTTGTATCCTTGATGAAGAATTGTTTAAGTGTGAATGTTATATGTTGCATGGAGGTATGGTTAATGGAGTTATATGGAACATGGGTCATGGTGCAAGTGAACCTAGTAGAGTTGTGTTTTGTTGGGAGAATGGTCTATGTAATCGGAGAAAGGGGTTGTGGTGATTGGCAAGAGAATTCTAATGTAGCATTGTTTTGTATGGTCCCCATTGGAAACTTCATGTCATATGTTAGTTCCTTTAATTTCAATGCATGTTATATTTTGCATGTTTTATGTTTCCATATGATGCCATTGTAGAGGAATATGCCATCGGATCATTTGTATTTGATGCAAATGAAAATTTAAGCCTAGATAGGGACTAATTTGCATATGATGCAAAAGAGATTAAATGTGTCTTAAATTGTTTAAGACTATATTTAATTAAATAAACGTGTTGAAAAGGTTACCTAGATGACGGGATCGTCCCGCTCTAAACGCAGGTTCAAACCGCGTCAAAAACGGAGTCCAAATGCACAAGTTATAGCCAAAACAAGTCAGCCCAAACTGTTGGGCTGAAACCAACGAAAATGGAGGCCCACCAAGCTAGAATTTTCTGGTTAGGGTTTTTTGAAACCTGGGATTTTCTTGACGGCTACGTTTCTAAGAGAAGCATGACTTTTGGCTAACTTTGGACAATTGTTTGAAGGGTCAAACGGACTCGGATTGACGAGCCGTTTTTTCCTACGCGTTCACTGTTGAACCCTCTTTGATTTGGTAGGTTGTATCAACATTGAAGCTCAACGGTGAGGGAGTTAAAATTCGAGGAAGTTTGCCCTTTGTGAAAGGCAAACTAACTTGATTTAATTAATCCCAAATTAATAGTCCCACCTCGGTTGTGGAGAAGAGGGGAGAGTCAGCCGCCTCTATAAATAGAGGCCCTCCCCCTTCCTCATAACTCGTCCCAAGCTCTAGATCTGAGCGGCTCTCGTAAATGTTGGAGCACGCTCGGATCTAAGCTTAAATTAATATTTCTCCTCTCTCTATAAATTTCTGCCTTGCTCCTGAGGGCTCTAGCAAAGCCGCAAAGGAGTTCGGATTCAGATCCGAAATCTAGGCGGAGGTTTCACTCGCGTGAAACTTTCTTCGGCGCGTGGTTGGCTCGACGACACGGGATTGATCGCCTCGGGATACGGAGCGGTTCGATGAGCGGTTCGGGGAGCGGTTCGAGGAGCAGCTCGGGGTGGGACGGGGAGCGGCTCAGAAGACGGTGCGGAACATCTCGCCTGCCACAGGGCTGAGATTCCGGGTATGTGTTTAATTAAGCATTAGTTTAATTTAATCGCTGTAGGCTAGATCCTTCTTGGGATGGTCAGACCCATCCCAAGTCGGCATGATCTTGGATTAGGGTCTTGGACCTTAGGGTTAAATGTTAATTAGATTAACATGATTATTTTTCCGCTGCTTTTATGTCTATGTTCCGTCCGACTTAGGACGGGCATAGAAGTTTTGTGCCCTAAGGGTCCCAAAAAACCCTGCAGTGGTATCAGAGCTTGTTGAGCTTGAGTACGGGTTCTCGGGTTATGAGCTGACCCGAAGTAATCGCTCTTACCGTACCAAGTCCCGATACGATGATGATCTTATAATGGGTTGGGCATTGTCGAGAGGCATGCCGTAAAACAAGTTTCTGAGGTATCTTGTGACGGGTCTAGGGTGCCATGGATGATGGGCCTTAACAGCGTCGCAATGATATCAGAGTGATACCCTACAGTGGTATCAAAGCGTAGGTCTGCGTAACGATCTAGCCTGTGATTATTATTAAACTTTAAAATGCTTTTAAATGCTTTTAAAAATGTTTTTAAAGTTATGAGATAATTTTCAAAAATGTTTTAGATGTTCAAATATTCTATTTGATAAATTTTGAACATGGAAATGTTTAAATGACGTTTTAAAATTTATGTGATAATTTTTTAACCTAAATTTAAATCTTTTAAAATTTATGTGATAAGTTTAAAGTGCCTAAAATTTTATATGATAAATTTTTAAGCATGAAAGTTTTTTAAAATGATGTTTTAATTTTATGAGATATTTTAAAACTGATTTTAAAGGTTAAAATTTTTATGCGATAAATTTTTTAAAGTAGCATGCAAATTTGTGATTTTAAAAACAAGTTTTTATGAGATAAAAATAAAAGATTTTAAAATCATATTTTAAATTTAAATGTTAAATTTATGTATGCATGCTAAAATTGTTTATGCGATAAACTTAATCTATTTAATTGTTAAATAGTTGTGCACTATCTTTATGCGATAAATTAGAGTAGCTTTATTTTAATGGCTAGTTCTTCTTGTCCCGTATTTGATAACACAAGACAACCCTTTAGGTTAGCCATTAAAAATGATTAAAATTTATTACTTGAATTTTAATGACATGCTATGTTTTAATACAACTTTTAACAACCCTTTAAGACCTAATTCATGATTAGGGTAGTCCTTTTAATGAATCTTAATTCTAATTGTTATAATTAATTCTCATTAAAGGACTTCACTTTTGGCGTTGTTAATAAAGTTTATTAAAATCCTAATAACGATTAGGATAGCACGTGAACCTTATAGTTGATAAGGTCTTAATAAAAGTTATTAAACAAATCCTAAAATTTTGAATTTAAGGATGCAACTAGTTGATAGGATTAATTAGTTGTTAATAAAAACAGTTTAGTCTATGGCACACATACAAAAATGACAAGCTTCATTCAATGGACCATGATCCAGTCAATGTGTTTGGCTAAGAGTTCTGGATCAACCCTTACTAGTCTAAGGGGTAGTGATCCTGGCTTAGTCAATTCCCTGGCTGTGTTCCGCTGGACCGCAATGTCGCGAATCATGATTGTATGACACCCTGGACTATATCTAGTCAATGTGTTATAAATCTTATTAAAGATTAATCCGTATCCCTCCTTGATTTTGGAGCTTGGTAACTCCAAGAAGACAAGTATAGTTGTTGAGTCTCCTCAAGCTATGACATGGTTATCTTTAAGGAACAAACTCCAACATACATGTGATGTAGTCTAGACTTGACCCAAATCGATACGTCGGGTCTCCTCGAGCATCGATCTAAGTCAAATCTGGACACAAAATCAAGGGTCTGACTAGACCAGTCATTATGATTTGTTGAGTCTCCTCAATATCATAAGTGACTGTGGGTAAAAAAACCGATAGGGAGTCACATGTGATGTGATTGACTAAGAGTTAGTCTACCAATCATGGAACCAATCAACTTGTTGAGTCTCCTCAAGGTTGTGAGGTTCAGGATGATTGGATCACTATTTCACTAAATTTTAAATATTTTAATTCGATTAAATCGTTCGTTATTAAGCTTTGAAACGATCGTAAAAATAGTGGGAGGATATAGATAGATGAATGCCAATCTACCTATATTTAATATTGAACATATACTAAACTAGGGCAAGACTATGTTTACCGAAGGAATCGAAATATAATATTTTAATGGAATAAGTTAACTGGTCAAATAGGTTGATTAATTGAATATCAAGCTAAATTCTAATTGATAGAATCAAAACTATATTCTCGTTAACATTAAAATGACCTTCTAAAGAACAGACTTAATAAATATGATTTCATTAAGTTCTGGGTCCAACAAATAAATTCACGCAACATGTCACTCGTCTCTATATGAGGCAGCTTGAACACATAGGATATTCGAAGTATGTTTCTCCCTACAACTTGTCGAGCTACCCTCAAGGTTGTATGGACAAACAATTCTGATCCGCAAAGTTCGAGAATTCGATCAAACCGTTTAAGTCGAATACGAGTGCATGAGCGGTGCAAGACTATGTATCCCAACCGGATCTTGAGACAAGCAACTTCTTGAGCTACACTCAAGATTGCAACTCTTATGCGTTTAGATACATGAGATGCTTGCATAGCTATTTATTTATGTTGGGCTATTTAATATCTAGATGTGTTTTAGAAAAGGAAGAAGGCACTCCGGAAAGTCAATTGAGAAAGTTAGTTTAATTTGTCATTAGTAAAGGCATAAGTAGGAGGAAACGAAAATGTGACATATTTTGATGTCACGATTTCGTAATTATTGTTATACAAAAGGTTAACACATTTTGACGAATGTCATCACATTGCTTCTGAAGCAATGAGTAATATGTATAACGATAATATATATATATTAAATGTTAATATATATAAATACACAAGATAGTAGCAAACTTATATGGCAAAATAGACTAGGCCGTATGCCATATGTATGAGCAGTATATTATATATATTAATAGTAAGTAGTGAGTTATACATATAGGTATATATATTAACAATAATAAATATTAGGTGAGCAGTGTATTCAATTTTGTTCTTAATTTAATGTTATGAATCCTATCACGCAGATATAATACGTTTTTCTTCGCGACCCGTTACCTTTCCCAAGCCGACGTCGTTACATTACACGCTATCGGAATCCAACCACTGACGTCGCTACCCGACGTCAGTGTAGCTCTCGCGTCGTGTGAAGGTATACATGAACCGTAGGAACCCACACCCGCATGTTAACAAGATAAAAACTGTGATTTCATTGTTTGGATTAACTCACTAATCAAAGATAATAATATGGGACTGTAGGCTAGGCGTTGAATGAGCACATAGGGAATATCTGGACTCATGGATCTGTGACTTGCAGCACATCATTTCAGGCAAGTGAAACTTGCACAGTAATCTGTTAGGCAATGTTTTAGGCCATTTTGTAAAATTGTGTAAAAGAGACTATGCGGTAAAATGATAGTCGCTTAGACGACCATATTTGATGTATTTTGACAACGAAACTAGATCCGATACCCTACTTGATCTAGCTTGACAACGAAGCTAGATCCGACACCTTTACTATGCTATCATTTCATGATGCCTGGCACGTTTACTTTCAAATTAACTGTACGCACTCTTAAATGCTTATTGTCATGTCATCTCATGCATTCTGCCATGTCGTTTCATGCATCTTATCATTAATATGTCGCACATGCTACTTTAAAATGTAAGCTGCGGTGAGTAGGATCTTGACTCCTACATATTGATTGAGGCTAGGTGCACCACTATGCCATAATGAAAAACACTTCCTGGCTCGTGATCCAGAAGATATACACGTGGATGGGTAGGGTTAAGCGACCACTCAGCGTAGAAGTGTGCCCGTACAGCCACTTCAGCTGTAAGGTGTAAACTCTGGGATTGGAGTAGGGTTAAGCGACCACTCAGTGTAGAAGTATGCCAGATCAGCAACTTCAGCTGTAAGGCGTAAACCATGTGCACAATGTGAATGCATGTTTTCATCGTGAAATCGTGATATCTTGTTTCATAGATTTTGCTACAACGTGTCGTGCAAATGTTAACTTTCATGTTCATCTTAAACTGCTACATTCATACTCATGTTTAAACTGCTGCATTCATGTCATGTCATCTCCATTATTTTAGAACTGCTAGTTGTACACTTTTGCTCTTATGTTTCCTTGCACAAAAATCTCTCTTCCTTTTGGAGATTTTTGCTGACATGTGCCCTTTTCTCTTTGGGTGTCACATGTCAGGTTTTGAGCCTGCATTAGCTGCTGAGGACACAGTTTGCTGACGTCCAGTTCGAGGACACCAGAGTTCTACCCTTAGTCTCAGCTGGTGACTTTCCTTAGTTGTTGTTTACTTTCTTAGTAGTCGTTGTTAGGTTGTTCGGTGCGCAGCACCATTACTTGTTGTAGTTTCGGCCACGCTTAGGCCTTCTTTTCAGACTCTGTAATTTACTTTATGACTATCTCTGTAATGTTTGGAATAAAATCGGTTAATGTTGAATGTTGGATAATTTTATTTGTCTATCCCTCATTATTATTATTGTTGTTTCGTCGTAATGCAAAGAACCCGATAATGGATTAAATTACCAGACGCTTATCAGACTGTAGCTTCACAGCTCCAAGTCTGAGCGGACCTATTCACGTCTCGCCTTCAATACTTGGGAAGCGGGGCGTGACAGGTCGTTACAGCCGCACTCTTACCCAAATATTAGAGTTAAACCATAAATCTAGAAATAATGAATGGGGAATGAGAGATTAGATGATCCCTATCCTTAATTACAATCATTTATATATAGGCCATCAACCCTAAATCAATCTCATCCATACTACCTTGGATCAATGGCCATCCATCGTTCAGCTCAAAGCTCAATTGAAATGGGTTTGAGTTGAATTCTGCTTCAGATTATGCCTTCGGCCTACCGTCAGACGTTTAGTGTTGACCGACCAGACGTCTGATTGCTTGGAGATTTTTTCTTGAAAAAGAAGCGATCAGACGTCTGACATTGAGTTGTCAGACGTCTGGAACCTGACTTGATGGCGCTTGAATATAGCTTTGATCAGGCGTCTGAGTCATGTAATATATCAGTTGTCTGAAAGCTCGGCTGAGGGTTGATGGAAGTAGCAGCAGCCAGGCGTCTGATGCCTTCTTGCTAGACGTCTGGGTCATAAGCTTCAGGTGTCTGGAAAAATACCTTCGCAAAAAATAGAGAGTTCAGAAAATATTACAAACAACGCCACAAGCGGCTGATGAAGCCTGACCAGGCACCCGACGTTATGGGGTTAGACGTCTGGGCTATATGCATTAGACGTCTAGCGGAGTAATTTTGTAATTGCGTATCTAATACGCCAGATGTCTAGAGACATCACTCTAGAAGTCTGGTCATGTCGTGGCAGCCAGACTAAATGATTTTCAGATATGGATTTTAACATTGTGAAATACTTATAAATTTCCTAAAATATATTGAACTCTAGAATATATTGGATGGTCAAGAAACACATTATTTAGAGCTCAATTAAGCATAAAAACACATGGGAAGTGCCATAGAATTGAGGGTAAAATATACGATATTTACGTGTAATCAGTACGTAGCAGATCCACCACAAGGTTACCCAAAAACAAATTTTCTTCCATATTAACAGATTTTTGGATCCCTCCTAATCTTGTCGGAACTTTCTTTTTACTAAAAAATATATTTCCAAAAACTTCTTACCGCATATGGAAGATCCGCATCCATGTTCCAATGGTTAAGGCACAAAAAATCCCAGAATGCAAGATGTTTCAACCACATAGCCTCCACGCGAAAGGGTCTTCTCTGTTGACCCCGAGTTGGATTATGTAATAAACTAACAATGTTTGATGATCGGAATATATTCTTGGAAGGAATTTGATATAGGCCTCCCCAAATCTATTTATACATTGAACATTACAAAGTCTACTATCCAGATGGTTCAGTTTAGCATGTCATCTCCGTCTCTCTGGCCTGGTTGTATATAGCATTCTCATTTGAGAAGTATGTGAGCTTATTCGTACGCTCAACTTATCTTTATTTTATTTATTTTATCCTCTCTACCACAGCTTCTCATTTGGCAATGGGAAGAGTAGAAGCCGATACTTTGGTTTGGTTTAACTTGTTAATGCTCATGACTGGCTGTCCGTCTATAGAGATCCTGTTGTTCACAACGACACATGAACCAAGGCTATACATTATTTATTTATGGGAGTTGCTTCGCGTACCTACTGTTTTACCCACGCGCACAACCAATTATTGACAAGTTTGCCATCCAAAATTACACCTCTTTTACCCTCGTCGTCCCCTTGTCCACCGCCGCCGGGGTTTTAGGGTTTGGAATGGGTGGTGTGGAAGAGGGGCGGCGGAGGGGGCGGGTTATTTGAGGAGGGGGAGGGGTTGTCGGTGGATGGGGCGGAAGAGGGGGAGTGGGCGGTGGGGAAGAAGAAGAAGGTCTTCGGAGGGGGGCTGGGGCGGAAGAAGATGGTCACCGGAGGGGGTCAGCCGAGGGGACGGGGCGATGTAGTCGGCGTAGGGGGCGGGGGCGGGGTGGGGGAGGATGGGGCGGCGGAGGGGGTCATTCGAGGGGGACGGGGCGGGGTAGTCGGCGTAGGGGGCGGGGGCAGGGGTGGGGGAGGGTGGGGCGACGGAGGGGGTCAGCCAAGGGGACGGGGCCGGGTAGTCGGCGTAGGGGGCGGGGGCAGGGGAGGAGGGGGCGGTGAAGGGGGCTGGGGAAGATGAAGATGGTCGGCGGAAGGGGGCAGGGGCGGGGGTGTGGTGGATGTGGAAGGGGAGGGGGCGGAGGAGGGGCTGGAGAGGTCGGAGGTGGTGGCGGAGCATGGGGATGGGCGATAGCGAGGCTGTGAAATATGAAGAGGGTCGGCGGCGGGGCTGGGCTGGAGAATTCGTCGATGGTCGTCGTTATACTCTCTGCGCACAACGAGGCATTTTTGGAATTTAAATTTGTTGTACGTGGTGAGTAAATTTGAATGTCAAACTTGTAAAAATCGGTATTTTGGTTGTGCACACGGGCAAAACGGTAGGTGCCCATAGCAACTCCCTTTATTCATATGGAGAAAGGAATAAGATTAGGAAATAAAATTTCGGACCCAAAAAATCTGTTGAATCGGATCCCGTTGTTAAAATACGGCTGAAATAATTAGGAAATAAAATATACCGTGTCTCCCCAGGCCGCACGCATCGCACCTGCACGATCGTTCCTTGCGGGCCCCGCCAATTTAAATTCAAAACACCGGCATCCCACTTCGCGAAGAACGCCTTTGGAGGGAAGAGCGAATATCCTCTTCATCCACCCTCTCCATTTTCGACCCAAATTCAGCAACACCTGCCCAACAGTTAGAAATGCGGCACCTATAGCCTACACTATTGGGCCCCACCGATATATACTTTATAATTTGTTTATTTACCCGTGCGCTGTTTTGAGCCTACAGCTGATCCTTACCTATTTGTTACCCAACCATGCCTACGTCGCCGGAACACTCTAGTCCTAAACACTTCCGTGAGAACATTTAAACAATAAGATGGCAAATTTTTAAACACTCACCGGATTTTGACAGATCGCGCACCCTCGTATTCAGCTTTGGAGAACTAAAATTTTAAAAACGGAGTGTTAATATCAACATTGCTTAAATCAAGTTAATTATCGAAGCTCTTTAGAACATATCGCCGAAGATCAACGCCTTCATTCTATGAAATTCCTTCTTCCTTCGTCTCCTCAGAAGATCCGAACCCGTTAAAATGATTCGAAGACCCGACCCGACACAGAAAAAGAAGCCGCCCATTTCAGGCGGCGGCGGCTCATCGGCCAACGCCCGCTTCCTCCATGACATCGAGGCACTGGGCAAAGCGCTCGCCCTCGACGGCAAATCCCGGAGACTCTCCCTCCCGGCCAACCCGACGGCGAGGCCCGAACCCGACCCGAAACCCAAACCTGCATCCATCTGGAGCTGGAAGAAGCCCCTCAAGGCGCTCTCCCACATCCGCCACCCCCGCCGCTTCGACTGCGAGTTCTCGCTCCGCGTCCACTCCATCGAGGGCCTGCCGCCGGCGCTCGCCACCTCAACTCTAGTCGTCCACTGGCGGCGGGCCTCGGACACTTCCGGCGCCAGGACCCGACACGCCAAGGCATCCAACGGATCCGCCGAGTTCGAGGAAATCCTAGCCTGCCGTTGCTCCGTCTACGGCAGCCCCGGCGGCGGCGGCGTGCCCCACGGCACGGCCAAGTACGAGCCCAGGCAATTCTTGATCTACGTGACTCTGGTGGGAGCCACGGGGTTCGATTTTGGCAAGCACCGGATCGACCTGACGAGGTTATTGCCGCTGACGTTGGAGGAGCTGGAGGGCGAGAAGAGCTCCGGCGAGTGGATCACGAGCTTCCGATTGGCGGGAAAAGCGAGGGGGGCGAGTTTGAATGTGACCTTTGGGTACAATGTAGCTGTTGAGTTTGATAGCAATCGAAAAAGGGACGGGCTTAGGCGCGTTGGGAGTGTTCATGGGGTGAGCTTCAGTGGGCAGGAAGGGCCGAGGATCGCCGCAAAGGTGGATGATGCTCTGTTGCTTCGAGAAGTTATCAAGCAGGAGTTGGACACATTGGATTTGAAGCCCGAGTACGTGGTGTTTGATGAATTGAGCGAGTCACCTGAGGTGAAATGTTGTACGTTGGCAGAGCCTATTGCAAGAGGGGACGAGTCGAATGAGTGTGACTATCCAGAATTTATGGTGATCGAGCAGGGAGTGGAAATTGAGTCGAGGAGGCCGGAAAATTCTGAGCTTGAGAAAACCAACGGGGAAGATAAGGTCGTTGATCTAGATCCTGGTGAGGAGAAAGTGCCAAAAGATCTGGACTTGGTGAGCCGAAATCTTCCAATTGCATCTCCAAGAGTCGAACTTGATCAGTTTAGATTGAAAGATTTAGACTTGGCGAACTGCAGTATCTCAACCCCGGAATTGGAGGGATTAGAATCTCCAAGGTTTGATTTTGAGAAGGTTAGGTCGAATTATAAAGCCATGAGCAAGTTGAGTAGGTCTCTTAGTTTGGATGATGCCACAGAGTCCATTGCTAATGAGTTTTTGAGCAGGCTTGGTGCAGAGAATAGCTCCGGCAGTGACCCTGAATCGCCTAGGGAGCAACTTTGGAAACAATTTCAGAAGGAAAGTTTGAATGAAGATGATAGTATCTTTGGTCCCGACGCAATTTGTTCTGACTTTTTGGAGGAATTCGATCTCTCTTCAATGACCCACGCTGCTGAATTGGAGCAAGAGAAAGAGTCGCTTGCAATGAACGGTAAATTGAGGGCCAAAATGTTGGAGGACGCAGAGGCAGAAGCTCTAATGCATGAATGGGGTTTGAACGAAAACGTTTTTGAGACTTCTCAGCCTATGAACAACAGCGGATTCGGAAGTCCTATTCATCTTCATCCAGAGGAGCCACTTGAGTTGCCACCTCTTGGCGAGAATTTGGGACCATTTCTTCAGACAAAAGACGGGGGCTTCTTGCGGTCAATGAGTCCAGTCCTTTTTAAAGGCTCGAAAAACAGCGGGAGTTTGGTTATGCAGGCCTCTAGTCCTGTTGTAGTGCCTGCAGAAATGGGATCTGACATTATGGAAATATTGCAAGGATTGGCCTCTATTGGAATCGAGAAGCTATCTATGCAGGCCAGCAAGCTCATGCCTTTGGAAGATATAACCGGTAAGACAATGCAACAGGTTGCGTGGGAAGCTGCACCATCTCTAGAATCCTACGAGAGGTATGCAAATTCTATTCTTTAGATTAGACATTGTTAGCAAAAATTTGTTCAGCCTGCTCTTTCTTGTTTCAAATAATGATACTTCTAAACAGCATGTCATTAAATCGTGCAGTCTGGATATGTCACAAAATGTGGAGCAGTCAGCGGCTTGTCTGAATGCCTCTGGTCGGGCTAGAAAGCGTAACGGTTTGAATATAGAATCATTGAGAAATGGAGATGCAAGCTCGGAATATGTCTCCCTCGAAGATCTTGCCCCATTAGCGATGGATAAAATAGAAGCATTGTCCATTGAGGGTCTAAGGATCCAAGCTGGCATGTCTGATGAGGAGGCGCCTTCAAATGTCAGCCCGCAATTTATTGGGGACATATCAGGTTTGGAAGGGTCTCTAGGTTTAGAAGGAGCTGCTGGTTTACAGCTATTGGATGTTAAAGATGGCGGTGGTGATGTTGATGGCCTGATGGGGTTATCAATAACCTTGGACGAGTGGATGAGGCTAGATTCTGGAGTTGTTGACGAAGAAGATGAAATCAGTGAGCGGACAACGAAAGTTCTTGCAGCTCATCATGCTAAATCAACTGACTTTGTGGTAGCAGGCAAAAGAGGAGGGAAGAGGTCAGGTAGAAGGTGGGGATTATTAGGAAATAATTTCACAGTGGCATTAATGGTGCAACTTCGTGATCCTTTACGCAACTATGAGCCTGTCGGAACTCCGATGCTTTCTCTAATTCAAGTTGAACGGGTGTTCGTCCCCCCTAAACCCAAAATATATAGCAAAGTTTCAGAAAGAGGAAACATGGAACATGATGATGAAGCAGACGCCAAAGAAGAACCAGAGACAAAGGAGGAGAAGAAAGTGGAAGAGGATGACATTCCTCAGTTCAAAATCACGGAAGTACACATTGCAGGGTTGAAGACTGAGCCCAGTAGGAAAAAACTATGGGGTAATGCGGTGCAGCAGCAATCTGGTTCTCGATGGTTGCTGGCTAATGGGATGGGAAAGAGTAATAAGCATCCGTTTATGAAGTCAAATTCCGTTACAAAGCCATCTCGGGTGACCACAAAAGTACAGCCTGGAGATACACTATGGAGCATTTCTTCACGAGTCCATGGCACTGGCGCCAAATGGAAAGAGCTTGCAGCACTGAATCCACACATAAGGAATCCGAATGTCATTTTTCCAAATGAGACTATCAGATTGTGCTGACCAGTTAATTATCCTTTGAACGAAAAGAACCTAACCCTAATATTCATCGTTGCTGTTTAAATCTCACTGCTCATCAGATTGATATCGCCATGCTGCATTGTATGAACCTGGTCGCATAGTTTTGTGTTTGATCAGCTCAAATGCTTCCTTAAGAGGTCTACATCAAGAACGAACAGAAAAGGAATTCCTTATGGAAATTAATATTTTCAGCTTGCACTTCGGCCAACATTAAGGTTTACATTCTTTTCTTTGATCTGGAACAATGTCTCTTATCTCGCCATATTGAAGACTGAGAAGTGGTATTTATGAATTGTAAAGATGCTCTGGGAAACAAAAATACAGATGCTTCTTGTTTTACATATATAATATGGAACTTCTTGTTCCATCTACATGGTATGATGTGCCAACTCATCTTCCATTTATTTTGCATCGAACATTCCAGCGTTAGCACCTTTACTTATAATACTAGTATCTAACTCTGTATTTCAAAATATATGTGCCCGCCTTTTGGAAATACTGCTGCTAAAGTGTTTGCTTTCGTAATTACTGACAATACTGATTTTTTGCTTCCTATGGTTGGCTATCATGTTGGTTGTTTTGCTTGTTTAGGACGACAAATCCAAACTATATATGTAATACTTTAGATGGATACAATGAATTTGCTGCTATATTTCTTTTTTGGAAGTTGACTAGAGTTGCTAGGGGCTTAAAACTTCTGTTTATGTGTATTTATGCTTCTCCCTCCTTAGTTCCAAAGTGGGTTTGCAATTACTAAGCTCACACTTGAACAACATTACCCGGTAGTAGGGAATATGAGTAAAAACCTTACGCAAGTCAAATTCTCTATAATATAAGATTGACGGCGTAGCAAAAAGTTTGCGAGGGAATGGATTTCATATGATGTAGACAAGCAATTTCAAACAAAATCCAGGATGAACAAGCAGTAGTTGATACCATATCAAATTATATATGGATTCCGGTACCCGAGAATGAAAGTTATATATAGCGAATTACCATCGTCCTGGGAAGTTATTGTGCAGAACTGGAACGTGTAAGCTTTCTAGAAACGTTTAAGTTGGAAAGTTAATTTCAGCCATATTTAGTCGATGTTGATCCCCCCCCCCCCCCCCCCCCCAATACTTCCTTAACACTAGTATGCTGGAGTTATTGCCTCACGTACAGTGTGTATAATATGTGGATCTCTAATTCGATGGCATCACTCCTACGAAGATGGGCTTTATGGTACTTTAGGACAAATTAACTCCAAATAAATATTGTATCTGTTATATAACCACTTTCCCAAAGGTTAAAGCTGATGGGTAATGTGGTAGAAATGTACGCCAATCAAATTTGAAACCTAGTTCTCCACCCATGTGTGCCTTTTTAAACACAGAAAGGACTCCAGTGTAAACATTTGAGTTGCTCTGAAACTACGGAATAAATATGATAAAACATTTTTTTAGTTGCCAACGATGTCCTTTGAACCCAGGATATCTTGAAACTTTGGTGTTCTCATACCAAGTCATAGGATCCACTTAACCCAAAAGCTTAAGCTAATGGGATAAAAGATAACGATGTATATCAATCAAACTTAAATCATAGTATATTGCCTCATAATTACTTGGATAACATGTTGAAAGTGGTTGTTGCATGATGTAAGCATCCTATGAAGGATTTTGTATATATCATTGTCTAAATGTTATCTACAGCACATCACATCTACTGAGAGCAAAGAAATGCGGGTGTTGACCTTCAATCATGTTTCCCCTAAGGTGAACTGTAACATGTTGATATGCAAGGAAGTATCATGAGTTTGAGAGCTCGGATTGGTCTTGCCTTGAATTCTTCTGCTAGTAACTGACAGGTATGGATTCTCTCGGCCATGCTCTCGGCTTTGTCCTCTGACCATTGTATTTGGAGAATGGGAGCTTGTTAAGCTTGTTAGATATTGAGACAATCCTAGTATATTTTTAATGATGAACAAATGATTGGTACTAATGACAATTATTAAGTGTATGAATTGATGATCATATCAAACACAGAAAGGACTCCAGTGTTTACACTGAGTTGCTCTGAAACTACAGAATAAATATGATAAAACATTTTTTTGTTGCCAACAATGTCATTTGAACCCATGATATCTTGAAACTTTGGTGTCCTCATACCAAGTCATAGGATCCACTTAACCCAAAAGCTTAAGCTAATGGGATAAAAGATAACGATGTATATCAAGCAAACTTGAATAGCAGAATATTGCCTCATAATTACTTAGATAGCATGTTGAAAGTGGTTGATCCACATCACATCCACTGAGAACAAAGAACTGCGGGTGTTGATCTTCTCATGTTTCCCATTAGGTGAACTGTAACATGTTGATATGCAAGGGAGTATCATGAGTTTGAGATTTCGGATTGGTCTTGCCTTGAATTCTTCTGCTAGTATGGATTCTCTCGGCCATGCTCTCGGCCTTGTCCTTTGACCATTGTATCTGAAGAATGGAAGTATGCTAAGCTTGGTAGATATTGAGACACCCCTAGTATAGTTTTGACGATGATTAAACAAATAATTGGTACTAATGACAATTATTAAGTGTGTATGAATTAATGATTATATCAAACATTGAGTTCAATTGGTACTAATGACAATTATTAAGTGTGTAGGAATTAATGATTATATCAAACATTGAGTTCAAAGCTATGAAAAAGAGAAATGCCATCAAAGCCATGAAGGAAGAAATTCATTCTTGATCACATGCTACCTCAAGTTCAAGACAACCAAGCTTAATCAAGATGAAGTGTGAAAGTTCATCCAAGGCAAATGAAGCTAAAAATCAAAGGTATAAAGATGAAGAATTCAAACTACATCACAAAGCCTTTTAAGATGGTAATATTGATGTAATATTTAGTTCATGTCCTTAGATTATTTGTATTGCCTTAAGATTGAAGCTACACACACTTAGATATATT
Organism: Scilla litardierei; assembly: GCA_030789695.1. Taxonomy (NCBI): domain Eukaryota; kingdom Viridiplantae; phylum Streptophyta; class Magnoliopsida; order Asparagales; family Asparagaceae; genus Scilla; species Scilla litardierei. Next base: position 312,907,997 of record CM061141.1, on the reverse strand, counting down.
TAAAATAATGTTTTAAACTTCCAAAAATATTTTGATAAGAATTAGATTGATTTTAGAACTCATATAAGATATATTCCCACGTATCTAAAAAGAGTCGACTACTTTCTATTAAAAAATGGGGTTCGATGTGTCCCTAAAAAGAGTGATTACAGTTGATTTGGGAGTCGACTTACAGTTGTTTGGTAAGTCGACTACCATCTATATAGGAGTCGCCTACCTTTGCCCAACGGACAGATGCGACACAGCTCCGTGATTTTCGAAGAGTTGTCGATTTAGCCGTTGTGGATATTTTTGTAATCTGTTTTGTACGAATTTGAACCACTATATAAGCTGGAGTTGGCTGAGGTTTTTGTAAGGATTATTGATCAATTTTAAGTGATTTTCAAAGCATTCTAAGCTTTCTCCAGGCTCCCTAAAGTTTTCATCTCTTGGCCAAAATTTGATTTTATTTTCAAAAAGCTTTTAAGCAAAGATTCTTGGCCTTACTTGATTTCAAATCTCTCAAGCTTTAATCTTGATTTCTAAGAGATTGATTCAAGTTATTTTCTTTGATCTCTATGTGCTTTATTTCATCTCTTTGATATCAAAAGAAAAGTTTTCTTATAGCAACAAAAATACACATCAAAGCTTCAATCTTTTGGCTATAGTAAATGGTGTAACAACTTCATCAAGAGAAAGGCTTGTAAAATGTACACCATGGTGTGGTGGTAAGAATTCTTGGTTGTTGTAATTGTTGTTTGTAAAAAGCCTTTAGGGTAAGGTTCTTTTTTAGAAGAGCTTAAGTTGTATTGAAAGACCACTTATTGGAGAAGTGGCACTCGTAATTGGTTGAAAGCCCTCAATTGTTGAGGTAAGTTAGTGGATTCAAGCCCAACTGAGTTTGGGGACTGGACGTAGCTTAGGGAGGGTGAACCAAGATAAATTGCATTTGTTTGCGATTGTGATAATTTTCGCACATCTCTCATTTTCTATTACTTGTAATTGTGTTTGATTTCTGCTGTGCATCTCATTTTAACTGCAAATAATTAGACTTGTTGATTAAGTACCAATGAGTTAACACTCTTAGGAGACTTATGTATAGATAGAGGGATTAAGTTTTTAATTAAGTATTATTTGTGAAAAACACTAATCACCACCCGCTAATGTTTGTGTGCCATCTACATGATCCCCAACAAAGCTGTTTTGGCTCCCCAACGCATTAGACCCTTGATTGCTAGGTGGAAGTGTGGAACTCCTGCTACCGGATGGGTGCCTGGGTTTAAGGATGAAAGAGATAGGAAAGGAAATGGGAAGGAACTATTTTTAAGGGTTTGCCAAGTTGGTTGTCTTGGTTATTGATTTCGTGAGCTGGGAGCAGCTTGAATTCGATTGGCCTTTCTAGCCACATCTCATCCTCTTCATTTTTCATGAATGCACAAGCCCTCAACTACAAAAAGAACATGATTTCAAAATCTTCTCTTTATCTGTTAAAATTCTTTTCTATTTGCACGCAAAATCAGCCCTTTATATTATCCATGCAGATAGAAACATAGAATACCGAACAACACTTCCATTTATGCATCTAGTTGCTATTACCTAGAACAAACAGGGGTGTCCTGACATGCAATCAATTTAATTCTCCATGTGCATTGATGCTTTAATATTATTGTTTCTAAGTAACTATGAAAAATAACGTCTTCTGGGCCAACACTTGACTATCTAAGCGATAAAACTCAAGCCCTAGAATGATTGCCTTGCCTAGAATTTGCAGCTCAATGGGTCTTGGTGTGAGAGGTTGCCCAAGCATGTAGAATATATGACTAGGCACCATCTATATTACAATGTTTTTTCTTTAGGAAAAAAACTTTACCAAGAATGCACATTTTTACCAATAGAAAATATAAGGTTTCAAGTTTTTTTTCTTATCCCAGTGGTCAAGGTTTTATTTCTTCGTGTTACCCAAGGCATTTTTATCGGCTGAAATTGATTTTTGAAAGTTTTCATTTGTTTATTGTTAGAATTGGGATGCGGGTGGTAAACTTGTAAATTTTAGGTATAAGGGGTATTTTGTAATTCTGGACAAAATCAGTCCTTATATATAGAAGGGGGGTAGGGCTATTTTAATTCATGTTGAATTTGAAGAAGATTATGGAGAAGAGAAGATATTAGGAGTAGATTATACTAGATCATGGAAGAGTTAGGCTTTTATCTCGAATCAAAAGCGAGGAGAGCGGTCTTTCTCTCGAATTGAAGCCAACTATCCTTGTATTCATCTTATTATCTATAAAAATCAGATCTTTATTCTACCAAATCCTAAAATTTCGTATCAAATTGGTATGAGAGCAGTTCGATCCGATAGCGACAAGAAAAGTTGATGCCTCGGAAGAAAATTTTGGAAGCGAGGTGAAAACCCTAAAGGATAAACAACAAAAATTAGGAAGCGATATGAAATTTTTCAAGAAAAGATTCTCTACGGTTGGATTTATGATGAAGGAAATCTTGGAGATCCATTGCCAAACGGCATATGGAGGAGACGACGAACGTTGACACCTTTGAAGGTGACAACTCTGATTCAGGGCAAAGGCGCGAACTTTGACGAAGGGAAGGCAAAAGTCGACAACTTTGCGGAAGATCAACCCTCGCATGATGTTGATTTGATGCGAAAAGTGAAATTTTTGGTCGATAACGAGAGAAAGTTCCATCCAAAAGGGGGGTTTGCACCAGATCTGATCGACGACGACTACCACGAAGCTGATCTAGGTCAAAAGAGGCCACCTTTGAACCAGAAAAGGTGGAAAATTATCAACTTTAAAGAAGAACTTCAACCTAACGACGACAGATCTCACGCTCGGGGTAAAAGACCACCCCCAACTTATGGGGGCGCCAGAGGACGATGGAATGGCCGCCCGCCTTGGGCGGCCATTCCCATGGGCCGACAACCCCTGGACTAGCCGCCTAGTGGCACCCGAGCCTTAGGCGAGCCGCCCAGGCCAGGCGGCCCTTGGGCGACGGCTGCCCTAGGGCTTCCGAGCCTTGGGCAGGACGCCCAAGCCCCATGGGGCCCGCGCAGTCTGGGCGGCTCCCCAGGACCCAAGTACAGCTTTCAGGGACCCAAGTGGGCCTTGGTTCTCAGATGGGAGGCCCATGGGGATTGATGACAACCTCCAGGGGGCGACAGACTTTCGGACAGGCTCAATGATCACTGTGGCTTCCACCCGGGCTTTGAGGGAGGTGATGAAGATCTTGGGTGGTCTGATGATGGCACGGGAAGCCCACTTGGGTGCGGCATTTTCCTATTGGGCCGGGTCATTTCGGGACAAATTTTGGTTTACTTCAGGTCCACGAATTGTGGCCCGTGGGACAACAAAGGGAGGCTTGAGGGAGGACGATGACGACACCCTCCTAGGGGCGGTGGCCTGGTGGGGGGGGCCGACGAACACTGAGACACCAACTAGGGGTTCGACGAGGATGGTGTAGATTCAGATTGGAGTGACTGGAAGTACGATGGAGCAGAAAAAGGCCCCTGGAGAGATCTTGGTGCACATCAGAATGCCTATCAGCAATTTCACGTCGGTCAGTCTAGAGTGAGAGCAGGACCATGAGATTTTAGCATTGAAAGTAGGGTCAGAAAGCTGAATATGCCCATCTTCGAAGGAGATGATCTTTATGTCTGAGTTTACCGTGCAGAAAGATATTTCACATTGAATCAATTGACGGAGAAAGAAAAGCTGATGTCGGCAGGCATTTGTTTGGAGGGAAATGCGCTGGCCTAGTTTCAATGGCGGGAGCAAGACAACCTATCAGTTCGTGGGAGGAATTCAAGGACTACTTGCTGGATCGGTTTCGAGACACACATGAGGAATTTACACGAGTAGCTCCTTGCCCTCACACATGAGAGTACCATCAGAGAGTACTGAAAGAGATTCGAGATGCTCCTGGGTCGAGTGAGGGGGATATCTTAGGCGACACTGGAGGAAAATTTCGTGAAGGGGCTGAGAGAGAACAACAGAGCTGAGCTGTGTATATTAAGGCAGAGTGGGCTTGGAGAAACAATGGAGCTGGCCCAAATAGTGGAAGACATGATCACTGCTGTGCAGGTAGGGGTGGCAAAATAAACCCGACCCGACCCGACCCAAACCCGGTCTCCTTAACCGGGTATGGGTATAGGCCTATTCGGGTCGGGTGGAATCTGGGTCGACCCGGCCAACTCGGATAAAATCTGGGTCGGGTCCGGGTCAACCCGTATAACCCGAATTCTACCCGGTGTAATATGCATATATATAAATAAGGTATCCATAACTTACAGGTCGTCGGTAATTGAGACTTGGTTACCGCGTTTGGTTGGTTCGCTGCAGTCTAACAAGGTCCTGGATTCGAATCCTGGTGTAGGCGTTGAATTTTTCGAATTTTAAACATGATTTTGGAATTGAAATAAATAAATAATTGAGTAAAAGTATCACATGAGCTTCTTAGCTCAGCTGGTTTGCTTGAGCTCTTGTTTCCGCGAGGTTTGCACATCGAAACCTTCTTCCAGCAAACGATTTAAAACATTTTTAAAAAATGAATGGAATGCGGGTCGGGTTCGGGTGACCCGCCAACCCGCCGGGTCGGGTTCGGGTCTTGTGTTCCCGACATGGATTAAATCCGGGTCGGGTTCGGATCCACCCCTAAACGGGTCGGGTCAGACCCGACCCGTTTGCCACCCCTATGTGCAGGCTACCAAGGGAACAATGAGCGGAGGCACGTCCTGCACTCATGCCATGACGGAGGCTCAGCGGTCCCAGCCAGCGGTGGGTCAAACAGTTCAGGAGAAGAGTAGCCAGTCTTCAACGGACATGTTTTAACATATCATACAAAAGGAAATCATGGACAGGCACACCAAGAGATTATACTTTCGATGTGGCAAGAGATTTGACCGGGACATCATTGCCGAGATCGTGCTCTATAGGTATTGGTCGTCGAAGAGGGTGAAGGTGTAGTAGGTATAGATGAAGAGCTAGGTGGGGATGAGCATCCCCATTTGGAGTAGCATAGCATGGATTTCATAACACAACCCTAAGGACAAGGTGCTTCTTTTGGGACGGAGTAATGTTAGAATTGGGTGCGGGTTGTAAAGATGTAATTTTGGGCATCAAGGATATTTTTGTAATTCTGAACAAAAATCAGTTCATTTTATATAGGAGGGGGTTAGGGCTATTTTGATTCATGTTGAATTTAGAGAAAATTATTAAGAAGAGAAGATATTAGGAGTAGATTAGGCTAGAATCTTGTGAGAGTTAGGCTTTTATATTGAATCAAAAGATAGGAGAGCGGCACTCCTCTCCAATTGAGACCAACTACTCTTGTATTCCTCTTATTATCTATAAAAATCAGATTTTTATTCCACCAAACCCAGAATTTCCAATCATTTATTTAACCACAATGTGTGATTCTTTAAAAGTCATGACTTGGAATGTTGATATGACGGCCTTCGTCAACAACAATATTTTCATAGCAAGCACCATAGTTAAATAGAAAAGCAAATTTGTTCAAATCATAGGGCACTTTTGTGTATTTGTTTACTACAAGTTAGTCTAAGCAGCAAGTTGGTACTAATTATTAGTCCAACAGCCCGTCGTAAAACGTTATCAAATCTGTTACGTTACACCACATCTTGATGGTAAATTTAAATGATGATGATGATAGTTTAAGCTCGTCGTGCTATCTTGACATTGAGTGTATGTATACTAGAAATAACACATGCACATATTGCATTGGGATCAAAGAACAACCCACACACAGGATGCAGGGCTTGCATGCAGATGAAAAGGAGAGATACGTGTGGGGAGGTGTGGGTATAGTTTTGGGGGGTAAAAAGTGATAAAGTAGGGGCCAAAACGCAAAAAAACTCGGGGACAAAGTGAGAAATGGCCAATGACAAAAGCTTGCAAACTGTGGAGGCCTTTTTTTGGGTGCCCCACAACAACACCACAAATCACAACCAACTCTACACCCACCCCCAAGTGGGCCCCACTATGATGAGGTGGCCAAATATAGGCCACCTCTCATTCAACCGGTTTGTCCTAGTAGGAAAAACATCACATCAAGAGCCCTCACATGTAATATAGATACCACAATGGACATCCCAAATAGACCCAAGAACATTTAAAGAAATGGAACATGGAGAACAATATGGTAACATGTAAAAGTAATCCAAAAGAGAGAACCCTTCAAAATCTTTACCTGTATCTCTTTCAAGCTTTTATGCATTCATCTCTCTAATGAATAGGTACATTGCAAAAGTTACAGACACGCACTCTAGAAATTGATCCGGTAAAGCTAGTTCAACGTCATGATGTTATGTCTACAATTCAACATCTGATAAAAGCTTAACCTTTTTCTACACCATCGACGAATTCTCTGCAGAAGTCAGTCTCCCACGTTTTCTGGAAAATATTGCTGAACAGATAAATTATGGCAACGATAATTTAAGTTCATGTGACATAGAAAGGGCGCATCATGGTTATGGATACCATCGTAGGTTGTTATGACATAGCTAGAGTCATCACTAGCCCTCTCAACTCTCTTCTTGACATTGCATCCTCCGCTTAAGCACCGGTAGTAATTCCTGGCCACAGAAAACCCTTTGTCATTCACTTGTGTGGTTTAGCATGGAATATGTAAATATTGACTCCTATTACACTGAGTTGTAGTATGAATCTGGCATAAAACATCCTTAAAGAATTGGCGGATATCATCCTTAAACAGATTATTGTAGCTGGCTTAAAGATTTGGGACATACTTGTTATTGTTGTATCAGAGTTGCTGATGGCTCTGATTCTTTATTTTCATAGGTTCGGTATGCCTCCTTTAATCACTAGTTGAAGGTAATCCTTAATCTGTCATCGTTGTTGGTCTTATGAAATTGGATTGGGGTATCAATAATTTCTACACCATGACTTGTGGGCTTCACGCATGCAACTTTACCTTGGATTTGGGCTATTCTTGACCATCTTCTTCCCATACTTTCTCCACTTGTATCCGTCATCCATTACCTCGATCTCGGATTTCGTTATGAATGCTACCCTGGTTCCTCTTCTTTTCAAAGCCTCCCGTGCCATATTCTGGTTCCTGCATCAGATATCGACATAGGAAAATTTTGGATATTGAATTCAATATTTTCAAAAGACGAATCGAGCAAGTGTAAGGTTAGTACTTTGTATTGCCAGCACCATCATTTCTTCCGGCATGGCCATCAGCACTCATCGGCGGCGGCTGATTATGCAGACGGGGTTCTTCGTTGAAGGTCAGGTAATCGTCAATCTCGAATGCATCTTCATCTGACTCATTGTTCTCCAACGAGTTTGATGATGGCAAAGAAGAGTAAGAAGACATGGCAAGATGTGAGCACACTGTATTCCTTCTCAAAGCTGCTTGAATGTGGATACTGGTAAATTGGAACTGCAAATATGCAGGTAAAAGTCACAGCTTTGATTTATAGTTGTGCGCAATGCGAGGTCGCACTTTCATGGATGCTTCCTCATGAAACCAGAGGTGATGTCTCAGTCCATGGACCATTTTGGCAAGACTTTGAGTTGACCTGCTAAACTTGTGATCTAAAAAAAAAAAGACTTGGCGTCTACTGCTGACATCATTGTTCTCCAACCCTGAGTGCACTGAAAATGCCTTCTGACAGTTTTCTTGATACAGTATTGGGTTGCTTTAGTCCTTTGGGGCTTTCTTAATGGTGATCAGAGGACTAAAACTGGCCCTTCTGAAAACTACGTCCATGGATTGATATCACCTGCACTGTGTATGGTGCCTGTATCTTCTGTGTTTTTTAAACACTTGTATGAAACTCGCCTGAACTTTCATATTTTTTTAGCTTGTCTTTTTCCTCTTGACTTCATCTTTGCACGTCTTTGGGGGATGGTAGATATAGGTAGGTGTCATATTCACCCCCCAAAGATGCGGTGTATGGCACTATTCATTGCCAAAAATTAAAAATATGTCACATCACTTGTCTCCACACACTCTCTCTTCTACCTTTTTTTCTTCCATTTTTGGCAATGAATAGTGGCATACACCCTCTCTTTGGTCTTTAGGTGTGTATATGGCACAGTCCTAGATGTATTGTGTGATTCTTGCTTTTAACTAGTTTTGAACAAAAACAAGTTTGTTCGTTTCGCTCTGCTGTTTGGAAAGCGTAGGCAACTAAACGCGATTCTTTTCCTTATCAGACCATAGGGTTTTTTCGGTTTAATTTTTTATTTATTGATTGATTTTATTTTGTAAGAGCAGGTCATCCAAAAGCATGCGATTCTTCTCCTTATCAGACCATAGAACTATGGGACTTGCTCATTCTTCAGTTTTGCCCTGAATGGGTTTCTACTACTGTAAGCTAATTGACAACAGAAGCCGGCTTTTCGAGGCTGATCATTCTTTGTATGTGAAAAGCTATTTATTTGTAATATATGTACTTCTTTATGATGGAAATATCCTTGCCGATGTTTTAGAATTTCTGCAGTAATTTTTTTAAAAAATAATTCATGGCCTTGTTCTGTTGGGTACTGATTTTTTTTCCTGGATCGTTTCTGTTACAACCTAAAGATCGTGATAGTTCGACTTCCTAACCCCGCCCGCCGGCGAGCGGCAGCTCGCCCCGCCTTCGCAGAAACCGCACCTCGGTTGGCGGAAGGTGGGTAGTTTGGCATCCCGACCTCGTCAGTGCGCTGCTGGCCACCCTTCCTAAGCCCGTCAGACCTGAGGTCGGCCACGACCAGCGGATACGGTGCCTGGTCGCCGAGACCGGCACCCGCGGGGCGCCCATCCTCCTGAGCTTGCTGAGAGAACAGCAAGGTCGTCAGACGACCGCCCAGTGCAGCCCGACGGGTCGAGTTCGGACCGCATACGTCTATGCGTCCCCGCAGCCATTTGGCACATCGGACACGACAAGCAACCTAGTACAATGACGCCATAGACACTTCCGCAGCTCGACAACATGACAAAGCGCCCCCTGGTCGCTGCACCCCCTGGCCGCTGCGCCCCCTGACCGTTGATGCTTTCGGCTCTGACACCCTGACAAAAGCATATGTAACGACCTGTTTTCGTCAACACAACTATTTACGTATTTAACCTATTTTCAAATTTTTTAAAACTATTTTGTAATGGTTTGTCAGGAGTTTTACGATTTCAAAAATTCTTATAAAAATATTATGAAATATCAGACTAGTTATGAAGTATTTTAGTAAGTTCGGATTTCAACAAATACCAGACCAGGTCCAGAAAATCGGTCGTGACGTTCTGGACACTTTGGCACTGATTTCATCGCAATCGGACGAGTATATTTTCCTCAGGATTTTTCTAAAAGCTAATACTTTATTTCGACGTTTTCACTTATAAAAGAATAACTTATATTTTCCACTTACACTGACATACGCGAAAATTATATGTTGTAGTACAAATGAGACTGTCATTTTGACCCTTTGTTGGATCAATTCCGACGTATGGTTTGTCCTAGAGAAATCTTTGAAAAATATAATGAAAATCGTTTTCTCATTTTTAATTAGTTTTAAATGATTTTAAGCTTTTAAAAATTATGAAAAATACTCAGGAGTCTTAGCAAAATATTTTCTTCATATATAAAATTATTTTGCTCCCATCTAGCCTATCTAAAAATTATTAATGCACGTTTTGGCTAGTTTTAAGCGATAATAAAAATATGAACACGTTAAAAAAATAGATAGAAAATAGTATCACCTTTAACCAATTATTTCTTTATATGCAGGAACCGATTCTCATGCACCAGCTCCCTTGGAAGCCCTAGCCCCAACCTCGTCCTACTACGACGATCGCAATAGTGTAAGTCACTTTAATTCTAACTTTAGAAATTCAGATAGTGCACTCGTACGAACTTAGGGCATGACATATAGCCTCGGAACAGTTATTGACTTGAACAGATGACTAGAGACATAACTAAATAGCCGCATCAATTGCTGCATGACATGCATTTAATTCTTGAATTGTCAAATGTATTATCTTGTGGAATATCTTGTGGTACATCTTGTGGTACATCTGTGAAATGACATTGTGGAACATCTCGTAATGAACATGTATTTGATAGACATCACAGACACTTGGGGTTTTGGGGTAACTTATAATAGTGGAAGTGCAGGAGCGACCAGTCCGATCTGCAGTGAATAGTACCGTTTTGATTGAACCGTATCGTTTTGTTGAATAGTACCGTTATGATTGTACCGTATCGTATTGTTGTAACCCGGGATATCAGGTGGACTCTTGGTTGCATATCGTACTTCCCGTTATAAGTCACGAACTAGGCTAGGCACAATTACTCTCATTGTCATTGCCATTGTCATGGTTATTCTTGTACGGTGCCAGTTGTACTTGCTTAGTCACCTTTACTTTACTTGTCGCACTTGCATGCTTGTCTGTCCTTACTTTACTTTACGCCTTTACCTGCATGTCTGCTCTTATCTCACTTATTACATTAGCATGATAGTCCTTAAAATGCTTAATATAGACTGCTTCGTACTTTTGCACTACTTTATGTCTATTGGTAGAATATGTGACTTACCTACGGTTCCATGTTTCGTGGCACCGCAGACGACACACAGCTTGACATAGAGGCTCCTGAGTATCAGAGTCCGTCCCTGAGGCTGCAGTAGTAGAGTTCTTATAGTGGCACCCTTTCGGTTGTACATCTTTCCTTTTAATCTCGATGTAATAATTTGTACTATATGTGGATTGTAATATTTGGACACTATTTGGGTATTTTTGTACATCTCTGCATCAGACGCTATTTTGTATTCACTGGTAACCTGCAGGACCTGCACAAATATCAAATAAGTAACGGGCCCCCGAGAGCGGGTCGTTACAGCATCCCTGGCTGTTGTGCCGTCTGACAAAAGCATGGCTGACACGCCAGATCCTGACATCCTCGTCCGAAGCTTCTACTGACAGATGGGCCAGCTCAGCACGCCAAGTCAGCACGCCAGGTCAGCCACACACAACCACCCCCGACAGGTATAAATACCCCCTATCTCCATCGAGGAGGGGGGTTGGCAAATTAACTCGGAATCTCATTACCACACACAAGGGCAAAGGTCTTCCATATCTTTGTTCTTCCACGATAGCTCGTCACGTAAGGTCGGCTCACTCTCAGCCCGACCTGCATGCCTAGCCCCCGCTTTTAAGCCCTAATACTAACTTAGGCATCGAAGAGGCTAAGGGTTGGACCCCAACCCGGTCTTTCTGACGAGCTGCTACTTGCGCAGAAGTGCTCGTCTTCACGGATTGCGTTCAGCTCCCACCTCCGACAGTGCGGTTGGTGGGCGAAGTCCTCGCAGAATTGATACAGTGATAGGCTTTCGTAGTGCACCCAGCCTCGTCACTACACTCACTACTAGTCAAATAACCTACCATAATCACATCCAAATCTTAACAACCGTGCCCTTGGTTCCCCCAACAAACAAATTCATTGTACGCGAGTTCCACCCCACAACAACTGGTGGGGGTCGAGCTGCCCCATGACGACGCCATCGTCATTGAAGCCCAGATCGGGACGGCCATTATTAGCCGCCTCTTGATCGACACCGGGAGCTCCTGCGACATCTTGTTCATGTCTACCGTCGAGAAGATGGGGCTAAAGCAGGTGGACCTGAGGCGGTGCATGGGCCCGATCGTCGGCTTCAGCCTTCACCGGTCACTCGGTTCCCATTGCCGGAGTGATCACCCTGCCGGTGTTTCTGGGGGAGGAGCCCAGAGTCGTCACGCACATGATGCAGTTCGTTATTGTAGACATTGAGTCGTCATACAACGGGATCATAGGACGGCCATACATGACGGCCATCAAAGCACTCCCCATCCTGCTGCACCAGATGGTTAAATTTCAGACTCTGCAAGGGGTAGGCTAGGTACGGGGGAGCCAAAAGCTGTCCCGGAGTTGCTACGTGGGATCAACCAAGCATAAGGCCCCGGAGCAGGCCTTATCAGTCGACCTCCTCGACGAACGGGAGGATTACTGCAACCAGCGACCGACCCCGACGGAGGAGATCGAAGAAATACCCGTTGCCGCAGAGGAGGGCAAAACTGTCTCCATCGGCACGAAGCTTCCGGCCTCTCTGAGGACGAACCTCATCAACCTCCTCAGAGAGAATGCTGACATTTTCGCCTGGTCGCTGTCGGACATGCCCTGGGTCGATCCTGCGGTGATCTCCCACAAGCTGAACGCGGACCCAGAGTCTCGACCGGTCCGGCAGAAGAAGAGAAGCTCCGGAGGGGAGAAGATAAGGGCGGCCAGCGAAGAAGTGGAGCGACTTCTCCAGGCCAAGTTCATCAGGCCGGTGAGCTATCCGGACTGGCTGGCCAACGTTGTCTTGGTAAAGAAGGCTAGCAGGAAGTGGCGCATGTGCGTCGACTTCACAGACCTCAAAAAGGTGTGCCCGAAGGACAGCTTCCCATTACCAAGGATCGACCACCTGGACGACCAGGCGTCGGGCTACGAGTTGCTGAGCTCTATGGACACATTCTCGGGCTATAACTAGATCCCAATGGTGAAGGAGGACGAGGAGACGACGTCCTTCATAACCGACAAAGGCACCTTCTGCTATACAAAGATGCCGTTCGGATTGAAAAACGTCAGGGCAACCTATCAGCGAATGGTAGACAAGATCTTCAGCTCTCAGGTCGGGCGAAATCTGGAAGTCTACGTCGATGATATGCTGGTCAAGAGCAAGAAGGTCCCGGACTACCTCGCTGACTTGCAGAAAACCATCCAGAAGGTGCGCCGGTTTGGTCTAAGGCTGAACCCGACGAAGTGCATCTTCAGTGTGCAATCAGAGAAATTCCTTGGCTTCATGATAACAAATCGAGGAATTGAAGCGAACCCAGACAAGGTGTCTGCCCTTATCAACATGATGGAGCCGCAGACCATCTAAGACTTGCAGCGGCTTAACGGCAGGGTCGCTGCCCTGGGGAGGTTCCTGTCGAAGTCCGTGGAGATGTCGCTTCCGTTCTTCAGATTCCTGCGGCAGGCCCTCGCCTCAAATAAGATTGATAGAAGAGTGATCCGATGGGACGATGCCTGCACCCAAGCATTCACCGAGCTGCAAGCTTACCTATAGAGCCCGCCGCTGCTTGTGAAGCCCGAGGAGGGAGAACAGCTGGGACTGTACCTGGCCACCAGTGAAGAGGCCGTCAGCTCGGTCTTGATCAAGGAAGAAAAAGGCATACAACGACCGGTCTACTATGCGAGCCGAGTGCTCCGGGATGCGGATACCCGTTATTTCCCCATAGAGAAGGTCGCCTATTATCTCGTTACAACGGCCAGGAAGCTCCGGCCATACTGCCAAGCTCACACCGTCGTCGTCCATACCAATCTGCCGCTCGAAAAGAACCTGAAGAGGTTGCAGCGTTTGAGTAGAATGCTGAATTGGAGCGTCGAGCTCAGCGAGTTCGACATAGTGTACAAAGCCAAAGCCAATGCTGGCAGATTTCATAGTGGAATGCACCATTGAGGATCTTCCCAAAGTGCCACGGAGCGTTCAAGCAGCAGTGGCGGAGCAGGGAGCGACGGAGGCAGCCAAATAGGCATCGTCTGCCCCGGAGGATATGGGCGAGCTATGGACCATCCACGTCGACGGATCGGCCATGGGGTCCGGGACGGGGGCGGAAATCATCATCCAAACCCCCGACGAATGCCTGTTGGAGTACGCGCTGCGGTTTAGCTTCCCGGTAACCAACAATGTCGTGGAGTACGAAGCCGCAGTCAATGGACTGAAGCTGTGCCGGGCATTGGGAGCTACGAACGTGCTACTGCTGGGTGATTCGTGGCTCGTCGTCCAGCAGGTCCAATGGAGCTTTGAGGCCCGAGAAGAGCTGATGAAGCGTTACCTTAGGCGCACCCAGGCCGAGCTCCGAAAGTTCAAGAAGGCGGAGGTCCAACACCTGCCTCGCTCCAACAATCTCCGAGCCAACACCCTATCAAAGATGGCCTCATCCTTCCCGACCGAAATTGGAAAGTCCATTTACGTCGAGAACTTGCTGACACCCACCATTAAAGAAGACGAGCTAATTTGTGTCAGCCCGACGACGACTTGGATGAGCCCAATAATGAAATACTTGGAGACGGGAGCCCTGCCCGAGGAACGACTGGAAGATAAGAAGATCGAGAGGCAAGCCTGTCATTCATGATCTTCGATGGAGTACTTTACCGCAGGCGCCGTGCAAGGTTCGATGTCCTGCCTTACCTGAAGTGCCTTGGGCCAGGCCAGGCCGAACATGTCGTTCGCGAGGTGCACGAAGGCCTCTGCGGAAACCACTACGTGGGTGCAAAATAGTACGCCAGTGATACTACTGGCCGATCATGGTCCAAGATGCGTCCCAGTATGTCAAAAAGTGCGAAGAATGCCAGAAATTTTGCAGACACATTGCGGCACCGCCAGCCGACCTGGTCCCCATTCTCAGTCAGATCCCCTCACCAAGTAGGGACTCGACATCCTCGGGTCTTTTTCGAAGGCCTCCGGTGGAGGAAGTATCTCGTCATCGCCGTCGACTACTTCACCAAATGGGTCGAGGCGGAACCTTTGGCTCACATTATGTGGACAGACATGAAGAACTTTATCTGGAAGTCCATCATTTGTCGCTTAGGAGTGCCTCGCTCCATCGTGACAGACAACGGAAGACAGTTCGACTGTGAGGGCTTCCGGGACTTCTGCTTGGAATGTGGGATCAATCTTCACTTCGCTTCCGTGGCGCACCTGCAGTGCAACGGGATGGCAGAGGCAACAAACAAATGCATACTGGGCCCCCTGAAGAAGAAGGTCGACGACGCCCTCGGATCTTGGGTGGATGAACTACCGGGTATTTCTGGTCATACCGCATGACCCACAAAGCTTCGACCGGAGAAAGCCCATTCATACTGACGTTTGGGGCGGAAGCGGTCGTCCCTGTGGAGGTGGGCAAGGAAACTCTTCAGCCTCAACCTTGAGCTCATCGATGAAGTAAGGGATCGAGCTCCAACAAATCTTGTCCGGCACAGCCAGAGGATGGCCCGACACTACAACTCCAGGGTACGAAAGTTGAGCTTCAAAATCGGCGACCTAGTCCTCAAGGACGCAACCTTCAAACCAGAAATCGTCCGTCGGGGAAAGCTCGCAGCAAAGTGGAAGGGGCCTTACGAAATCATCGACATCGTCAGGCCGGCCACATATATTCTAGCAACCTTGGACGGGGACGAGCTAGCCCACCCTTGAAATGCCGAGCACGTGCTAAAATACTATCAATAAATTCGTGAGTATTAATATAAGTACCTTCTTTTCGGCCATATTTTCAAATTTTGGTGTCTCCACTTGAAAATTTCAGTTTAACA
This sequence comes from Scilla litardierei, assembly GCA_030789695.1. Taxonomy (NCBI): domain Eukaryota; kingdom Viridiplantae; phylum Streptophyta; class Magnoliopsida; order Asparagales; family Asparagaceae; genus Scilla; species Scilla litardierei. The sequence continues at coordinate 312,892,651 of CM061141.1, read as the reverse complement.
CAAGACTCCAGGGCAAGCTTATAAAGCTTCGCCACCCAAATCGGAGAAGGGCATGGGCCGAGCTACGCGCTCGCTCCCCCCTCCAGTGAAGACTCCGGGGCAAGCTTACGGAGCTTCGCTACCTAAACCGGAGTGCCATAAGCGGGGTAGACGACGGCTCAATACACGTCTGCCTATAGAGGCTGCGGGGAGGCGACGGCCCAATACCAGCCCTCTCAAAGACTCCGGGGCAAGCTTACGGAGCTTCGCCACCCAAACTGGAGAATGGCACGGGCCGAGCTACGCGCTCGCTCCCCCCTCCAGTGAAGAATCCGGGGCAAGATTACGGAGCTTCGCCACCCAAATCGGACTGCCATATGCGGGGTAGGCGACGGCCCAATACCCGTCTGACTATAGAGGCTGCAGGGAGGCGACGGTCCAATACCCGCCCTCTTAAAGACTCCGGGGCAAGTTTACGGAGCTTCGTCACCCAAACCAGATAAGGGCACGGGCCGAGCTACGCACTCGCTCCCCCTCCAGTGAAGACTCCGGGGCAAGCTGACGAGCTTCGCCACCCAAACCGGAGTGCCATATGCAGGGTAGGCGACGGCCCAATACCCGTCCGACTATAGAGGCTGTGGGGAGGAGACGACCCAATACCTGCCCTCTCAAAGACTCCGGGGCAAGCTTACGGAGCTTCGCCACCCAAACCAGAGAAGAGCACGGGCCGAGCTACGCGCTCGCTTCCCCCTCCAGTGAAGACTCCGGGGCAAGCTTACGGAGCTTCGCCACCCAAACCGGAGTGCCATATGCGGGGTAGGTGACGGCCCAATACCCGTCTGACTATAGAGGCTGCGGAAGGCGACGACCCAATACACGCCCTCTCAAAGACTCCGGGGCAAGATTACGGAGCTTCGCCACCCAAACTAGAGAAGGGCACGGGCCGAGCTATGCGCTCGCTCTCCCCCTCCAGTGAAGACTCCGGGACAAGCTGACGGAGCTTCGCCACCCAAACCGGAGTGCCATATGCCGGGTAGGCGATGGCCCAATACCCGTCCGACTATAGAGCCTGCGGGGAGGCGACGGCCTAATACCCGTCGTCTCAAAGACTCCGGGGCAAGCTTACGGAGCTTCGTCACCCAAACCGGAGAAGGGCACGGGCCGAGCTACACGCTCGATCCCCCTCCAGTGAAGACTCTGGGGCAAGCTTACGGAGCTTCGCCACCCAAACCGGAGTGCCATATGCGGGGTAGGCGACAGCCCAATACTCGTCCGACTATAGAGGCTGCGGGGAGGCGACGGCCCAATACCCGCCCTCTCAAAGACTCTGGGGCAAGCTTACGGAGCTTCGCCACCCAAACCAGAGAAGGGCACGGGCCGAGGTACGCGCTTGCTCCCCCCTCTAGTGAAGACTTCGGGGCAAGCTTATGGAGCTTTGCTGCCCAAACCGGAGTGCCATATGCGGGGTAGGCGATGGCCCAGTACCCGTCCGACTATAGAGGCTGCGGGGAGGCGACGACCAAATACTCGCCCTCTTAAAGACTCCGGGGCAAGCTTACAGAGCTTCGCCACCTAAACCGGAGAAAAAGGGCAGGGGCCAAGCTACGGCTCCCTCCCCCCCTCAAGTCAGACTCCGGGGCAAGCTTACGGAGCTTCGCCGCCCCACCCGGAGAAAAAAGGTCACGGGCCGAGCTACGGCTCTCTTCCACCCTCAAGTGAAGACTCCGGGACAGGATCTGTCCTCGCCACCCAAACCGAAATGGCAAATGCGGGGTAGGCGACGGCCCAATACCCGTCCGAATACAGAGGTGGCGGAGTAGGCGACGGTCCTATACCCGCCCTCTCAAAGACTCCGGGGTAAGCTTATGGAGCTTCGCCACCTAAACTGGAGAAAAAGGGCAAGGGCCGAGCTACGGCTCCATCCCCCCCTCAAGTCAAAGATTCCAGGGAAAGCTTACGGAGCTTTGCCGCCCAACCTGGAGAAAAAGGGCACAGGCCGGGCTACGGCTCCCTCCCACCCTCAAGTGAAGACTCCAGGGCAGGATCTGTCCTCGCCACCCAAACCGGAATGGCAAACACAGGGTAGACAACGGTCCAATACCTGTCCGAATACAGAGGTGGCAGGGTGGGCGACGACCCCATACCCGCCCTCTCAAAGACTCCGGGATAAGCTTACGGAGCTTCGCCACCCAAATCGGAGAGGGGCACGGGCCGAGCTACGGCTTCCGCACCCCTACGACGGGTACCCCAGCGCATGCCCCATGGTCCCCGGGAAGTATGTCCCTCAAGTGACCCAACGGCATGGATGCACCCTCGAGGGACCCGCCATCATTGACAACACGCCGCCTGACAGCACCTAGGCTGACAAAAGCAGGCCTAACGATGGCAAATCTGACAAAAGCAGGTCTGACAACGACGATTATGACAAAAGCGAGCCTGATGCTTCACGCGCCTGACAAAGGCTGGTTTGATTGACTCGACCATGACAAGCCAGCTCACCATGCCAGCTCATCGTGTCAGAGGATGTCGACTTCCCAGCACCTATAAATACTCTTACCAAAGGAAGAGAGGGGGAAGGAAAGAAGCATTAGTCCGCTCTCCATGAATAACGAAAGGGGGGCGGAACACCCCCATATTCGGTCTCCCACAAATCCGCGGTATTAACGCAAGTCCGCCCTTGGATCCTTCTAAGCATCCACCCCTCCGGCCCATTCGATGGATAGGCCCTCGGTCTTCGATCGACCATGCCTCTCCGACGAGTTATTCATCTTACAGGCAGATCGCCGACGAGTTATTCCTCTTACACATAGGGCGGGCCGCCTTCCACTCATCGACTTCCGCTAGACAACTTGCGACAGGGTACCCACCACGGACCGCTCCTCCATTCCAGTGCCCACTCCACGACGACCTCCACCTCCCGGGAGGCGTCGTCTCCCCAAATCATTCCATTGGGCACCCCGTTCCCGAACAACGGGTCCATCTGCCCTCTAACGGCCCGCCTTCCACTTCTCGACCTCCTGTGGAGGCTACACCACCATGACTCTTCCCGCTCCTCCTCTTCCAGGGTTTCCCATCGAGTCGGGGAAACTCCCAGAAGAGATCAAGCAACCCACCTTCATCGAGGAGACGAAAGGGGGACACAACGAGTACCTGTAGAGAAGGAAGGCCACGCCTAAAATCGGAGCTCGCTCATCCTGAGAAGCTTACAGCAAAGTAGAACGGCATGCTAGCCCACCCACGGATCACGTCACACTTACTCAACCGTTGTCATCGTATTGTAGAAACTATGTGAAAACTAGCTTGTTTACGATCTCCGTCAAACTCCGAGGCGAGTTTACGGAGCTCCCCCACCCAAATCGGAGAGGGGCACGGGCCGAGCTATGTGCTCGCCCCCCAACAAGTGCGACTTGATATCTCTTAATGCCACTTTAGTTTTACTTAAATTATGCAAAGAAAACCCGGGCACCAGATAGCAAACATTTCCGTCTATTCAACATTGCCAATCACACATTTGATTTTTTGGTGCGGATGTGGAAGGGGTTCCTTGGGGCTCCGTAATATACTTCTCCAGTCTCTCCACTACCTTGTGGAGAGAATCGAACTTGTTGGTCAGCTCCGCTACGGCCTTTGCCTCATAGATGCTAGATGGCTTCAAGGAGGACGAAGAGTGCCCTCGCTCGTCGCCCCATTGTTGATTGTTCGAGGCCATCTCCTCAATTAAGGCCGTAGCTTCGTCGGGAGTCTTGGATAGGATGGCCCCATTTTCCGCGGCATCAATAATCTGCTTGGTCTCCGGTTGGAGACCATTGTAGAAGCTATGGACTAGCTCCCAATCTTCAATGCTATGGTGGGGGCACTGATGCTGCAGGTCTTTGAAGCACTCCCAAGCCTCGTAGAGTGTCTCTTGAGGTCCTTGCTTGAAGGACATGAGAGCACTCCTAATCTTTACCGTCTTGGAAGGCGGATAGAACTTGTCGATGAACGCGCCTGCCAACTCATCCCATGTGATAAAGACTCCCTCAGCTTGCGTCCTCAACCAATAAAGAGCTTTATCCTTTAATGTGAAGGGGAAGAGGCGCAGTCTGATGGCATCTAGGGTTACGCCCGGCATCTGGAAGGTGGCGCACTTTGATAGGAAGAGCTGGATGTGGTAGTGGGGATTGTCATGGGCGTTCCCATGAAATGGATCCTGCTGCATCAGAACCACAAGCCCAGTCTTCAACTCAAAATTCTTGTCGGCCGCCAACTCCGGCATGGCTATGGACGAGGTCGTGGAGGAAGTCTTAGGCCGGAGCCTATCTCGAATGGAAATAATCCTAGCCATCCTTGCCGCTAACTCTTCAGGCGTCTCCTGGACGTTCATAACCCTCCCTTCTGTATCGGGTCTCCTCTCCGCTCTGATTCTCCGCAATGTACGCTCGATCTCAGGATCAAACAATATATCGATGGGGTCCGTAGTGGATCTCGTGTACATGCACGGGAAAACAAAGTTTCAAAGAAGTGATTAGCACAATGGAAGGGTTAGATAAAAATAAAGAAATAAAACAAAAAGAAAGAAATAGCTAGGGTGGTAGGATCAAACACAATCGCCTCCCCGGCAACGGCGCCAAAAACTTGATCGCTTCCGGGCATACACCCAAAAGAGCGACCGTGTAGTTTTACCGCAAGCGCACGGTGTAGCGGTGAGCGGGTATCGAACACAGGGAGGACGTATGACAGTGCCTTCTCCGAACAACCTGGCTATGGGGACAGAAAAGTGGGAATTTGCCTTTCGGCGATGTTGTCACAATCGTCAAATAAAGTATGGAGATATAAAATCAAATAAAGACGCCTAGGGAATGGGAAATCCCCGCTACTCACCGTATCTCGTCAATGTGATTCATTGGTATCACAATTGCTAGAGTAGAATTTCGGATGAACTAGTTGCAACTGAATGTAAAACCTAGCTCACGCTCTCGCGCTGTTGCCGGTCTATAGCAAACCTAGGTTCGGGTCCAATCTCTTGCAAACCCTAGCCTAGGCAAGCTAGCATTAGGATCAACATCATCGTTCAATCGCATCCCGAGCCCACTCTCGTGCAAACTCGGGCTGCGACCTAGGTTGGAATAGTTCCTACCCGTCCAATCTCTTGCAAACGGGTATCGGTATGAAATTGCAACCGAGAACCCTAGTATCGGTCCAATCTCTTGCAAACCGATACTACGGAAACTCAATTTCAACCCAATTCGGATTTCTAGGGTTTCCTATCGAATTGGGATCCAATCTCTTGCAAATCCCAATCGATATGAACACCTAGCTACCCGTAATATATCGATCCCAAACTAACCCTAATAGCAATTCTAGCAATAGTTCTACCAAATCATCACAAATCGGAAATTGGGCTCGTAGGGTTCATCCCCACGCCCTAAGACGTAAAGACTACTCGCAAATCATTTCACAAATAGAAGAATAATCAATTGAAATAGCAATAGAATTCATGGCAATATTCAAATAAGCAATAAAAATAAGAGTTTTAATGAAGAGGGAGACAAACCAATAGAGTTCTCCAAGAATCCAACAAAATAAACCTTTTCTCTCCTCTCCAATCACAAGAATCAAAATCTAAAAAGTTTAATCTAAAAGGCTGCCAAAAAGTAAGGAAAAATCTCTCTAACCTAGGTTAGAATCAGGGGTTAAATACCCCCCAAAACTGCCCAAAAACCCGTGACCAAAATGCCCCTGCGCATCTTCAAAATCGCGTTTTCCGCTACAGGCGCTCGGCTCACTCGGCCGAGTGACAAAGGTCGCTCGGCGGAGAGAGAGACCCTGAGAATTTCCAGTAAGTCTGGGGTCTTGGGGGTCTTCACTTCGGGGGTCACTCGGCCGAGTGAGTTGTCGTCACTCGGCCGATGGGCTTCTCTCCACTCGGGCGGTCGGCAATTGCCACTCGGCCGAGTGGGTCTTCTGATGCTCAGACTGACGAAAAACAGTAAGTTGGGAGTTTTTGATGGGCGTCGTCTGAGTGCCACTCGGGCGGACGGAGTTTTGTCACTCGGCCGATGCGGCTTCTGATGCTCGGCCGAGTGCACACTTGAAGCGTGTCCGATCTGGCCGGCCGAGCGGGGTCTCGCTGGTCGGCCGAGTGACTCCTTCACTCGGCCGAGTGAGACACCAAAAATGCCCATTCTGAGTGTTTTTGCCTCCTCGTCGCTCCTACGACGTTCTTTCTTCTTCCGCTCCTCTCCAATCTGAAAATACCCCTCAGGGAAGTCTTCGGTGACACTCCGGAGTAGGTGTATCTCGGAATCACTCCAAATCGCTCCAAATCTCCTGAAATACGACAAAAACAACAAATCGTGAAAAGTATCGCAATATTGTCGATAAATCGTGAAAAACGTGATTTGAGCGATCTAAATGGCATGCAAACATGCGGAAAAAAGGTGTAAAATACGGAGTGATCAAAATCCCCCAAGCTTACCTCTTACTCGTCCTCGAGGAAGATAAGTAAAAGGCGAACCTGGTGGATTCAGAAAACGAAAACGACGAAAAACGGAAAACGAAAAACGAAGAAGAAAGAAGAAAGCGAAGAGGGAAGCTGCTAGATCATTTCTCTCAGGACGTGGGTTTTGCTTACTCATATAGCATGCACCGAATGTAAAACACATGTCAAAGACTTTTATTTCGATATCATAGTATAATGGTGCAAATAGAAATAGAAAACACAAGAACATCGATATAACATGAAAAATGGAATAATTCTAAGATTAACATCGTCTGAATCATTTAAAGCGGTATACAATATCGCAGATCACACACTTTTCAATTGAATGCTTTCTATGAGGAGTATAAGAATATCACGCAATAGAATAGAAAGAATAGAAAAGCGTGGATTTCATGAAATGAGTGCTAGGCATAGATTTCTGGATTTCATGAAGCTAGAACAATCTCACCGAGTATAGAATATTACTTAGCCTAGGTTGTCATGCACCGTCAAGTAGTCACTCTCTCACACATCATTGGATTCTCTCCCCCAAGCTTATCTATAAGCGTGATGGCATAAAAACAATATTTACATCCCCATTTTTGTGAAGCTCCAAAAGTAATAAAAATAGAAACCAAAAAGAGGGAAGATAGAGAGAACATGAGATGGGATCGTTTATTGAGATTCTTTTCTCTTTTCTTTTCTTTTTCTTTCTTTTTTTTCTCTCTCTCTCTTTTTTATAGCATATATACACAATGATCCCAAATCAAAGAGAAATAAGGATATACAAGAATTTTTCTTTTTCTTTTTTGGTTTTGAGAAATTTGGAGCTAGGATTCTAATAACGGGGGAAATGCCAAATACTAGAATCGCTAAGGGGAGATTCACCAATGATTTTAAAATAGAGAATTGATGTTCAAGATATGTGGAGAAAGAAATAAATATGTCTCTCAGTTCACTCTATAAGACGTGCACGACAACTTCAGCAGGGTAATCTAATCTACTCGGTTTCGATCACAAAAAAACTAACTAATCCAGACTTATCATAGCTAACATCATTCAATCATCCTGAAGTGAAGTGTACAAGTCATGCAAATAGAAGTGATATAGGAAAAGAAAACGGTACTCCAGATATAAGCATTCAATGCGTGAATCTTGGTGTGTTTTCTGCGATAGTTGTGTTTTCTGCGATAGCATACATATGAATATTCAGACTCAGCTAATAATAGAATTTCATCCATTTCCATACGGAAAAAGTGAGAGTTACTATCTCTAAATGCAAGGCAAATCACAGCATATGATATCAGAAATAAAAGCTAAGACATGACAAATATAACATGCATATAGAGAAAGCTAACTCCACGTCATCATCATCACAGAAAAATCATCTCTAGCATGAGATGAAAAGAAATAAAGATAAAGGGGGAAAATAAAACTATTTACAATGCGGCACACGAAGAAAATAAGAAAAACGTGATGCATGGTAAAAAAAGGAAAAAGTGATGAAAGTGAGTGCAAAAGTGGAAAATGACGTGAAAAAACTAAAAATAAAGCTGGTAAATCGAAAAGCGTGAGAACTCACTCCCCCAAGCTAAAGTGCACAATGTCCTCAATGTGCGAAGTGTGGCACACCGAGAGACGTGTAATGTGAGGGGAAGGTGAGGATGCATGCATGAGGAAAAAGAAAATAAAAATAACGAAATGAAAATATGATGCGGACATGATGCATGCAGATATAGGAGTGAATCAGATATAAGAGTGTGACACAAAAAATCTCTCCCTATCTCCCAAAAATGATATAGAAAGATATGAACAAAATGTGGACCCAAAAACAGTGAGGGGAGGGGGTGGGCAAAAATCATCAGGACCGAGTAGAGACGGGCAGCAAGACGGCAAAAAAGATCAATGGCATCAAGGGTGCCTAAGAGGGTGGTGCTGCGCCGTCTCCGTCCTGAAGCGGAGGAGGTGGTGGTGATGGCTGGGGAACAGTCTGCTGGGTGGGTGCGGGTGTGGGTGTGGAAGCAGGCTGGGTGTGTGTAGGAGTGGGGGTGGGTACCTGCTGGGTGGGTGTGGGTGCGCGAGGTAGCCGATCGAGAATCTGGGTAAGGCAATAGTGAATGCCCGGGAGTAGGTCGAAACGGCTGGCCATGGCTGTGACGGTGGTGGACATGGTCCTGAGGTCACCTCTGAGGGCACTCACCGCCCCCTCGAGAGCACGAATGCTCTGAAGTACAGTGTCAGGGGGAGGTGGTGCAGAGGGACGCACGGGTCTGTGCTGTGCAGGACGGGGCTGGCGGACTCGGATGGTGTAGTGTATGGGCTCAGCAGGCATGTGGAGGAAGGGTGCTGTGCTCACAAGTGTGGGCCTAGCCTCGGTGCGAGGCTGGGGCGCAGGCTGGTGCGAGGTGGAAGCAGCAGCAGCGGAAGTGGAGTATAAAAGTGTAGACGAGGCGGCCAGAGAGGTCAGTGACACAGACCTGGGAACAGACGTCACGACACTCTCAGAAAATACGGCTGCGGTGGAGACAGAGGTGACAACCACGGTCTCCACGACGGCACCGAAAGAGGGCCCTCCGCTCTCAACAATAGTCGGTGGGCGCTCGGGTAGGGCAGAGGAAAGGGGCTCAACGGACAGAGGGCCAGCTGTGGTGGGAGTGGTGGTGGGCGTGGAGGTAGTGGAGGTGGTCTCAGCTAGTGTACTCCCGACACCGGCAGAAGTGTGGACAGAGGTGTCGGGAGCAGCAGAAATATCAGGGATAGGCTGAGGGTCAACGGGGTCAACGGGTGCAGCGTGTGCAGCGTGGGCCTGCTCAGCCGGCTCGGCCTCCTCGGCCTCAAGCACGTAGGCGGCGGGGATAAGGAGATCCATCGCCGGAAGCCAGTCCACCTGTGCTAGTGCTATCTGTGTCCGAGCTGGGCTCGGAAGGATCATGTAATCAGCACCGTATGGACCGTGCAACCAAACCCAGTGCCCATGACCGTGCGGACGAAGCATCTTCATCCGGGCCATGACGTCTATGGACAGTGAAGTGGGGCCCGGGGCTCGTCGCAGGTCATCCGAAAAGTCCTCGCCGGTCATCAGGGCGAGCAGGGTGATCAGACCGCCGCAGCATATCGGTGAGCGAGCGCCCGCCGATACGATGATGCGGTCCAAAAACCAGCTCGCGATATCAATCACAACGGCGGGGACCAACTCGTCACTACCCCTAGCTAAGGCTCTGGGGAGCGTCTGTTGGATCTGGATCGTAGCCTAGAGGGGGGGTGAATAGGCTAATAAAAATTCTCGTGCAACCCACGAGAAAACACACGCAGTTATAGGCACAGACAGGGCACTAAAAAAGCAATCACAGAATACGCACAGATATACCCTGGTTCGGTCGTCCCCACGACCTACTCCAGCCCCCGAAAGCAACTACTAGATAGATATGTAATCAAGTACAGCTACAATGAGTCAAGATCCCAAATCTTCTCTCACCTAGCTCGTACGCACACCACGTGCTCTACACTATCAATCTAGTCAGATGCTCTCCCTCCGTGACGACTCCCAAGTCGTCAGGTCCCCAAAAATAACACAAAAGGTAAAAGTTTCCCCTACGAAGAACTAACACAAAATACTACACAATATAATAAACAAGAGAGTTTAGAATGCTCAGATCGTGTATTGGTGTTGTCTTCGTCAATCAGTACGGGCCAGATGTCGTCTGGCAAGTAGCAGTAGTCTCTCGGTAACGGCAACTCAAGTTGCGGCAATTGAGCTCTCTGAAAGTTGCAGCCTTGCACTTGAATGTTGCGGCATGTACAAGTCACGGCCTTGGATTCTCCCTTGGTGCGTTCTGCAATATTTTGATTGGAATCAGATATCAATGGCCCCTCAAAATCTTCGGTCCAACAAATTTCGGCTTCTTGGGGAATTCTGAGAAGTGCGGCACTCAGAGATCAAAGCAATGATGAATTGTGCGGCCCTGTGGCAATTTCAAAGAAAAAACAAAACAATGAGCCCTCTTAAGAATTCGGCATTGGGAAATTGATGGAAAAAGAATGGCCCTGTGTGATTTCGCAAAAAATAACAAATAAAAAACTCCTTGATTTCAACCTGCAATCACAATGCAAGGGGAAATTAGAAAGAGGCCTCGGGAAAATTTCTTTTTGACAGCCTGAAAAGAAATGTTAAGCACTTGAATAATTAATGAAACAATCAAACTCCAATTCTTTGAAGGCACATGATTTCGGGAGAGAGATAAAAAGTGTTGGCTCCTTTTGTATTAAACTCTGTACGGCTGCCCACAACAAAAGATTTCGGCTTCACACAAAAACTTTTTAATCAAAATGAAACTGGCCTTTTGTTTCCTCAATACGCACATCACTTGGATATATTTTGTAAGTGTTTAAATTGTTGAAGATGCAAAAAGAACAACCCTTCAAGAATTCGGCCTGTTGGTAACAGAGAACACAAAAACTTTTGCACACACAAAAATTCGGCACACATGGATTTTTGCAAACACAGAAATCGGCACACAACAAAAAAAAACTTTTGCAAAAAAAAAATTCCTGCACAAACACACAATTCGGCACAAAAAAAAATCCTGCACAAAAAGGATTTGCACACACAAAGTTTTGGCACAAAAACAATCTGGCACAAACAAACTTGTTCTCTCTTCGTTCCCAATGAAAAGCAGCACACAAGATTTTCGTTCCAAATTGAAAGCTGCACAAAACAAGAATAAAATTTGAACCAAGAGTTTAGATGAACACCAATTTAAAATCAAAAGGCATGCAAATCTCTCTCTCTATCTCTCTTTTCCCCCTTCTCTCTCATTCACGTGCAAGGCGCAAAAACACAGACGATGTGAGAACTGTGCGGCTTGGTGAGAGAGTTTTTTAATTCGGCCATATAGTTGCATATATATAGGGATTAAAAAATAGGGTTTGCAACCAACATTAATCTATTAACAATATTGCCCTTGAAAATAACCTCCAATAAACTTGCACCAAACAAATAATGGGTGACCTGGGTGCTTGAGTCTCCCTTTTTAATTTGTTAAGGGTGCATGAGTTTTCTCTCTCCTTTTTTAAAGAGTGCGTGAGTTTCCCTCGCTTTGACTTAGTCATCGTCATCGTTGAGGTGTTTACTCTTTTGCCATTCCTGCGAGCACTTAACACACATTAAATCATTCACAAATGTTTGTCATCATCAAACAATAAGTCCTAGATCGTAGAATCCAACAATCTCCCCCTTTTGATGATGACAAACCAATACAAGATTTGGACTTAACGATCTAAGCAATATCAACGTGATGTTCAAGCACACAAGCATGCAAGGATACCAACAAGTATTTCTACCATGCTCCCCCTATTTTCGTGCTCCTCCTATTTTCATGTATTTTCATTGCTCCCCCTTCAATCAATAATACCGTATTTTGAACCAACATTGATACCACAAATCTTTCAACACTTTTCTCCCCCTTTGGCATCATCAAAAGAGTATTCATGAAGATTAAAAACATAGCACATGTAAAAAGAGAGCATTATTAATTATAACTAGAATTTGCATGTCGTCATTCTATAATTAGCATTCCAAATCCAATGATAATGATAATTAGACTTCAACACCATCGTGTAAGTGCAATTATTAAACATAGAAGTACAAAGGGAGATACTTTTACAAATTTCAACCAAAACCAATCCATCATTTTCCAAATAACTTTATATCACCAAGGATTGATTTTCTCCACCTCATTAAAAATGAGTTCAAGGTATCACATCCCAAAACATAGCCTAAAAGGACTCTTAGATGTGGGAGTGACATTGCTTGACGAGTAAACACACCAACGCTAAAGATTACCCGTAAAGCTTATGTTGGATACTCGTGGGTAGTGCATTTGCCATGAATTGTATCCATTTTTCATACGGAGCCATTTTCATTTTTTTTTCTTCATATTCATTTCCTTTGTTTTGTGCTCAATTTTTATTCATGGCAACTCACAACATATCCCGTAGATTTTTCAGTTAATAATCATCCTACATTCACTTTCCAATATTCATAAATAGTATCTCCAAAAGTACGACATAGTCTAATATTCGTGGAAGTGAAAGTAGGTGTAGAAATCATATTATTAAAGCATTGAACTTGGCACGGCTATTATTGAAATAAAACATACGCATGTAGCCAAAAATAATAATACTACAATTTCTACAAGGATATGATCATCAATCATTTATATCACTAGAATGATGCAAAGAGGAAGATATGCAATAAGCTCATTTTTTTTCTTTTGTCTTTTTCAAATTTTTTTTGGTTTTATAATGAACTAAAAAACACACTAAAAACAATCAAGCAAACAAAAACAAAAAAGAAGGAAAATCCAAGCACACAAAAATGTTTAAAAAATGCTATGAAGGTATGCATTAAGTTCAAAGAATGAGATATACCTTCGCGTCGCCGTTTGACTAAGGAGCTAAAAAAAATAATGAGACATTCAATTTATTGCTCCTCGTCAAATTTCCATCCACCTACAAAAGAGGTGTTGTGTGTGACCTTGGAATCCTACAAGGTCCACTCACGTTAGTCATCAAAGATTTAGGAACCCATATTTGTTTGAACTTAATGTTTTTGTTCCTATATTTACAATGATATGAAGTATGACCAACGCATCCACATGTAAAGCACTTAGCATGAAAATTTCCAACCTTTGTTGATTTAATGTGAACTTTTCTATATTTTGATTTTTCAACATTTTTAAGACCATATCCTAGTCCTCGCCTATTATTGCCATAAATTTGATTTCCAAGAATAATGTCCAAATTTTGTTTTCCTATGGAAAATCTCTTTAATGACAATTCTAGGGTGGTGACTTTGGATTTCAAGATATCATTTTCATTCACAAGCAAAGTGCATTTACTAATGAAAGCTCGCTTGTTTTCCTCTTCTTTCTTTTCAAAATCCCTCACTTTTTCTTTAAGTTCAAGATTTAGCATGTTAATCTTTTCAGAGAGCAATTCATTTTCAACTTCAAGCTTTGTCTTATCTAGCTTATACATGCTAATATCCTTTAATAAAGAGGGACATGAAAGACAATCAATTTTTTCTGGCAAGCTAGCTTTCTCCTTATTTAACATGTCAATTGTAGCGTTACATGCAACAATTTCAGTTTTCAGTTTTTCAATTTCCTTAGACATGTCATACTCAGATTGTTGCATATCAAAGTTATCATTCCTGTAACTATCCACATCAGCTTCTAGCTCATTAATAGTATTTTGCATTCCTTTCAAGATTTCTAACAATTCAGCTTTAGTGGGAGATCCTACCTCATTTTGTTTGGCCATTAATGCCATGCAGGAGTGGGCTTCATGTTACTCATCCTCCTCCTCAGCTTCGCTATCCATGTCCCACGTCAGCACTTTCGTTTTTCCTTTTGCAACTTGAGTTGTGTGTTGTTGTGGGCAATCTTTCATGTGGTGCCCTTTCTTCCTGCATTTAAAACATTCACTTCTATTAATAGCTTTCTGATCATAGGAATTTTTACCAAAATTAGAATTATTAGAACGAATGAACCTTTTTCCCATCTCAGCTCTTCCTTGATCAGTCTGAATGTATCTCTTGAAGTTTCTGACCATTAGGGCTTGCTCTTCATCAAGATCGTCGTCGTTAGCTTGAAGAGCTAATGGTGTGGAAGCTTTGGTCTTCTCTTCAGGTTTCTCTCTGGCTTCTATACTCTGCAACTCAAGCTCGTGTGACATTAGGTTGCCTATCAAGTCCTCCACTTTCATTGTTGACAAGTCCTTAGCTTCTTGAATAGCGGTGACTTTAGGCCTGAACGAGCTTGGTAGCGCCCTTAAGATCTTTCGTACCTGTTCATGGCTAGAGTATGGCTTACCGAGGGAACTGGATTTGTAGACGATGTCTGTGAACCTCGCAAACATGTCTTTAACTGATTCTGTTGGTAGCATGCGGAAGCTCTCGTATTCTGTGCTCAGCAATGCAAGTCTGGATTCCTTTACTTACGATGTTCCCTCGTGTGTCACCTCCAGAGTATTCCAGATTTCCTGCGCAGTTAGACAATGTGAGATACGATTAAATTCAGATTTATCAAGAGAGCATATAAGCGCATTCATAGCTTTACCATTAAGAGTATAAAGTTTCTTATCAGCTAAATCCCACTTGTCTTTAGGCTTAATCATAACGGTGTCTTCAATTTTAATAGTGGGTAGACTATAACCATTTTCAACAATATCCCACACATCATAATCTACAGACACTAGATATATTTTCATCCTAGCCTTCCAATATGCAAAGTCTACACCGTTAAACTTAGGGGGACGGGCTATAGACTGACCTTCAGCAAAAGCACAATCAGATATAGTCATGGTCATCTAAAAATCTAGACTAGATCCTCTAAACTGGCTCTGATACCACTTGTTGGATCTGGATCGTAGCCTAGAGGGGGGTGAATAGGCTAATAAAAATTCTCGTGAAACCCACAAGAAAACACACGCAGTTATAGGCACAGACAGGGCACTAAAAAAGCAATCACAGAATACGCACAGATATACCCTGGTTCGGTCGTCCCCACGACCTACTCCAGCCCCCGAAAGCAACTACTAGATAGATATGTAATCAAGTACAGCTACAATGAGTCAAGATCCCAAATCTTCTCTCACCTAGCTCGTACGCACACCACGTGCTCTACACTATCAATCTAGTCAGATGCTCTCCCTCCGCGACGACTCCCAAGTCGTCAGGTCCCCAAAAATAACACAAAAGGTAAAAGTTTTCCATACGAAGAACTAACACAAAATACTACACAATATAATAAACAAGAGAGTTTAGAATGCTCAGATCGTGTATTGGTGTTGTCTTCGTCAATCAGTACGGGCCAGATGTCATCTGGCAAGTAGCAGTAGTCTCTCGGTAACGGCAACTCAAGTTGCGGCAATTGAGCTCTCTGAAAGTTACAGCCTTGCACTTGAATGTTGCGGCATGTACAAGTCACGGCCTTGGATTCTCCCTTGGTGCGTTCTGCAATATTTTGATTGGAATCAGATATCAATGGCCCCTCAAAATCTTCGGCCAACAAATTTCGGCTTCTTGGGGAATTCTGAGAAGTGCGGCACTCAGAGATCAAAGCAATGATGAATTGTGCGGCCCTGTGGCAATTTCAAAGAAAAAACAAAACAATGAGCCCTCTTAAGAATTCGGCATTGGGAAATTGATGGAAAAAGAATGGCCCTGTGTGATTTCGCAAAAAATAACAAATAAAAAACTCCTTGATTTCAACCTGCAATCATAATGCAAGGGGAAATTAGAAAGAGGCCTTGGGAAAATTTCTTTTTGACAGCCTGAAAAGAAATGTTAAGCACTTGAATAATTAATGAAACAATCAAACTCCAATTCTTTGAAGGCACATGATTTCGGGAGAGAGATAAAAAGTGTTGGCTCCTTTTGTATTAAACTCTGTACGGCTGCCCACAACAAAAGATTTCGGCTTCACACAAAAACTTTTTAATCAAAATGAAACTGGCCTTTTGTTTCCTCAATACGCACATCACTTGGATATATTTTGTAAGTGTTTAAATTGTTGAAGATGCAAAAAGAACAACCCTTCAAGAATTCGGCCTGTTGGTAACAGAGAACACAAAAACTTTTGCACACACAAAAATTCGGCACACATGGATTTTTGCAAACACAGAAATCGGCACACAACAAAAAAAACTTTTGCAAAAAAAAAATTCCTGCACAAACACACAATTCGGCACAAAAAAAATCCTGCACAAAAAGGATTTGCACACACAAAGTTTTGGCACAAAAACAATCTGGCACAAACAAACTTGTTCTCTCTTCGTTCCCAATGAAAAGCAGCACACAAGATTTTCGTTCCAAATTGAAAGCTGCACAAAACAAGAATAAAATTTGAACCAAGAGTTTAGATGAACACCAATTTAAAATCAAAAGGCATGCAAATCTCTCTCTCTATCTCTCTTTTCCCCCTTCTCTCTCATTCACGTGCAAGGCGCAAAAACACAGACGATGTGAGAACTGTGCGGCTTGGTGAGAGAGTTTTTTAATTCGGCCATATAGTTGCATATATATAGGGATTAAAAAATAGGGTTTGCAACCAACATTAATCTATTAACAATATTGCCCTTGAAAATAACCTCCAATAAACTTGCACCAAACAAATAATGGGTGACCTGGGTGCTTGAGTCTCCCTTTTTAATTTGTTAAGGGTGCATGAGTTTTCTCTCTCCTTTTTTAAAGAGTGCGTGAGTTTCCCTCGCTTTGACTTAGTCATCATCATCGTTGAGGTGTTTACTCTTTTGCCATTCCTGCGAGCACTTAACACACATTAAATCATTCACAAATGTTTGTCATCATCAAACAATAAGTCCTAGATCGTTGAATCCAACAATCTCCCCCTTTTGATGATGACAAACCAATACAAGATTTGGACTTAACGATCTAAGCAATATCAACGTGATGTTCAAGCACACAAGCATGCAAGGATACCAACAAGTATTTCTACCATGCTCCCCCTATTTTCGTGCTCCTCCTATTTTCATGTATTTTCATTGCTCCCCCTTCAATCAATAATACCGTATTTTGAACCAACATTGATACCACAAATCTTTCAACACTTTTCTCCCCCTTTGGCATCATCAAAAGAGTATTCATGAAGATTAAAAACATAGCACATGTAAAAAGAGAGCATTATTAATTATAACTAGAATTTGCATGTCGTCATTCTATAATTAGCATTCCAAATCCAATGATAATGATAATTAGACTTCAACACCATCGTGTAAGTGCAATTATTAAACATAGAAGTACAAAGGGAGATACTTTTACAAATTTCAACCAAAACCAATCCATCATTTTCCAAATAACTTTATATCACCAAGGATTGATTTTCTCCACCTCATTAAAAATGAGTTCAAGGTATCACATCCCAAAACATAGCCTAAAAGGACTCTTAGATGTGGGAGTGACATTGCTTGACGAGTAAACACACCAACGCTAAAGATTACCCGTAAAGCTTATGTTGGATACTCGTGGGTAGTGCATTTGCCATGAATTGTATCCATTTTTCATACGGAGCCATTTTCATTTTTTTTTCTTCATATTCATTTCCTTTTTTTGTGCTCAATTTTTATTCATGGCAACTCACAACATATCCCGTAGATTTTTCAGTTAATAATCATCCTACATTCACTTTCTAATATTCATAAATAGTATCTCCAAAAGTACGACATAGTCTAATATTCGTGGAAGTGAAAGTAGGTGTAGAAATCATATTATTAAAGCATTGAACTTGGCACGGCTATTATTGAAATAAAACATACGCATGTAGCCAAAAATAATAATACTACAATTTCTACAAGGATATGATCATCAATCATTTATATCACTAGAATGATGCAAAGAGGAAGATATGCAATAAGCTCATTTTTTTTCTTTTGTCTTTTTCAAATTTTTTTTGGTTTTATAATGAACTAAAAAACACACTAAAAACAATCAAGCAAACAAAAACAAAAAAGAAGGAAAATCCAAGCACACAAAAATGTTTAAAAAATGCTATGAAGGTATGCATTAAGTTCAAAGAATGAGATATACCTTCGCGTCGCCGTTTGACTAAGGAGCTAAAAAAAATAATGAGACATTCAATTTATTGCTCCTCGTCAAATTTCCATCCACCTACAAAAACAATCTGGCACAAACAAACTTGTTCTCTCTTCGTTCCCAATGAAAAGCAGCACACAATATTTTCGTTCCAAATTGAAAGCTGCACAAAACAAGAATAAAATTTGAACCAAGAGTTTAGATGAACACCAATTTAAAATCAAAAGGCATGCAAATCTCTCTCTCTCTCTATCTCTCTTTTCCCCCTTCTCTCTCATTCACGTGCAAGGCGCAAAAACACAGACGATGTGAGAACTGTGCGGCTTGGTGAGAGAGTTTTTTAATTCGGCCATATAGTTGCATATATATAGGGATTAAAAAATAGGGTTTGCAACCAACATTAATCTATTAACAATATTGCCCTTGAAAATAACCTCCAATAAACTTGCACCAAACAAATAATGGGTGACCTGGGTGCTTGAGTCTCCCTTTTTAATTTGTTAAGGGTGCATGAGTTTTCTCTCTCCTTTTTTAAAGAGTGCGTGAGTTTCCCTCGCTTTGACTTAGTCATCGTCATCGTTGAGGTGTTTACTCTTTTGCCATTCCTGCGAGCACTTAACACACATTAAATCATTCACAAATGTTTGTCATCATCAAACAATAAGTCCTAGATCGTTGAATCCAACAGCGTCATCGCATAGAGCATATAAAGCTCCGGCGTGGACATCGTCCCAGGCTCATACCTCGCCAAAAAGGTAGTCACCATAAGGCGCTGAGCTATGCGTAGGCAGGGGTGGACGATGGCCGAGGCCTTGGCCCTACTAGGGTCAAAGGGAGCATGTAAACCCGTGATCCGGGCCCAGAAAGCGTGGGAATCGAAGGAAGGTGGGGAATGTGAGTGTGGGCGTAACCACGGTCGGCCCCGGGGACATCGGGCCACGAAAAGAAAGCTCTCATCATACCGAGATTGACCTGGCACTCTCGGTCCATAAACCTAAACGAGCATCCCTCGTCGGTCCGGGCGATAGAACTAAGCACCTCAAGTGTCGGACGGACGAAGGTGTCCGCCGACACTTGGAAAAAATCTCGCCAACCCACGTTGTCATACAACGTGAGCATCCCCTCAAGTACCCCCAGGCATCCTAGGTCTGCAAGGTGTGCAAACCTGGAGGGTACAATCGAGCGCTGGGAAATGCGCTCAAAAACGACGCGGTGTGCGTCGTCCCGGAACATAATCCCAAGCGGCCTGACAGGTGGAGCCGGTGGTGGTAGTGGGTCGGCAGGGAGTGGCTGAGCGGGGTGAACGGGCTCTGCAGGCTGTGCGGGGTGTGCGGGGTCTGCAGGCTGTGCGGGGTGAACGGGGTGTGGTGGTGTAGGCGGAGGAGAGTCTTCCACCTCGTGGGAGGGGCCGGGCTCATCCGGCCGCTTCCGCTTGGCGGAAGCTCTCCTGGTGCGAGGCCGTGTCCGGGGCGGCATGTGGGCCCCGGGTGCTCACCAAAAACGTAAAAAATGCGGCGTGCGCAAATGAGTGGAACGAGTATACCGTAACACGCCGCGAGAGCAATATAGTGGACGCGTGCGAAGACGCCGCCTCCACGAAGCCAAAAACGCTCCCCGGAAGCTCCCCTGGGCTCCCCTAAGCTCCCCAATATACCCTGCACATCGAACCAAGATATCAGCGAGTAATATTCAAAACGTATGGGGGGTTAGGGGTATAATAGATAGATAATGAAGTTAATTTGAATTTGGGGCTCAATTAGTGCGCGGATCGTCAAAAAATACAAGAAAGAGGAGGAAATAGGCAAAATAAGGGTACCGGAGCTCGGCCGGCAAGGAGGTCGCCGGCGGCGACTCGGGCGGTGCGGAGGTGGCGTGGGCCGGCGGTGGTCGGCCGAGCACGGCGGCGGCGAGCGAGGTCGGGCGAGTGAGGAGGGGGCAGCGGGCGAGGGATACGAGCGATCGCACGTTTTGGGTTTTTTCTCGTTTTGAAAAACGCGCCGACCCGCTCCCCTATATATAGGAAAAGTTACGACTCGGCCGAGTGACTAAGGCGCTCGGCCGAGTGATCGTAACGGAAATATTTTGAAAGATTCATCCCCGCTTACGACTCGGCCGAGTGGCCTTGCCACCCTCGACCGAGTGGAAGAAGTCTATTCGGCCGAGTGGCTCAAGCTACTCGGCAATATTCGCCCTAGGAGCGTATCAGTTTCACTCGGCCGAGTGAAGATATATACTCGGCCGAGCGGCAATTATTCTAAAATCAAGAAAAGAAACAGAGAGTTGGGTACAGCAGACTTCCCTCGTTCGTGAGCCGCTCGGGCGGACGAGCTTATGTGCTCGGCCGAATGACTAGTATACTCGGCCGAGTGAGTCCTGTTTTCTGCTGTTTGGCTTCGTTTGGGCTCTAAACTCTGTTTTTCTTCCTCCAGTCGATTTCATCTTCCTCCTAAGCATCGAGCGCATTCCTGGAGCGCTCCTTATCGCCTTGTTCATCCTCCTAATGATAGATATCCCTTTCTCCTCTCCTGTCAAAGAAAAATAGGACCCGTTATCACGAAATTTTTAGGCAAACGACTCAAAACACTAATAATTTCTAAAACAAAAACAAAGGGAAAAGTAAAAATAAAGCGATAACCGTCGGGTTGCCTCCCGACAAGCGCTCGTTTAAGGTCTTGAGCTCGACCCCCTTTGATTTTTAATTTAATGCGGAATATTGGGTGCATATGAGATGCACCCGTCGAATTTATTGGGAAGAACGCTTAAATTTGGATGTTGTGGCGGGGCGTTCTTCCTCGGTGCTCGTTTGCCTCGGGTAGTGTTAAGGGGTGGCTCCCCCAAGCTAGTGCTTGCTCCAGGCCTCGGCTTCACCGGTGACACCGATTTTCGTATCGGTGGGGCTTTCTTGGGAGTCTTCATCTTTGAGAGCTTGCAGAGCTCTCGTATTCTCGCGACATCAGCGTCGCCTTCATCAATATCCGTGGAGAGGTCGGGGGAATGCTCCATCTTTTCTTCTTGGCTCAAGTCCGGACTTTCCTCAAAATCTTCCTTGAATAGAGCGCCGATGGAATGGGGGATCGCCTCCTCAATAACCTCGTCAAGGAGGTCCATATAGTCCAGCTCCTCATGATAAGGCATGTGTTTCATTGCCTTGGGTATATGAAGCTCCACCTCGATGTTGCCGACATTCAATGTTAGAGTCCCTTCACGTACGTCGACAATGACACCGGCGGTGGCGAGGAACGGGCGTCCAAGTATTAGCGACATATCTCCCTCCTCCTTGACATCCATGATCACGAAGTCACATGGCAAACATATGCCCCCCGGGACTTGTAACGGGATATCCTCTGTGATCCCTACCGGCCTTGTGATCCGACCATCTGCTAGTTGTATCCGCATGTCGGTAGGTTTCAATTTTGTGGTGGTGTTTAGTCTTAGGAACATAGAGAGAGGCATGAGTCTAACACTAGCCCCTAAGTCCACTAACGCCTTTTGTAGAGGGACGCCGCCTAAGGTGCAAGGAATTCGGAAACTCCCCGGGTCTTTGAATTTGGCGGGCTCCTTCTCTCTCTTGGTGAACCAAGAGCCCTCCTCGGCGAGCATGATTTTCTCCTTCCTCTTTCTTCCCGTAATCAAATCTTTTAGGAACTTGGCGTATGTCGGGATTTCCACGATAGCGTCGAGGAAGGGGATATTGAGGCTTACCCCTCTCAAATACTCGAGAAACTTGGCTAGTCGCTTCTCCATCTTTGCTCTAGCAAGCCTCTGAAGGAATGGGATCGGTGGCATAAAACGCCTCTCTTCAATCAATTGCTCCGCTCTGGACTTTTCTTCCCTTTGCGGCTCTTTCTCCCTCTCAACTTCAATGATAGGTTCACTTGGCTCTACTCTCTCCACCACGGGCTCCTTGGTAGGAATCATGACGGGGGTGGAATCCTTCCCGCCTCTAGTAGTAACTACAACCACGGCATTGATATGCCCGGTGGTGCCCCGTGGATTTTGCTCGGGTTGAGCCGGCAACTGTTGACTATTTCGATTGAGCAACGTAAGTTGCTCCGAGATTTGGCCTACAACGGTTGCAAGGGAAACTTGGCTCGCCTTCAAGGAGGCATTAGTCTTCTTCTGCTCGGCCATAAACTCCTCCACTCTAGCTTCAAAGTCGGAACGTTGTTGAGCTTTTGGAGGGTTTGGATTTCTCCACCCTTGATTGTATCTGGGCGGCCTATAGGGTCCAACTTGTTGCTTTGGTGGGAAATTTTGTTGCGGAGGCCCCCTCGGTGGATAATGTTGTTGTTGTTGTTGTTGTTGTCGAGCTTGTTGAGGTAGTTGTTGCGGTGGGTTCAACGCTCCTTCATTGTTGGCATAGGAGAAACCGGGATGGTTTCTAGTGGCCGGATTGGCCCAATATCCTTGGTTCCCCGCGACGTATTGAACTTGCTCCAAAGATCCCTCTCCTTGTTCTCCTCCCAAATACATAGCCTGGGATTGGTCTTGCCAATCACACATTTGATTTGTTGGTGCGGATGTGGAAGGGGTTCCTTGGGGCTCCGTAATATACTTCTCCAGTCTCTCCACTACCTTGTGGAGAGAATCGAACTTGTTGGTCAGCTCCGCTACGGCCTTTGCCTCATAGATGCTAGATGGCTTCAAGGAGGACGAAGAGTGCCCTCGCTCATCGCCACATTGTTGATTGTTCGAGGCCATCTCCTCAATTAAGGTCATAGCTTCGTCGGGAGTCTTGGATAGGATGGCCTCATTTGCCGCGGCATCAATAATCTGCTTGGTCCCCGGTTGGAGACCATTGTAGAAGCTATGGACTAGCTCCCAATCTTCAATGCTATGGTGGGGGCACTGATGCTGCAGGTCTTTGAAGCGCTCCCAAGCCTCGTAGAGTGTCTCTTGAGGTCCTTGCTTGAAGGACATGAGAGCACTCCTAATCTTTACCGTCTTGGAAGGCGGATAGAACTTGTCGATGAACGCGCCTGCCAACTCATCCCATGTGGTAAAGACTCCCTCAGCTTGCGTCCTCAACCAATAAAGAGCTTTATCCTTTAATGTGAAGGGGAAGAGGCGTAGTCTGATGGCATCTAGGGTTACGTCCGGCATCTGGAAGGTGGCGCACTTTGATAGGAAGAGATGGATGTGGTAGTGGGGATTGTCATGGGCGTTCCCATGAAATGGATCCTGCTGCATCAGAACCACATGCCCAGTCTTCAACTCAAAATTCTTGTCGGCCGCCAACTCCGGCATGGCTATGGACGAGGTCGTGGAGGAAGTCTTAGGCCAGAGCCTATCTCGAATGGAAATAATCCTCGCCATCCTTGCCGTTAACTCTTCAGGCGTCTCCCGGACGTTCAAAAACCTCCCTTCCGTATCGGGTCTCCTCTCCGCTCTGATTCTCGGCAATGTATGCTCGATCTCAGGATCAAACAATATATCGATGGGGTTCGTAGTGGATCTCGTGTACATGCACGGGAAAACAAAGTTTCAAAGAAGTGATTAGCACAATGGAAGGGTTAGATAAAAATAAAGAAATAAAACAAAAAGAAAGAAATAGCTAGGGTGGTAGGATCAAACACAATCGCCTCCCCGGCAACGGCGCCAAAAACTTGATCGCTTCCGGGTGTACACCCAAAAGAGCGACCGTGTAGTTTTACCGCAAGCGCACGGTGTAGCGACGAGCGGGTATCGAACACAGGGAGGACGTATGACAGTGCCTTCTCCGAACAACCTGGCTATGTGGATAGAAAAGTGGGAATTTGCCTTTCGGCGATGTTGTCACAATCGTCAAATAAAGTATGGAGATAAAAAATCAAATAAAGACGCCTAGGGAATGGGGAATCCCCGCTACTCACCGAATCTCGTCAATGTGATTCATTGGTATCACAATTGCTAGAGTAGAATTTCGGATGAACTAGTTGCAACTGAATGTAAAACCTAGCTCACGCTCTCGCGCTGTTGCCGGTCTATAGCAAACCTAGGTTCGGGTCCAATCTCTTGCAAACCCTAGCCTAGGCAAGCTAGCATTAGGATCAACATCATCGTTCAATCGCATCCCGAGCCCACTCTCGTGCAAACTCGGGCTGCGACCTAGGTTGGGATAGTTCCTACCCGTCCAATCTCTTGCAAACGGGTATCGGTATGAAATTGCAACCGAGAACCCTAGTATCGGTCCAATCTCTTGCAAACCGATACTACGGAAACTCAATTTCAACCCAATTCGGATTTCTAGGGTTTCCTATCGAATTGGGATCCAATCTCTTGCAAATCCCAATCGATATGAACACCTAGCTACCCGTAATATATCGATCCCAAACTAACCCTAATAGCAATTCTAGCAATAGTTCTACCAAATCATCACAAATCGGAAATTGGGCTCGTAGGGTTCATCCCCACGCCCTAAGAAGTAAAGACTACTCACAAATCATTTCACAAATAGAAGAATAATCAATTGAAATAGCAATAGAATTCATGGCAATATTCAAATAAGCAATAAAAATAAGATTTTTAATGAAGAGGGAGACAAACCAATAGAGTTCTCCAAGAATCCAACAAAATAAACTTTTTCTCTCCTCTCCAATCACAAGAATCAAAAGCTAAAAAGTTTAATCTAAAAGGCTGCCAAAAAGTAAGGAAAAAGCTCTCTAACCTAGGTTAGAATCAGGGGTTAAATACCCCCCAAAACTGCCTAAAAACCCGTGACCAAAATGCCCATGCGCCTCTTCAAAATCGCGTTTTCCGCTACAGGCGCTCGGCTCACTCGGCCGAGTGACTAAGGTCGCTCGGCCGAGTGAGAGACCCTGAGAATTTCCAGTAAGTCTGGGGTCTTGGGGGTCTTCACTTCGGGGGTCACTCGGCCGAGTGAGTTGTCGTCACTCGGCCGATGGGCTTCTCTTCACTCGGGCGGTCGGCAATTGCCACTCGACCGAGTGGGTCTTCTGATGCTCAGACTGACGAAAAACAGTAAGTTGGGAGTTTTTGATGGGCGTCGTCTGAGTGCCACTCGGGCGGACGGAGTTTCGTCACTCGGCCGATGCGGCTTCTGATGCTCGGCCGAGTGCACACTTGAAGCGTGTCCGATCTGGCCGGCCGAGCAGGGTCTCGCTGGTCGGCCGAGTGACTCCTTCACTCGGCCGAGTGAGACACCAAAAATGCCCATTCTGAGTGTTTTTGCCTCCTCGTCGCTCCTACGACGTTCTTTCTTCTTCCGCTCCTCTCCAATCTGAAAATACCCCTCAGGGAAGTCTTCGGTGACACTCCGGAGTAGGTGTATCTCGGAATCACTCCAAATCACTCCAAATCTCCTGAAATACGACAAAAACAACAAATCGTGAAAAGTATCGCAATATTGTCGATAAATCGTGAAAAACATGATTTGAGCGATCTAAATGGCATGCAAACATGCGGAAAAAAGGTGTAAAATACGGAGTGATCAAAATCCCCCAAGCTTACCTCTTACTCGTCCTCGAGGAAGATAAGTAAAAGGCGAACCCGGTGGATTCAGAAAACGAAAACGACGAAAAACGGAAAACGAAAAACGAAGAAGAAAGAAGAAAGCGAAGAGGGAAGCTGCTAGATCATTTCTCTCAGGACGTGGGTTTTGCTTACTCATATAGCATGCACCGAATGTAAAACACATGTCAAAGACTTTTATTTCGATATCATAGTATAATGGTGCAAATAGAAATAGAAAACCCAAGAACATCGATATAACATGAAAAATGGAATAATTCTAAGATTAACATCGTCTGAATTATTTAAAGCGGTATACAATATCACAGATCACACACTTTTCAATTGAATGCTTTCTATGAGGAGTATAAGAATATCACGCAATAGAATAGAAAGAATAGAAAAGCGTGGATTTCATGAAATGAGTGCTAGGCATAGATTTCTGGATTTCGTGAAGCTAGAACAATCTCACCGAGTATAGAATATTACTTAGCCTAGGTTGTCATGCACCGTCAAGTAGTCACTCTCTCACACATCATTGGATTCTCTCCCTCAAGCTTATCTATAAGCGTGGTGGCATAAAAACAATATTTACATCCCCATTTTTGTGAAGCTCCAAAAGTAATAAAAATAGAAACCAAAAAGACGGAAGATAAAGAGAACATGAGATGGGATCGTTTATTGAGATTCTTTTCTCTTTTCTTTTCTTTTTCTTTCTTTTTTTCTCTCTCTCTCTTTTTTTTATAGCATATATACACAATGATCCCAAATCAAAGAGAAATAAGGATATACAAGAATTTTTCTTTTTCTTTTTTGGTTTTGGGAAATTTGGAGCTAGGATTCTAATAACGGGGGAAATGCCAAATACTAGAATCGCTAAGGGGAGATTCACCAATGGTTTTAAAATAGAGAATTGATGTTCAAGATATGTGGAGAAAGAAATAAATATGTCTCTCAGTTCACTCTATAAGACGTGCATGACAACTTCAGCAGGGTAATCTAATCTACTCGGTTTCGATCACAAAAAAACTAACTAATCCAGACTTATCATAGCTAACATCATTCAATCATCCTGAAGTGAAGTGTACAAGTCATGCAAATAGAAGTGATATAGGAAAAGAAAACGGTACTCCAGATATAAGCATTCAATGCGTGAATCTTGGTGTGTTTTCTGCGATAGCATACATATGAATATTCAGACTCAGCTAATAATAGAATTTCATCCATTTTCATACGGAAAAAGTGAGAGTTACTATCTCTAAATGCAAGGCAAATCACAGCATATGATATCAGAAATAAAAGCTAAGACATGACAAATATAACATGCATATAGAGAAAGCTAACTCCACGTCATCATCATCACAGAAAAATCATCTCTAGCATGAGATGAAAAGAAATAAAGATAAAGGGGGAAAATAAAACTATTTACAATGCGGCACACGAAGAAAATAAGAAAAACGTGATGCATGGTAAAAA
This sequence comes from Scilla litardierei, assembly GCA_030789695.1. Lineage (NCBI taxonomy): Eukaryota > Viridiplantae > Streptophyta > Magnoliopsida > Asparagales > Asparagaceae > Scilla > Scilla litardierei. Next base: position 312,865,673 of record CM061141.1, on the reverse strand, counting down.
AGGAAAAAGTGATGAAAGTGAGTGCAAAAGCGGAAAATGACGTGAAAAAACTAAAAATAAAGGTGGTAAATCGAAAAGCGTGAGAACTCACTCCCCCAAGCTAAAGTGCACAGTGTCCTCAATGTGCGAAGTGTGGCACACCGAGAGACGTGTAATGTGAGGGGAAGGTGAGGATGCATGCATGAGGAAAAAGAAAATAAAAATAACGAAATGAAAATATGATGCGGACATGATGCATGCAGATATAGGAGTGAATCAGATATAAGAGTGTGACACCAAAAATCTCTCCCTATCTCCCAAAAATGATATAGAAAGATATGAACAAAATGTGGACCCAAAAACAGTGAGGGGAAGGGGGTGGGCAAAAATCATCAGGACCGAGCAGAGACGGGCAGCAAGACGGCAAAAAAGATCAATGGCATCAAGGGTGCCTAAGAGGGTGGTGCTGCGCCGTCTCCGTCCTGAGGCGGAGGAGGTGGTGGTGGTGGCTGGGGAACAGTCTGCTGGGTGGGTGCGGGTGTGGGTGTGGAAGCAGGCTGGGTGTGTGTAGGAGTGGGGGTGGGTACCTGCTGGGTGGGTGTGGGTGCGCGAGGTAGCCGATCGAGAATCTGGGTAAGGCAATAGTGAATGCCCGGGAGTAGGTCGAAACGGCTGGCCATGGCTGTGACGGTGGCGGACATGGTCCTGAGGTCACCTCTGAGGGCACTCACCGCCCCCTCGAGAGCACGAATGCTCTGAAGTACAGTGTCGGGGGGAGGTGGTGCAGAGGGATGCACGGGTCTGTGTTGTGCAGGACGGGGCTGGCGGACTCGGGTGGTGTAGTGTATGGGCTCAACAGGTATGTGGAGGAAGGGTGCTGTGCTCACAAGTGTGGGCCTAGCCTCGGTGCGAGGCTGGGGTGCAGGCTGGTGCGAGGTGGAAGCAGCAGCAGCGGAAGTGGAGTATAAAAGTGGCGACGAGGCGGCCAGAGAGGTCAGTGACACAGACGTGGGAACAGACGTCACGACACTCTCAGAAAATACGGCTGAGGTGGAGACAGAGGTGACAACCACAGTCTCCACGACGGCAGCGAAAGAGGACCCTCCGCTCTCAACAATAGTCGGTGGGCGCTCGGGTAGGGCGGATGAAAGGGGCTCAACGGACAGAGGGCCAGCTGTGGTGGGAGTGGTGGTGGGCGTGGAGGTAGTGGAGGTGGTCTCAGCTAGTGTACTCCCGACACCAGCAGAAGTGTGGACAGAGGTGTCGGGAGCAGCAGAAATATCAGGATTAGGCAGAGGGGCAACGGGGTCAACGGGTGCAGCGTGTGCAACGTGGGCCTGCTCAGCCGGCTCGGCCTCCTCGGCCTCAAGCATGTAGGCGGCGGGGATAAGGAGATCCATCACTGGAAGCCAGTCCACCTGTGCTGGTGCTATCTGTGTCCGAGCTGGGCTCGGAAGGATCATGTAATCAGCACCGTATGGACCGTGCAACCAAACCCAGTGCCGCTGACCGTGCGGACGAAGCATCTTCATCCGGGCCATGACGTCTATGGACAGTGAAGTGGGGCCCGGGGCTCGTCGCAGGTCATCCGAAAAGTCCTCGCCGGTAATCAGGGCGAGCAGGGTGATCAGACCGCCGCAACATATCGGTGAGTGAGCGCCCACCGATACGATGATGCGGTCCAAAAACCAGCTCGCGATATCAATCACAACGGCGGGGACCAACTCGTCACTATCCCTAGCTAGGGCTCTGGGACGAGTCATCGCATAGAGCATATAAAGCTCCGGCGTGGACATCGTCCCAGGCTCATACCTCGCCAAAAAGGTAGTCGCCATAAGGCGCTGAGCTATGTGTAGGTAGGGGTGGACGATGGCCGAGGCCTTGGCCCTACAAGGGTCAAAGGGAGCATGTAAACCCGTGATCCGGGCCCAGAAAGCGTGGGAATCAAAGGAAGGTGGGGGAATGTGAGTGGGGGCATAACCACGGTCGGCCCCGGGGACATTGGGCCACGAAAAGAAAGCTCTCATCATACCGAGAGTGACCTGGCACTCTCGGTCCATAAACCTAAACGAGCATCCCTCGTCGGTCCGGGCGATAGAACTAAGCACCTCAAGTGTCGGACGGACGAAGGTGTCCACCGACACTTGGAAAAAATCTCGCCAACCCACGTTGTCATACACGTGAGCATCCCCTCAAGTACCCCCAGGCGTCCTAGGTCTGCAAGGTGTGCGAACCTGGAGGGTACAATCGAGCGCTGGGAAATGCGCTCAAAAACGACGCGGTGTGCGTCGTCCCGGAACGTAATCCCCAGCGGCCCGACAGGTGGAGCCGGTGGTGGTAGTGGGTCGGCAGGGAGTGGCTGAACGAGGTGAACGGGCTCTGCAGGCTGTGCGGGGTGTGCGGGGTCTGCAGGCCGTGCGGGGTGAACGGGGTGTGGTGGTGTAGGAGGAGGAGAGTCTTCCACCTCGTGGGAGGGGCCGGGCTCATCCGGCCGCTTCCGCTTGGCGGAAGCTCTCCTGGTGCGAGGCCGTGTCCGGGGCGGCATGTGGGCCCCGGGTGCTCACCAAAAACATAAAAAATGCGGCGTGCGCAAATGAGTGGAACGAGTATACCGTAACACGCCGCGAGAGCAATATAGTGGACGCGTGCGAAGACGCCGCCTCCACGAAGCCAAAAACGTTCCCCGGAAGCTCCCCTGGGCTCCCCTAAGCTCCCCAATATACCCTGCACATCGAACGAAGATATCAGCGAGTAATATTCAAAACATATTGTGGGTTAGGGGTATAATAGATAGATAATGAAGTTAATTTGAATTTGGGGCTCGATTAGTGCGCGGATCGTCAAAAAATACAAGAAAGAGGAGGAAATAGGCAAAATAAGGGTACCGGAGCTCGGCCGGCAAGGAGGTCGCTGGCGGCGACTCGGGCGGTGTGGAGGTGGCGTCGGCCGGCGGTGGTCGGCCGAGCGCGGTGGCGGCGAGCGAGGTCGGGCGAGTGAGGAGGGGGGCAGCGGGCGAGGGATACGAGCGATCGCGCGTTTTGGGTTTTTTCTCGTTTTGAAAAACGCGCCGACCCGCTCCCCTATATATAGAAAAAGTTACGACTCGGCCGAGTGACTAAGGCGCTCGGCCGAGTGAACGTAACAGAAATATTTTGAAAGATTCCTCCCCGCTTACGACTCGACCGAGTGGCCTTGCCACCCTCGGCCGAGTGGAAAAAGTCCATTCGGCCGAGTGGCTCAAGCTACTCGGTAATATTCGCCCTAGGAGCGTATCAGTTTCACTCGGCCGAGTGAAGATATATACTCGGCCGAGTGGCAATTATTCTGAAATCAAGAAAAGAAACAGAGAGTTGGGTACAGCAGACTTCCCTCGTTCGTGAGCCGCTCGGGCGGACGAGCTTATGTGCTCGGCCGAGTGACTAGTATACTCGGCCGAGTGAGTCATGTTTTCTGCTGTTTGGCTTCGTTTGGGCTCTAAACTCTGTTTTTCTTCCTCCAGTCGATTTCATCTTCCTCCTAAGCATCGAGCGTATTCCTAGAGCGCTCCTCGTCTCCTTGTTCATCCTCCTAATGATAGATATCCCTTTCTCCTCTCCTGTCAAAGAAAAATAGGACACGTTATCACGGAATTTTAGGCAAACGCCTCAAAACACTAATAATTTCTAAAACAAAAACAAAGGGAAAAGTAAAAATAAAGCGATAACCGTCGGGTTGCCTCCCGACAAGCGCTCGTTTAAGGTCTTGAGCTCGACCCCCTTTGATTTTCAATTTAATGCGGGATATTGGGTGCATATGAGATGCACCCGTCGAATTTATTGGGAAGAACGCTTAAATTTGGATGTTGTGGCGGGGCGTTCTTCCTCGGTGCTCCTTTGCCTCGGGTAGTGTTGGGGGGTGGCTCCCCCAAGCTAGTGCTTGCTCCGGGCCTCGGCTTCACCGGTGACACCGATTTTCGTATCGGTGGGACTTTCTTGGGAGTCTTCATCTTTGAGAGCTTGCAGAGCTCTCGTATTCTCGCGACATCAGCGTCGCCTTCATCAATATCCATGGAGAGGTCGGGGGAATGCTCCATCTTTTCTTCTTGGCTCAAGTCCGGACTTTCCTCAAAATCTTCCTTGAATAGAGCGCCGATGGAATGGGGGATCGCCTCCTCAATAAACTCGTCAAGGAGGTCCATATAGTCCAGCTCCTCATGATAAGGCATGTGTTTCATTGCCTTAGGTATATGAAGCTCCACCTCGATGTTGCCGACATTCAATGTTAGAGTCCCTTCACGTACATCGACAATGACACCGGCGGTGGCAAGGAACGGGCGTCCAAGTATTAGCGACGTATCTCCCTCCTCCTTGACATCCATGATCACGAAGTCACATGGCAAACATATGCCCCCCGGGACTTGTAACGGGATATCCTCTGCGATCCCTACCGGCCTTGTGATCCGACCATCTGCTAGTTGTATCCGCATGTCGGTAGGTTTCAATTTTGTCCCGGTGTTTAGTCTTAGGAACATAGAGAGAGGCATGAGGCTAACACTAGCCCCTAAGTCCACTAACGCCTTTTGTAGAGGGACGCCGCCTAAGTTGCAAGGAATTCGGAAACTCCCCGGGTCTTTGAATTTGGCGGGCTCCTTCTCTCTCTTGGTGAACCAAGAGCCCTCCTCGGCGAGCATGATTTTCTCCTTCCTCTTTCTTCCCGTAATCAAATCTTTTAGGAACTTGGCGTATGTCGGGATTTCCACGATAGCGTCGAGGAAGGGGATATTGAGGCTTACCCCTCTCAAATACTCGAGAAACTTGGCTAGTCGCTTCTCCATCTTTGCATTAGCAAGCCTCTGAGGGAATGGGATCGGTGGCATAAAACGCCTCTCTTCAATCAATTGCTCCGCTCTGGACTTTTCTTCCCTTTGCGGCTCTTTCTCCCTCTCAACTTCAATGATAGGTTCACTTGGCTCTACTCTCTCCACCACGGGCTCCTCGGTAGGAATCATGACAGGGGTGGAATCCTTCCCGCCTCTAGTAGTAACTACAGCCACGGCATTGATATGCCCGGTGGTGCCCCGTGGATTTTGCTCGGGTTGAGCCGACAACTGTTGACTATTTCGATTGAGCAACGCAAGTTGCTCCGAGATTTGGCCTACAACGGTTGCAAGGGAATCTTGGCTCGCCTTCAAGGAGGCATTAGTCTTCTTCTGCTCGGCCATAAACTCCTCCACTCTAGCTTCAAAGTCGGAACGTTGTTGAGCTTGTGGAGGGTTTGGATTTCTCCACCCTTGATTGTATCCGGGCGGCCTATAGGGTCCAACTTGTTGCTTTGGTGGGAAATTTTGTTGCGGAGGCCCCCTCGATGGATAATGTTGTTGTTGTTGTTGTTGTCGAGCTTGTTGAGGTAGTTGTTGCGGTGGGTTCAATGCTCCTTCATTGTTGGCATAGGAGAAACCGGGATGGTTTCTAGTGGCCGGATTGGCCCAATATCCTTGGTTCCCCGCGACGTATTGAACTTGCTCCAAAGATCCCTCTCCTTGTTCTCCTCCCAAATACATAGCCTGGGATTGGTCTTGCCAATCACACATTTGATTTTTGGTGCGGATGTGGAAGGGGTTCCTTGGGGCTCCGTAATATACTTCTCCAGTCTCTCCACTACCTTGTGGAGAGAATCGAACTTGTTGGTCAGCTCCGCTACGGCCTTTGCCTCATAGATGCTAGATGGCTTCAAGGAGGACGAAGAGTGCCCTCGCTCGTCGCCCCATTGTTGATTGTTCGAGGCCATCTCCTCAATTAAGGCCGTAGCTTCGTCGGGAGTCTTGGATAGGATGGCCCCATTTGCCGCGGCATCAATAATCTGCTTGGTCCCCGGTTGGAGACCATTGTAGAAGCTATGGACTAGCTCCCAATCTTCAATGCTATGGTGGGGGCACTGATGCTGCAGGTCTTTGAAGCGCTCCCAAGCCTCGTAGAGTGTCTCTTGAGGTCCTTGCTTGAAGGACATGAGAGCACTCCTAATCTTTACCGTCTTGGAAGGCGGATAGAACTTGTCGATGAACGCGCCTGCCAACTCATCCCATGTGGTAAAGACTCCCTCAGCTTGCGTCCTCAACCAATAAAGAGCTTTATCCTTTAATGTGAAGGGGAAGAGGCGCAGTCTGATGGCATCTAGGGTTACGCCCGGCATCTGGAAGGTGGCGCACTTTAATAGGAAGAGCTGGATGTGGTAGTGGGGATTGTCATGGGCGTTCCCATGAAATGGATCCTGCTGCATCAGAACCACAAGCCCAGTCTTCAACTCAAAATTCTTGTCGGCCGCCAACTCCGGCATGGCTATGGACGAGGTCGTGGAGGAAGTCTTAGGCCGGAGCCTATCTCGAATGGAAATAATCCTCGCCATCCTTGCCGCTAACTCTTCAGGCGTCTCCTGGACGTTCATAAACCTCCCTTCTGTATCGGGTCTCCTCTCCGCTCTGATTCTCCGTAATGTACGCTCGATCTCAGGATCAAACAATATATCGATGGGGTCCGTAGTGGATCTCGTGTACATGCACGGGAAAACAAAGTTTCAAAGAAGTGATTAGCACAATGGAAGGGTTAGATAAAAATAAAGAAATAAAACAAAAAGAAAGAAATAGCTAGGGTGGTAGGATCAAACACAATCGCCTCCCCGGCAACGGCGCCAAAAACTTGATCGCTTCCGGGCATACACCCAAAAGAGCGACCGTGTAGTTTTACCGCAAGCGCACGGTGTAGCGGTGAGCGGGTATCGAACACATGGAGGACGTATGACGGTGCCTTCTCCGAACAACCTGGCTATGGGGACAGAAAAGTGGGAATTTGCCTTTCGGCGATGTTGTCACAATCGTCAAATAAAGTATGGAGATATAAAATCAAATAAAGACGCCTAGGGAATGGGAAATCCCCGCTACTCACCGTATCTCGTCAATGTGATTCATTGGTATCACAATTGCTAGAGTAGAATTTCGGATGAACTAGTTGCAACTGAATGTAAAACCTAGCTCACGCTCTCGCGCTGTTACCGGTCTATAGCAAACCTAGGTTCGGGTCCAATCTCTTGCAAACCCTAGCCTAGGCAAGCTAGCATTAGGATCAACATCATCGTTCAATCGCATCCCGAGCCCACTCTCGTGCAAACTCGGGCTGCGACCTAGGTTGGGATAGTTCCTACCCGTCCAATCTCTTGCAAACGGGTATCGGTATGAAATTGCAACCGAGAACCCTAGTATCGGTCCAATCTCTTGCAAACCGATACTACGGAAACTCAATTTCAACCCAATTCGGATTTCTAGGGTTTCCTATCGAATTGGGATCCAATCTCTTGCAAATCCCAATCGATATGAACACCTAGCTACCCGTAATATATCGATCCCAAACTAACCCTAATAGCAATTCTAGCAATAGTTCTACCAAATCATCACAAATCGGAAATTAGGCTCGTAGGGTTCATCCCCACGCCCTAAGACGTAAAGACTACTCACAAATCATTTCACAAATAGAAGAATAATCAATTGAAATAGCAATAGAATTCATGGCAATATTCAAATAAGCAATAAAAATAAGAGTTTTAATGAAGAGGGAGACAAACCAATAGAGTTCTCCAAGAATCCAACAAAATAAACCTTTTCTCTCCTCTCCAATCACAAGAATCAAAATCTAAAAAGTTTAATCTAAAAGGCTGCCAAAAAGTAAGGAAAAAGCTCTCTAACCTAGGTTAGAATCAGGGGTTAAATACCCCCCAAAACTGCCCAAAAAACCGTGACCAAAATGCCCCTGCGCCTCTTTAAATCGCGTTTTCCGCTACATGCGCTCGGCTCACTCGGCCGAGTGACAAAGGTCGCTCGGCCGAGTGAGAGACCCTGAGAATTTCCAATAAGTCTGGGGTCTTGGGGGTCTTCACTTCGGGGGTCACTCGGCCGAGTGAGTTGTCGTCACTCGGCCGCTGGGCTTCTCTTCACTCGGGCGGTCGGTAATTGCCACTCGGCCGAGTGGGTCTTCTGATGCTCAGACTGACGAAAAACAGTAAGTTGGGAGTTTTTGATGGGCGTCGTCTGAGTGCCACTCGGGCGGACGGAGTTTCGTCACTCGGTCGATGCGGCTTCTGATGCTCGGCCGAGTGCACACTTGAAGCGTGTCCGATCTGGCCGGCCGAGCGGGGTCTCGCTGGTCGGCCGAGTGACTCCTTCACTCGGCCGAGTGAGACACCAAAAATTCCCATTCTGAGTGTTTTTGCCTCCTCGTCGCTCCTACGACGTTCTTTCTTCTTCCGATCCTCTCCAATCTGAAAATACCCCTTAGGGAAGTCTTCGGTGACACTCCGGAGTAGGTGTATCTCGGAATCACTCCAAATCGCTCCAAATCTCCTGAAATACGACAAAAACAACAAATCGTGAAAAGTATCGCAATATTGTCGATAAATCGGGAAAAACGTGATTTGAGCGATCTAAATGGCATGCAAACATGCGGAAAAAGGTGTAAAATACGGAGTGATCACTCACCACCTACAGTCCGACTCCGACTCTCCGATGACCTCTCCTTTGTGCTCTACACTGAATCCGTGGCGGAGCTTTCCACCTCCGCCCGGCTCCGCACCCACTTCCCCACCTCCCCCGACGCCGACGAATGGGTAGAAGACGTCGACGAAGACGTATTGAGAAAGAAAAGATTCAATACATGTACGATTGAGGTGGCTAGGACGATGGTGCTGCGACGGTGGCTTGATCTCCGATGGCGACTTCAACGGCAACGGCTTAATCTCCTGCGATCGCAAATATTTGTGGAATTTTGAAAGTGAGAAGCTCTCACTCGTCGCCACACAGACCAACTTATAAGGCACGCCGAATGATCCCGACCACAGACGTCCAGCCACTCATCGAAGATTCGCGCCTTCTGACGCTTCGATCTGTGCCTTCTGACGCTTCGACTGATGGCCGCAGTCACGTCCGCCACGTGTCACCCTCAGAACAGTTAAGGCGCTTCGATTTCCTCCCGCCTCCGATTCGAAATGATTGCGTCAAATCGCGAAGCGGGATTTTCAAAAAATACTCCCGCCTTTTTCCTCACTCAGGCCAAGGACTGGCCCCACTACCATTAATGCGGACCGAGACACAGGGCAACCAACGGACAAGGCCGGACTACCACACCGGCCATAAGCGAGCACATCCGGGCATAATACCGCGACTTACACCGTCCTATCTACCTCCCTAGTTGCCCAAAGCTGGCCCTCATGTCCGAGTCGGACTTACTATGTCTCAACATTCTACTCCACACGACTCAGCGCTCACCGACAGAAGAATGTTGGGGGCATTCATACCCTTGCAAGAACACCATCTGCACAACCAACAAGGAGAACAAGAAGTAAGGAAAACAAAAAATACTTCATTTAGTTAACCTTTCTACAACACAGAGCCCGTCAAGAATACAATGCGACATCATGCTCGGCCAATAGCCGGCCAAACAAAATTCGCCTTACATCAAGAGCTCCCCGTCTTGGCTGCTTCGCTCTCGACCGCTGCCCCTGGAGCCGGCGTCTCCGCCAGGTCATCCGTCGGACCACCAACCACTAGCTGATCGCCAGACTCCTCTTCCCCTGCTAAGGGCACGTCTAGCTTGGAAAAGTTGGCCACCAGCGAGGGATACAAGCTCGCCAGCCGGGCCTTCATCTTTTCCATCCCTTGGAAGACGCCTGCCTCCCTCGCCTCTTGCAGCATCGGGATTAGCTCCTCGTCCTGGTAGCGGCAGACGGCGGCGTCGATCATGCCCTGGTCGATTCTCCTCTTCTCCTCCACCTGCTTCTTCAGGTCAGCCTTCTCCTTCTTCTCCACCTCGATCGCCTTCCTCAGGTCGGCTATCCTCTCGTGCTGGAGATCGATCACCCGCTTCTTGCCGGCCACTTCCTCGACATGCCTCTTCAGGATGTCAGCGTGCATGCCCTCTTCCTCCTGAAGCCGATAAGCGAGCGTAGCCTACCTCGCATCTAAATAATCGGCTCGTGCCATCTGAACGTCACGGACCGTCGTGACCCGCTCCAGCTCCGCCTCCTTTTCTCGCAGCTTTTTCCTTGCCTCATTAAGCTCGGTCCTCGCCCTCTCGAGAGAAGCCTTGGTTAGGGCCACCGGGGTATGGCGTTGCAGGGCCACCATAGCTGCCACCGACGACAAAAGGATCCAACACAGTCAGACACGCGAGCAAGAAGACCTCGAGGGCGAAGTAAGGAGGTCGACCTACCTGCATAGTGTGCCATATCGCAGAGTCGCACAACCGCTCCGTGCCAACATTGGTCAGGGATTCACGATCCCGCGGCAGCATGCAGTACTCCACCAGACGGGCCGCCACTCCGGCATCCTCGAACACCGACTCCTCCCTGCCTATCCAGTAGGTCGGCTGGTGGACACCCTCACTTGGAAGGGCCTCGACCTTAGCCCTTGTTGACCTGAAGTGGGCGAGTGCTTTCTCGCAACTCGGGTGCGCCTCTCTTCCCATCTCCCACAGGGGAATCCCGTACGGCCACTTCTCGACGGGGGATGCCTTGCGAGGCTTATATACGGTCGGGATCTACGTATGGGCCGTGTTGAATCTCCTTGGTTAGACGGACCCCCTGGTACGACCTCGCTAGTTCGTTGGAGAGGACCATCCGATTCGGACGTCCTTCGCCTCATGTTCGCCCTTTCCACAACCGGGACCTCGGCGCTTCATTTTTGGGCAGCCACCTTCACTGGCCCTTCCTTGTCCATCGCCCTCTTACCCTTATCCAGAGGGTCAGTCTTCTTCGCAAGCGACACGCTGACAGCCGTCAGCACTTCCTCCCGCGAGAGCATCGTATCTTCGCCTGCAAAGGAGAGAGAGATCAGGGTAAGCCTACATGAGGGCTCGCCAGATTCAAAGTACATGTGGGCCAAAAATCCTGGGCGAGCCGATCGTCATGTGTCAGGATCGCTAGCTGGCGGTCCGCCGCGGGTAGCTCCGCCAAAATTTGGGCACTCGCCAAGTCCTCACCCGTCAATGCCACCTTCTCGTTCACTAAAGGGTTCAAGGCCACCCAGTTCGACATCAACACCACGTCGGCCGGTATCATGACAAAGACGAAACTCTCCATCCACTTTCGCATCGGCCGGCACCTCGACAATGAGTGCACGTCCCTTCCTCGCATAGACACAGTAGTACGTCCCCCTCTTCCTCACTTCAAAGAAATGCTGGAACAGCGTCAGAGACGGGCTCAGGGTGCTGGCGAGGCATAGGACAACAAACCCAACCAGCAAACCAAAGGAGCAGGACGCCAAGGCGAAGATCGGAAACTCCAGAAAATTCAAAAGATGGAGAAGATGAGGGTTGATCGGGAAGCGGAGCCCTAACTCGAAGGAGCGAACATAGGCCCCAACTTTATTATCGCTGGGCCAACATACCCTCTCCTCAGGTCCGGGGAGCCGCACTTCATAAGGCGGACGAGCGAACCGCACGTGAATCTTCCGAATATTAACCCTGTCCGACCTGCACCGGATGGCAGTGATTGACCTCGGCATGTCTGTTCGGGTCCTTCTCTGCCTCTGCTGTCGTTGCATCAGTTGCCACCTCTCCTCTTCCACTGACTCTTCCATTACTACCCCACTACCGCCTCCGGGCTCAAAATGAGAAGCCATCGACCAAGAAGATCAAGGAATTACCTAGCAGAGCAGCTGAGCTAAAGAGACGACCGGAAGCGGATCTCCGGCAAGGGCAGCGACAGCAACGTCGGCGAGCGATGAACTGAAACCGAAAAGCTCGAAGGAAAGTTGGAATCGGAAGAAGCCTTCGATCAATCATCTCCTTCCATACTTATAGCAAGCTGCAGGCCATCCCGACCGTCGAAGCACCGCCACGCGGCACCGATCCGAGCCTCCCTGATGCCTCGACTGGCACGCCAGTCACCTCTGCCACACGTCATGCTCCCAGTAGTGGAGACTCTTCGATTTCCCCTGCCCTTTCCAATCGTAATAATGACGGCTAGAAGGGAGGGTACCCCGAGACCACCGTCGCTGCTTCCAAGCACGGCACGAGGCCTGTAACGGTCCGTATTTTTTCAATACAACTATTCACGTAATTTCAATTTTTAAACTATTTTATAATGGTTTGTCAGGAGTTTTACGATTTCAAAAATTTCTTATAAAAATATTTTGAGATATCAGACTAGTCATGAAGTATTTAAGTAAGTTCGGGTTTCACCTAATACCTCTAAATATTCTGATAAAAATTCATTTTCAAATATTACCGTTTTGGCTTAATGAATTTATTTTCTATTCAAACATCTTCAAAATGTTTTCAAACTTCTACAGTAACATTCTATGAGCATTTAGGGCTTCCCACATTAATTTCGTAATTTTCTGACGTCAAATCAATAGAGAACCTGCAAACCCGCATCCTAAACATTTTGGCCTAAAACTAGTATCTCCGTAGCCCAAACCCTGAAACGGATCTCGTATTCACGATCCTCGTGACGTTACGATCCCGTGGGTATGTTTTCGTAATTTTTCGGACACGTTTACTACTAGGGGCAATATCGTAATTTCAGTATTATTTTTACTGTTGTGTTTTTACTAATTTTTCTAATTACATTTTAACTTTACCTTTTCCCTTAATAAATTACATCACCCTAACTACCCACCCTACCCTACCCGTAAGCAACCCATGTGTTTCATGGTTGCTTAAAATTCCACGCTTAGTCTAACCTAATCCACACTTAGTCAATTATACACCTAACATCATTAAATATTTGACTAAGTATTTAATTACTACCTAATTTTATATTAATTAAGTTTAATTATAAAAACCCCAGGCTCTCAAACCCACGCACCCATCTCCTCCCCTCTCGCCTGCAGCACCAAACTCATCTCTCCCGTACAAACTCCCCGAAGCCCTGAACCCAACATTTCTCTCCCCAGACCCGGATCCACGCAGCCTCACACACACTCTCTCTCCTTCTTTTCCTGTCCCAAAAGAAACCCACGTCGCCCTCATTTTGAAATGCCCGCTCTCCGCCTCTTCATACTCAGCCCCCTCTCACTCTGTCCTTCACCGTGCTCCGCCGCGGCCGCCACCTACCCACCGTCCGACAGCCCCCACACCCCCAGCAGCAGCCCACGACAGCGAGCTCCGCCCCCCGGGCTCTCGAGCCCACAGGCGCTGCCCCAAACACCCCCGAGAGCCCCTCTCTGCCTCTAAAAGCACGACGGCGACGCCATGGCCTAAAGCTCCGAGCTCCGACCTCCCACTTCGACGAAACAACAGCCCTCCCCCGCCCAGCAGTTTCCGTCTGCCTCCACTCCCCAAGCCTCCTCCTCGACTCAGCCCGCTGCCCCCACGCTCGCTGTACCCTTCGACGCCTTCTCCCTCCGTCGAGAGGCCACGGCAACCCAGTCGTCGCCGTCGTTTGCAGCCTCGGGAGCGCTCCCACGCCGCTCGTCGGCGATGCCAACCTAGTCCCCCTCCACACGTCAACCCTGCTCTTCGCCGCTCCCCCGATGGACGTCTCCCCTCTCCGACTGAAGCAACGCCCTGAGCTCCGGCTGAAACCCGCTTCCGCCGCCTTGAACGCCGCCACAGCGCCTCCCCGTCACCTCAGTCACGGCGAAGCCCACCGCCCCACGAGCTCGAGCCCGCACTGCCGCCTTCGAGAGCCCCTGCCCAGCGCCGCCTCCACCGGAGCTTGCCGCTGCCCGCCGTACGTCGTACGCCACCGTCACCAACCGCCCGCCACCGGAGTTCCTCCCTCAGGCGCCGACAACCCCCGCCTCCCACTCCGCCGACGAACACAAAGACGCCTCCACGGCTTCATCATGTTTTTTAAAGGGTAAGGTCGATACGTTAATAAGAAATACGTATTATAATACGTATTTGTATACGTATAGAAATACGTAGTGAATACTCAGATAGTATTTAATTGATTATAAATCCTACAGACCTCAGAAAATTACGAAACCAGCTCCAGAAAATCAGAAATGACATTCTGGACCCAACGACACTAGTTTCATCTCGATCCGACATTTAGTTTTTCCAGAATTAATTTTTAACCCCAAAAGTTAAATATGTTATTTTAGTTCAAAAATCTGTAACTCTATATTTTCACGTACACTTGTACGTGATAAAAATACATGCTATAGTACTCTTTGATAAGGTCATTTTGACAGCTCACTTGAACCATTCCGATGCAGATTGCATCCAGAATAAATGTTTGAATAAATACGTTACTAATTGAAAAATAGTTTTTAAATTATTTTTGAGCTTTTAAAATTATAAAAATTATTGATTCGGGTTCAATATTACATATTTAACCCCCTAGTTAGCCCTATTTTGTGCTCATGTGATGCTACATTGTTCTCTAATTCATACATATTTTCTACACATTTATTTATTAGAGAAAACACACTATTTGAGCACAAAACAGCAATTCATGAAGTATTGCTGCACTTTTTATATTTTTCCTAGCTTCGTCTCGATCTCACGATTCCAACGACTATTTATTTGTATTTTTCTGAGATCTATGATAATTACTGTGTATTTTTGAATGCAGAATACCATTTAATTGAAGAAATACGGAAGAAATACGATTAAAATACGGCCGCACGAATCTTGGCAGCAACGTGGCTCAATTAGCACCGCTTATCCTTCATCCAGCGGCTAAAAATGTGGAGATATTCCCGTCGTTGGATCAAAATCCAACGGCCACGAACGCAGATCGGCAGCCCCGCAGACCCAGCCATCTCACGCGGATCCAAGCCACGTGGCGCACATCTGTGTGCTCCCGCCTCATCCAATGGCCGATAACAGCCCAACACGGAAGACGCGGATCGAAATTCTCCGGCCACGTGGTGGCCATCGAACGCTTCACTCTCAAATTGGACGGCCCGCAGTCGCTGCGAACGAAGCGAACGGAGGGCATCTGATATCCACGTGGCGTGCCCAGATCAAATCTCGCTTGCGATGGACGGTTGAGATCGCGAGCGGCTGTGGGTTTGGGTTTGAGTGATATTGGTGCGGGTTTAGACCCGTTAACACACACTAAACCCGCAAT
>CM061141.1:311016945-311050149 GCA_030789695.1 Scilla litardierei | reverse complement strand
ATGATGAAGGTAGAGCTACCGAGATTTTTGCTGCAGGGATTGAGGGTGATGCCAGCATGGCGTGGCTCATGGACAGTGGATGCTCGTATCATATGACTCCTCATAGGAGTTGGTTTGCAACATACCGTTCCAAGAAAGATGGATGCTCAATCCTTATGGGGAACAATGCAGTGTGTAGAACTGCAGGTATTGGAACCATTCGGATAAAGATGCATGACGGCATAATGCGTACACTTGCCGATGTGAGGCATGTCCCGGATTTGTGGAAGAGCCTAATCTCCATAGGCATGTTGGATAATGTCGGATGTAAGTCGGTCTTTGAAAAAGACCAACTTCGTATTTCGAAAGGAGCCATGGTTGTGATGAAGGGAAGGAAGGTTGGAAACTTATATGCCCTTCAAGGTACCACAGTTGAAGGTGAAGCAGACGTAAGCACTACGAGCACAATTTACAGAGATTCAGCCAAGTTATGGCATTATCGTTTGAGTCATCCATGTGACAAAATGCTTGATGTACTCCGAAGAAGAAGGTTTATTGAAGCCTCGACTGGGAGTGTAGAATTCTGCAAATCCTATGTGTACGGTAAGAAGACAAAGCTGCAGTTTAACACGGGGAAGCATACTAGCAAAGGACCACTTGACTATGTACACACCGATGTGTGGAGGCCGTGCCCAGAGCCGTCAAGAGGGGAAGCTAAGTATTTTGTCTTGTTTATTGATGACTACTCTCGCAAAGTTTGGATGTACCTAATAAAGTCAAAGGACCAAACTTTTGATATGTTTCGAGAGCGGAAGACCATGGTGGAGAAGCAAACCGGAAGGCACGTGAAGGTGCTTAGATCTGACAATGGAGGTGAGTTTACCTCGAGGGAGTTTAGAAATTTCTGCAAACTCCATGGGATCCGCAAACACTTTAACACACCCGGTGATCCACAGTCGAGTGGTGTGGTGGAGTGGATGAATAGAACATTGTTGGAGAGAGTGTGGTGTTTGAGGCACTCAGCCGGTTTGGGGAAGAAATTCTGGGGAGAGTTACTCTCCACTGTTGTGCACATTGTGAACAGAGTTCCTTTTAGTAGCGATTGGCTACAAGATCCCTAAGAAAATGTAGAGTGGTAAAGCTGGTGATTATTCATACTTGCGCATTGTGGGTTGTCCAGCATATGTGCACGAGAGGGGCGACAAGTTGGATCCAAGAGCAAAGATGTGTGTCTTTCTTGGATATGGCCACGATGAAAAGGGATATCGTTTGTGGGATCCAGAGGTTCAAAAAGCGATAATGAGCCGACATGTCACTTTTGATGAGGATGCAATGCTCAGGGCGGAGAATTCTCAATCAAAAGGTGACACGTCCGCAGAGGAGATTTCACCAGAGAGGGTTAACTTTTCGGTTCAGCCTACTCAGCGACCAGACAAAGAGTTGATGGTCGATGCTCCAGTTGAGGGGGATGATGAGGTCCATGCTGAGGACCATGTCCAGACACCCGGTACATCTCAGGTACGCGTTGACACTTATTCAGGTAATGATGGAACACAGAGATCGAAGATGGTGAAGAAAGCGCCAGAAAGATTAGGTTCATGGGATTATGCAGGATATTCTATCGTTGATATGGTGTCTTATGCACTCAACATAGAGCACGAGAAACCAACAACATATGGTGGAGCCATAGTCTCGGGAGATGCTGCCCAGTGGCAAGGAGCTATAGAGGAGGAGGTGGAGTCCCTTCACCGGAACGACACTTGGGATTTGGTGCCGATATCTAGCAAGAAGCGTGCTATTGGTTATCGTTGGATATACAAGGTCAAGAAAAGCTTAACTCAAGATGAGAACAGTGTCAGGTACAAGGCAAGATTGGTTGCCAAGGGATTTGCACAACGGAAGGGTGAAGACTACAACGAAATATTTTCACCGGTTGTGCGATACACGTCCATTCGTGTGTTTTTGGCGCTAGTTGCTAGCATGGACATGGAGTTGGAGCAACTCGATGTGAAGACCGACTTTCTGCATGGGGACCTTGATGAGGAAATTTATATGCAGTAGCCTGAGGGGTTCAGAGTTGAAGGAAAACAGACCTTGGTTTGCAGGTTGAAGAAATCGTTGTATGGGTTGAAGCAGTCACCTAGGCAGTGATACAAATGGTTCGATAGCTTCATGATGGGAGTATGCTTCGAGAGGAGAATCAAGGATCAATGTGTTTATGTTCGCACACTTGAGAATGGCTTGAAGATTTACTTGTTGCTCTATGTGGAGGACATGCTAATTGCTTCTAATAGCATGGCAGAGGTGGAGAAGCTGAAGGAGAAGCTAGGGCAAGAATTTGACATGAAGGATTTGGGGCCCGCCAAGAAGATTCTCGAAATGGAGATTGTTCGAGATCGGAAGAAGCATGAGCTCAGATTGTCACAGAAGGGGTATGTTCAGAAGGTACTAACCCGGTTTGAGATGGATAGTGCGAAGCCCATGACGACACCTTTGGGAGCTCATTTTCAGTTGTCGACAAGTCAGTCGCCAAGCACCGATGAGGAGAAGACTTACCTGTCTCAGGTGCCATATGCGAGTGCAGTAGGAAGCTTGATGTATGCGATGGTTTGCACACGTCCAGATATTTCACAGTCCGTGGGAGTGGTTAGTAGGTATATGGCTAATCCTGGCAAGAAGCATTAGCTGGCCGTCAAGTGGATTCTGAGATATCTGCGAGGAACAGCGAGTGTCAGGATCCTCTATAGGAGAGGAGACGGAAAGGTGCTGACATGTTACTGCGATAGCGACTACGCAGGTGATATAGACAGGCGGCGATCTACCATGGGGTATGTGTTCAGTTTGGGCACTGTCGCAGTATCGTGGAGGTCGGTCTTACAGTCTGTGGTTGCGCTATCAACCACAGAGGCCGAGTTGATTGCAGCGGTGGAAGCTGTGAAGGAGGCCAAGTATTTGAGGAGTCTGCTGAGAGATTTTGAGGTGCCACAGAGTTCGTCACATATGCATTGTGACAGCCAGAGTGCCATTCATCTGGCGAAGCACTAGGCATACAGTTTGAGGACGAAGCATATTGAGGCGTGTGATTCCTTCCTTGAGTTGGAGAAGAAGGACATAGAGCTTCAGAAGATCCCAACTGATTTGAAGCCCGCAGACTACCAAGCCAGTTCCCGCTGTCAAGCTCCAGGTTTGCTTGGAGCTGATTTCCTTGTTGGCTTAGTAGCGCCAGAGGGCGCGTTTTTCGAGACGATGATGATTCTAGGGAGAGGGTCATGGCGCGCAGCGTGGAGATGCAGGAGTCATTGGTGATGAGATTTTAATCAAGGTAGAGTGTTGTTTTTTGTAATTCAAATTAACTGGACAAGTTTTCCCAGGCTGCTCGACCGAGCAGTCCGTCGCTTCTGACAGACCAAGAAACAGAGAGCTAGGAAAGTTTTGCCTTGGAGAGGCTACTGATACATTCGGACGAGTAGCTTGTCTCGACCGAGTGGACTTGACTCGATCTTGGAACTTGACCAAGTCGGATATGATCGTTACACCGAGCTCGACCGAGCAGGTAGTCAACTCGGGCCGAGCTCGCTTGGGCCCACGCGCGTCATCTGACGGCCATGATGCGTTGTTCTCCGTTGTTTTGCGTCCGTATCTTAACCTATCATTTTTCAGATTAGGTTAAGCCTCTATTGAGTTTTGCAAGCCTCTTGCTACCCCATTGGAGATTGGAGAGAGTTTTTTCGGGTTTGTGTTCTTCAGAGAAAGGTTTGATTTTTCCTTCCTTTCTTCTTCCATTGATTTCTTCCTCGAGTGGATTCGTGAGGGCTTGTTCTGTTGACAAGTTATTACTCACATGTGAGGGAGCGCTTTGTAACCCTAATTGTTTGGATCTCTCTACTAGTGGAATCATCTCGGATTGGATTGCTAGACGTTGGTTGTTTACAACCGAACCAGGATAAATTCTCTTGTGTCTGCGATTGATTTATTTGTTGTTGTGATTCGTTTGCTACTTTCTATTGCAAGGTCATTTGGGAATTTTTTGTTGGGTCCTTGAGATTAGATTTTTGCTAGCCCTATATTCCCAATTAGTTTATTAGGGTTTGGTTTCCGCATTGATCTCAAGGCGTTTCGGATTTTCTCCCAACAATTTCATCAAACACAAACTTCAGTATTGTATATTTTGGTGGTAATCTCAAATTCATTCACTTAGGATTAACCATTTGGCCATGAAGAAAAAAAGTGCATCATTCTTGTTATCTTCTTGCAACATATCAATAAAATGGTGACAAACTTAAAGATCATCTTGCACAACATCATTGCCCTTGGCTGATCAGTGAGAGGTAGTATTTGAGTTCCTTTTCTAAACATTATCCACAAAAGTGTGTTGGATTTGGCTCTAAAAACTCCTTATTGTAAATATGTGTCTTGGTGATGCTATATTTGAGTAACTCCCGGCTTCCCAGGATACACGGGAAGTAGAATCTGTCCCAGGTAATCCCAGTAGGAGCGAGTGTTACGAAGGAAATGCAAAACACAACACAAGCTGGTCCACTGCGCACTGCTGGGATAGTACTTGTAGCATTCCAGATATCACAGAAACACAAAAGAAACAACAATCCAAACACTGATATATACATATACACAAACTGTTTATACAACATCTCTATACAAATCTCATATACAACATATAACTCACATCTGACCAATATGCCAGGCTCACACCCACTTTTCCCACACTTATACAAGAAACACACCCAAGCTACTCACACGCTCACCCAAAACCCGCAAATCCAACCAGCTAGGTAATGGGCTACCAACTCCCAGAATCTCCAACTGCCAAACACCTGAAAAATATCAACGGGAACATGTCACAACGTGACCCAGTAGGAATTCCAAACCCAACTCACATGGTGCAAAGGAATGACATGCTCTATAAAATAGTCTGTAAACTAACTCACATCATATCATGGTAGGGACAATGTAAATAACATAACCAACGGATCATGTACCTGCCGCAAAGGAGAACCTGCAAAACAAAGTGAGTGCCACAGACAGAAGTGAACTGCAATATCAGGAAATTGAAACCTAGCATTACAACATCACCCCAAATACCACTACTAGCAACTACCAAAAAGAAACCAAGTCACATCATTCATTTCTCAACCACAATGACATGATGCTAATGATGACATGCCCCCCATGATGCAAATGATGCAAACACAAATGCAATGCAAGGCATGCCTAGGGATCCCATTCCTATGCCGGCGTGCAAGTGCAACGTGATTCTACTCCGTTATCAATGTGGAGCCACCTAATGGATCAAGAGGTTGCCCACGGCGACTTCTCCCGTCTCCTACCGTGGCAACTTTGTCCATGCCCATGCACTCCACTATTCGTGTCCTAATAACATCATTTCACCCATTCCACATTCCACATATAACCAACTACACATTTCGCCTACATACATAGCCAAATTTCCAACTCAATTGATTTTCACATAATACCCATTTTCATTCAAGAGGAATTTAATAATGAAGTTTCCAACTTTCCATTTTACGTTCTACACATCATATTAATTTATTTACATAATTCCCAATTTCATGCAAAGGAAATTCAATACAAAGGTTCCGATGTCTCAATTGAAAGCAAATTTCACAAAAAGAGAGCAACTAATTAATGAGAGCAGGATGAGAGCAAATTCCACCAAATTAATGAAGCAAGACAATCAAGTGCATCATACAACCTAATTTTAGCGTCCCAATTTATTATTCACATAATTCCATTTTTCATACAAGGAAAATTGGACAATAAGGTTTCCAACAAATCCAAATGAGAGAAATTTCACATAAATAGTGAAACCAAACAATCAAGAGCATCATGAATCACAAACATATCATCATATAAATCATCACATCATTTGAAATCAACAAGCGTGCACCATGTCATGGGATTTCACCAAAAACCCTAAAAATACCAACTTTGTTCTCAAAATGAATTGAAGTGAATCACATGAATTGGGGTTGAAATCCTACCTCAAAGAAGACCCAAATCCCTCATCCAATTTCATGAAATCCACCATGAATCCTCAAGCTCCAAAAGCTCCAAACCCTAGCTTCAATTTCCCACAAACCTCTTCTCTCTTCTAGAATTTTCCCCATCCTCTTTCTCCTCTTCTTTCTATTTCTCTTTCAATTCTTTCTTCCATTTTGTTTTAGCCTCATTCTTTATTTTTTTCCCTTGGCTGCATCATTCGTCCCCCCCTCTCCAGTCTCTTTCTTTCTTCTCATCTCTCTCCATTTCTCTTCTTTCTTTCATTTCTTTCTTTCAATTTATTTCTTCCTTTCTTCAATTTTTTTTCCTCAACTTTTTTTTGCTTGCTGGCTGGAGAATTCGGCAACAGTAGGCACTTCAGCCTGTGGCTTGGGGGAAAGAAATGAAATAGGAAAAAGAAAAGAATTAAAGATTTGGGAGAAAGATGAAGAGGCTTGTAGAAAAAGAGAAATAATTAAATAATTTGGAACCCCCTATTCACAAGTTTGCCATTCCAAATTAAAATATCTCATCTCTCTTTCTCCTATTGCAAGCCCAACTATCAAGCCCAACACCCAACTCTAGCTAGCTACTAAAATTAACTAAGGCTCAAACAATGGTAAGGATAATAATAATAATAACAATACCATTCAAGTAATAAGAATAACAACACCAACAACACCAACAACAACAATAATAGGAATCAACAACAACAACAATAATATAGCTACTACTAATAACACCAATAATAAAAACCACATAATAATAATACCAATGCTAATGCTACCACTAATACTCACAACAATTTTACACACTACACAATATTCACTACACAAATCATCCATACAATCATCATTCTTGCAACCGTAAGCATCCAAGCAACACATTCATATCTATATATTAAAAGACAACTAGGGCTGACTAGGACAAGATGATGTCAGCATGATGTATAAAGAGGTTGATAGAAGGATGGCTAGGATTTAACTTGGCAAGGGTGTGGTGGGGATTTGGCCAACTCATCACACCTTTTTCCTTTTGCAAGAAAGTCCCCCACTTGCTCCTATTTACCCACGGACACTCCCAACACACACCCCCACTCTTCTCACTTTCCCCCTTAGTGTTTTTTCGAATTGTTTTTGTACCCCTTCGGGAAAAAATTTGCCTATGCACCCGTGCACGGGGTATCCACCCATATATTTATACAATTAGGCAACCAATAGGATATTACCATATTCATAGCAAATTACTATACACACCACACACGATACACATGCATACAAGTACAAATACACACACATATAGTATATCACACATCTGGGCATTACAATCTACCCACCTTAAAAACAAAGTCCATCCTTGGACTTCCTAACTTAGCGCACTACCTTAAGGCTAGATTTCTACACACCTTACGACTAAACTACCTCTGGAATCCTACATGCACTACCCTTACACAGCCGCAGTGCGGTGACCTGCATGTGCCACCAACTGTAACGCTCCGCTCCCCAGAATACCCGGAAAGTACGAAACCGTCCCAGGTAATCCCAGTAGGAGTGAGTGTTACGAAGTAAATACAAAACACAACACAAGCAGGTTCACTGCACACTGCTGGGATAGTACTTGTAGCATTCCAGATATCACAGAAACACAAAAGAAACAACAATCCAAACACTGATATATACATATACACAAACTATTTATACAACATCTCTATACAAATCTCATATACAACATATAACTCACATCTCACCAATATGCTAGACTCACACCCACTTTTCCCACACTTATACAAGAAACACACCCAAGCTACTCACACGCTCACCCAAAACCCGCAAATCCAACCAGCTAGGTAATGGTCTACCAACTCCCAGAGTCTCCAATTGCCAAACACCTGAAAAATATCAACGGGGACACGTCACAGCGTGACGCAGTAGGAATTCCAAACCCAACTCACATGGTGCAAAGGAATGACATGCTCTATACAATAGTCTGTAAACTAACTCACAACATATCGTGGTATGGACAATGTAAATAAAGGATCACGTACCTGCCGCAAAGGAGAACCTGAAAAACAAAGTGAATGCTACAGACAGAGAAGTGAACTGCAATATCAGGAAACTGAAACCTAGCATTACAACATCACCCCAAATACCACTACTAGCAACTACCAAAAAGAAACCAAGTCACATCATTCATTTCTCAACCACAATGACATGATGCTAATGATGACATGCCCCCCATGGTGCAAATGAAGCAAACACAAATGCAATGCAATGCATGCCTAGGGATCCCATTCCTATGCCGGCGTGCAAGTGCAACGTGATTCTACTTCGTTATCAATGTGGAGCCACCTAATGGATCAAGAGGTTGCCCACGGCGACTTCTCCCGCCTCCTACCATGGCAACTTTGTCCATGCCCATGCACTCCACTATTCGTGTCCTAATAACATCATTTCACCCATTCCACATTCCACATATAACCAACTACACATTTCGCCTACAACATAGCCAAATTTCCAACTCAATTGATTTTCACATAATACCCATTTTCATTCAAGAGGAATTTAATAATGAAGTTTCCAGCTTTCCATTTTACATTCAACACATCACATTAATTCATTTACATAATTCCCATTTTCATGCAAAGGAAATTCAATAGAAAGGTTCTGATGTCTCAATTGAAAGCAAATTTCACAAAAAGAGAGCAACTAATTAATGAGAGCAAGATGAGAGCAAATTCCGCCAGATTAATGAAGCAAGACAATCAAGTGCATCATGCAACCTAATTTTAGCATCCCAATTTATTGTTCACATAATTCCATTTTTCATACAAGAAAAATTGGACAATAAGGTTTCCAACAAATCCAAATGAGAGAAATTTCACCTAAATGGTGGAACCAAACAATCAAGAGCATTATGAATCACAAACATATTATCATATAAATCATCACATCATATGAAATCAACAAGCATGCACCACGTCATGGGATTTCACCAAAAACCCTAAAAATACCAACTTTGTTCTCAAAATGTATTGAAGTGAATCACATGAATTGGGGTTGAAATCCTACCTCAAAGAAGACCCAAATCCCTCATCCAATTTCATGAAATCCACCATGAATCCTCAAGCTCCAAAAGCTCCAAACCCTAGCTTCAATTTCCCACAAACCTCTTCCCTCTTCTAGAATTTCCCCATCCTCTTTCTCCTCTTCTTTCTATTTCTCTTTCAATTCTTTCTTCCATTTTGTTTTAGCCTCATTCTTTATTTTCCCCCCCTTGGCTGCATCATTCGCCCCCCCTCTCCACTCTCTTTCTTTCTTCTCATCTCTCTCCATTCCTCTTCTTTCTTTCATTTATTTCTTTCAATTTATTTCTTCCTTTCTTCAATTTTTTTCCTCCACTTTTTTGTTGCTTGCTGGCTGGACAATTCGGCATCACTAGGCACTTCGGCCTGTGGCTTGGGGGAAAGAAATGAAATAGGAAAAAGAAAAGAATTAAAGATTTGGGAGAAAGATGAAGAGGCTTGTAGAAAAAGAGAAAGAATTAAATAATTTGGAACCCCCTAGTCACAAGTTTGCCATCCCCAATTAAAATATATCATCTCTCTTTCTCCTATTGCAAGCCCAACTAACAAGCCCAATACCCAACTCTAGCATGCTACTAAAATTAACTAAGGCTCAAACAATGGTGATGATGATAATAATAATACCATTCAAGTAATAAGAATAACAACACCAACAACACCAACAACAACAATAATAGGAATCAACAACAACAACAATAATATAGCTACTACTAATAACACCAATAATAAAAACCACATAATAATAATACCAATGCTAATGCTATCACTAATACTCACAACAATTTTACACACTACACAATATTCACTACACAAATCATCCATACAACCATCATTCTTGCAACCGTAAGCATCCAAGCAACACATTCATATATGTATACATCCACCCATATATTTATACAATTAGGCAACCAATAGGATATTACCATACTCACAACAAATTACTATACACACCACACATGATACACACGCATACAAGTACAAATACACACACATATAGTATATCACACATCTGGGCATTACAATTTGTACTTTACTTGTGTACCTAAGAAAACCATATAGATAGTCTCTTAGCTTTAGGGGTTTTCATCTAGAGAGACAAATAACCTAAAGAAAAATGAGGCTAGGAAAGAGAGAGGGCTTCGAAGAAGGAGAAGCAAAGGTTGAGGATTTATGTCTTAAATCCATGTAAGGTGCTTTGGGAACTTCTAATAAAGCTTGGTATTTCTCTTCCACATCTTGTTCTTTCTCTTTTGCCTTGGACATTGTTGTGCTTGGTTCTTTGAAGATGTCGATGGAATCAACAATTGGTATCAGAGCTTGGGTTTATCCTTATTGCTACTCATTTGGAGCATTTTGGGTGAAGAAATTTCGTCAATTTTCTGGTTTGTGAGTTGTGAAATTTTGGTGTATACAAGGTGTTTGACAAATGTCCTCTATGTGAACTTCCACTTCCGGTGGGGTTAAGTTTGAGGTGACGAAGTTTGATGGTCGTATCAACTTCGGATTATGGAAAATAAGGGTAATGAATGTTCTTATGCAATAAGGACTCAAGGTTGCTTTGTTAGGGAAGACAACGAAGCCGGAGAAGAGCAATGAGGAAGAATGGGCCGATCTAGATGAAAGGACGGTGAGCACAATACAATTGTATCTCTCGGATAATATTGTGTATAACGTTAGTGAAGAGGAAACGACAAAGGATCTATGGGAAAAGCTTGAGAAGCTTTACATGGGGAAGTCTTTATCAAACAAACTACACTTGAGGGAGAAACTCTATAGTTTGAAGATGGAAGAAGACAAGGATGTGTTGGAACATATGAACATCTTCAATAGGATGATTTGTAACCTCTTGAGGTTGGATGTGAAGTTCGATGATGAAGACAAGTATCTTTTCTTGTTGAGTTCTCTTCCAGACTCTCATGACCACTTTGTTACTACTCTATTGTATGGAAAAGAGACTCTCAGAAGAGGTGACCCAAGATATTATCTCGAGTGCTGTAAAGAAAAGATCCTCGAAGGATGATTCCAACGTGGAACGTCTCCTAGTCAAAGGAAAATCGAGTGATAGAGGTAGACGCAAAGAAATAGCCAAAAGCAAGACATACAACTCCCAGTCCAAGTCAAGGAGCAATAAAGATGTTGCAGGCTACTATTGCAAAGGCAAAGAGAACTTCAAGAGAGGTTGCAGGGCGTGGTTAGTGCAAAGAGAGGGGAGGTGGTCGAAGGATGATTCAGCTAGTACGGCTTCCGAAGGTGAAGCGGAACTCATCTCCGTCTCTCAAGGTAAATCCTCAAATGCATGTATGTTAGATTCTGGTTGTTCTTATCATATGTGTCCAAATCAAGAATGGTTTGACACGTAAAGGCCGTTGATGGTGGTTCGGTGTTGATGGAAAATGATGCACCATGTAAGACAATTGGAATGAAAACTATAAAGATCAAGATTCATGATGACGTTGTTCGTACATTGGGAGGAGTTAGACATGTGCCGACACTCAAGAAAAACCTCATTTCTTTGGGCATGCTTGAAGCGAAGGGATGCACTTTCAATGGAAAGGATGCTATTCTCAAGGTGTCGAATGGGGGGCCTTGGTACTATTGAAGGGTAGAAGAGTGGGCAACAATCTTTACAAGCTTGTGGGTGACACTATTTTGGGTGGATCCTCAATCTCCACAATGGAGAAAGAGGATGATTGTGATGAGTGAGAAGGGCATGGGTGAACTTAACATGAGGAATTTATTGAAGGGAATGAAGACATGCAAGATCGAATTATACAAGTTTTGTTTGGCGGACAAATAAAAGAAGGTGTCTTTCAATACTATAAAGGTAGAATACAAGAGCAGAGGCATTCTTGACTACATTCACTCCGATGTGTGGGGATTGAACCCGGTTATGTCAAAAGGTGGAGCTTCCTACGTTGTGACATTCATTGATGACGTCTCTAGGAAAGTTTTGGTGTATTTTATAAAGCAAAAGACAGATGTCTTCTCCAAGTTAAAGGAATGGAAGGCAGAAGTTGAAAACTGAAAGAGAAAAAAAGTGAAGTGCTTGAGAAGTGACAATGAGGGTGAATATCGAGATAGAAAGTTTCAACAATTTTGCAAAGCTGAAGTGATTAAGAGGAATTTCACCATAGCAAATAATCCTTAACAAAATGGCGTGATCAAGAGGATGAATAGAACTCTCATGGAGCGGGCTAGATGCATGAGGCTTCATGTGGGTTTGCCAAAGTCTTTTTGGATGGAGGCGGTTACCCATGCATTCTATGTGGTGAATAGATCACCTTCGAAGGCTTGTAAACTCAATGTGGTCGAAGAGGTTTGGAGTGGCAAGGAAGTGGACTATACTCTTCTAAAGGTGTTTGGGTGCCTAGCATATGAACATGTTCCACATGATGAAATGTCAAAGCTTGGTGCCAAATCACGTAAATGTACTTTCTTCGATTTTGAAAAGGGAGTGAAGGGGTACAAGCTTTGGGATCCTGTAAATCGGAAGAAATTGACTAGTAGAGATATCGTCTTTGATGAAGCTTCTATGCTATCAAAGGATTTTGAAGATAAACAAAATGGTGATGGCAAATAAAATAAAGTGATCGAAAAAGTCCCATTCGAATTGGATGACTTGGGAAGAACTCAAACTTCACAATGGGAAGAGGGGAGTTCAAGCCATGGACCGGAGCAAGAGAGCCCTCAAGAAGAGCCATATAGCATTGCTCAAGGGAGGGTGAGAAGGACCACAAAGCCACTTAATAGGCTTGGATGGGAGCAAGCAGAAGAGGCACACTATGCTCTTGCCATTAGCGATGGTGAGCCAGGTTCATTTCAAAAGGCTATGGATTCACATGAAAGTGGCGAATGGTTGGAGGCAATGGTGGATGAGATGAAATCTCTCTACAAGAATTCTGTTTGGGAGTTGGTGCCGAAACCAAAGGAACGTAAATCGGTGGCTTGCAAGTGGATCTATAGGGTGAAGGAGCCTTTGTATGAAAAGAAGAAACAATTTTTCAAAGCAAGGTTGGTGGCGAAGGGGTATTCACAAAAGGAGGGGGTGGACTATGATGAGATTTTCACCTCGGCTGTGAAGCACACTTCTATTAAGGTACTCTTGGCTATGGTGATAGTGTTCAACATGGAGCTTAAATAACTTGATGTAAAGACGACCTTTCTTCATAGTGAGTTAGAGAAAACTATTTACATGTCACAACCAGAAGGGTTTGTAGAAGTGGGCAAAGAAAACTTTGTGAAGAAGTCTCTCTATGGACTCAAGCAATCACCAAGGCAATGGTACAAACACTTCGACGCCTTCATGT
The DNA here is from genome assembly GCA_030789695.1 of Scilla litardierei. NCBI lineage: Eukaryota > Viridiplantae > Streptophyta > Magnoliopsida > Asparagales > Asparagaceae > Scilla > Scilla litardierei. The sequence continues at coordinate 311,036,763 of CM061141.1, read as the reverse complement.
TGCACATTGGATACTCAAGGAGTGATTATGACTGTTGTGATTACTACAAGGTTCTTGATGATGTGTTCCCCATCATGCTTCTTCTCTATGTGGATGACATGCTAATTGCATGTAAGCACATGTCAATGGTGGATGAGCTTAAATTTAAGTTGAGCCTAAGTTTGACATGAAAGACCTTGGGACAGCTACTAAAATTTTGGGCATAGAGATAAAAAGAGATAAAGATGCCGGAAAGTTGTGGTTGTCACAAAAGATGTATGTCTCTAAAGTGGTGGAGATGTATGACATGATGGATGCGAAACTGGTTGACACACAACTTGCTTCTCATTTTTCTTTACGCAAAGAGCAATGTCCAAAGACAGTCGAGGAAATTGAGAAGATAAAAGCGGTACCATATGCAAATGCAAAGACGGTCGAGGAAATTGAGAAGATGAAAGCGGTACCATATGCAAATGCAGTAGGATGCTTGATGAATGCCATGATATGCACACAGCCGGACATATCCCAAGCGGTTGGTGTAGTTTGCAAATACATGTCAAATCCAGGAAAAGAGTATTGGAATGCAATGAAGTGGATTTTGAGGGATTTGCAGGGCACCAAGGAGTTGGGTATCATGTTTGAGAAAAAAGTTTACTCAAATATTGTAGTGGGATATGTTGATGTGGATTATGCGAGAGATCTTGACAAGAGGATGTCTACTACCGGGTATGTCTTCAAACTTGCTAGTGGTCCTATTTCTTGGAGGTCGGTGCTACAATCCACGACGACATTATCTACTACGGAGGCCAAGTACATGGCAATCACGGAGGCGTCCAAGGAAGACATTTGGTTGCGGGGTTTGGTGAATGAAATTGGGTTGGATCAAGAGAACATTCAAATATTCTCGGAAAGTCAAAGTGCAATTTGCTTGACCAAGAATCATGTCTATCACGTAAGGACAAAACACATTGCCATAGAGTTCGTGATTGGGTCAATGATGATGAGATCTCTATCGAGAAGGTGCACACCGACGACAATGCGGCAGATGTATTTACCAAGCCGGTGACTAGGGAGAAGTTTAGGCATTGCCTAGACTTACTCAACATCTCATTGTGCTAGAGATGTGGAGGAGCACCTCTCCTCTTGAGGATGGAGGTGCGGTTGTGGTGGGTGGTTGGACTCGCCATGGTTGAGGTGTATGTGACACCTTATTGATCTCCATAGGGTGTGGAGGAGTTTTCTCAAGGTAGAGATTATTGGAGTTGGCTTTAAAAACTCCTTGTTGTAAATATGTGTCTTAGTGGGGGTATATTTGTACTTTACTTGTATCCCTAAGAAGACCATATAAATAGTCTCTTAGCTTTATGGGTTTTCATCATGAAAGAACGATACCATAAAGAGAAAGGAGGCTAGAGAAGAGAGAGGGCTTTGGAGAAGGAGAAGCAAAGGTTGAGAATTTATGTCTTAAATCCTTGTAAGGTGCTTTGGGAACTTATAATAAAACTTGGTATTCCTCTTCCACATCTTGTTCTTTCTTGTTTGTCTTGGACATTGTTGTGTTGGGTTCTTTGAAGAGGTCGGCAGAATCAACAAAGTGAGTTGCCAAAATTTCTTTGCAAAAGAAGGGCTAAACTACACAATATCCTGAACATGCTTGAAGTAAAGATATGGATTGATATGGAAATGTATTCAATGTTTAAATTTTCTTTAGTGATTTTGTAGCTATATTTAAGTTTTTTTGTACTGATGCTGAAGATGTCTGCCCCTCGATCACTGTCTTGATAGACTTTTTAGGTCATGTGGATGATCACTATAAACATTAGGGGGGTGGTGAATAATATTTTAAACGATAACTAAGAAATTCAAAAAGTTACTTTTGAAGTTTCTTATGAAAACTACAGAAATAAAAACTTTAGCCATCAAAAATTCGTCGATTGCGCTCCTTCCAAATATTCCAAATCATAGCCGCCAGAATAGTCTTAGCCAAGGTGCGAATACTATCCTTCTTCTGGAAGGTGGCAAGAAACAAGTCACCCACACTAGAAAGAGAAGAAGGAAGCGGACCCACCAAGCCTAACTTGAGCATACATCTGCTGAGGATGTACCTCGTGAAGCCACACTCAAAGAAGAGATGTCGAATGGTCTCCTGAGACCCATCATCGCAAAGGACACAATGAGGGGAGGTAGCAACTCCCCAACAAATAAGCATGTGCAGAGTGTGGAGCTTGCCATGCATAGCCCGAAGAAGAGTGATAGCCATCTTAGGAATATGCCCCCGAAACCAAATAGTCCCTTAATAAGGAAAACGAGGCCTAGTGGTACGTGAACCCTCCCAAGCCTCTCTCAAGGAGCATCAGTCATTAGGAATCCATGACCAAGAATCCTCACCCCGAGTAAGAACAACGTGACTAAGCAGGGGCTAAACATCCAAGATAGCCGGGGTATTAATCCAGACTGATGAATCCCAATAATCACATACGTAGTTCGATTTGGTTTAGTATAAATAAAGAGTCATAGATTGGATTTAGTTATTAGGTTTTTATAAGAATTTGTAAGGATTTCATTGGTTGTGTTTGGAATATTTCTGTAAGATCTGTGTATTTAGTTTAATATGTGATGAAGAAAATTATAAAAAAGTGTTGGAGGAGCAGGTTGATGGTGGAGTTGTTGATCCTAAGCCCATTGCCCCTGAGGTGGCTAGAGACAAAGGTAAGGGTGTTGATTGTGGGGTGGAGTTGCTATCTGATGAGGATGAGGTTGAAGATTTGGATGTAGAGCACTGGCCTAAGCTCTCGTCTGGGAAGCTAGTTCTTCGGCTCCCCTTATTGGGGATGATGTTGGGGGGATGACCTCTTCTACTGGTGACTTTTTGCGTGCTGCTATGGCGACACCCTTTCGTCCAGCTCCTCTGGAGACAGCTGGGGTTGCTCATTCTAGTCCATCGCTTCTCGATGACGGCTACCACGACGAGGACGACCTTCCGCCCTTTCCCCTTGTCACCGACAATCCTGATTGGGAGCAACCGATTGCTGCTTCTGTGAAGAAGAAGTTTCAGGTGTCACCTCCTCCTCGCAGGAGTTCACGGGTCAAGATGGGACGAGTCTGGCGCGAGTACACGACGTGATCTGGGAATATCACTTATGCCCTAGTGGTTGGTTGGTCTGGTTGTATGAATGGGTAGTAGTTGGATTTAGCTAGCTTTGGGATGCTAGGGGTCTAGGTTTTTGGGTGTCTTCACTCTTTTCCCCTTGTCCACATGTTCTCTTAATTCTGCCTAGCTGATTGTATCTTTTGACTATATTTATGAAATCAATTAACCTTCGAAAAAAAAGAAAATTATAGAAAATTCAACTTTCAAATCTAATGTTTTGCTTGTTTTTTAAGTTTTTCTTTTGTCATAATAAACTAGTATCAGTGCTTGAAGTGATTGATTCTTCGTAGGCTTCCAGGATGAAGACCACAATGGTGTTGAGTCAACAATCAAGTAAGAAATTAAGAAGATGAAAAAAGAAGAGGCCGAGAAATTAATTATATTATTAGTTGTTGGTGATATGATGATATTTTTTTTTAATTTTTCAGTTGTCACTTAATTGGTGTGAGTTGAATTTGATTGATCAGTTAACAGACTGTAAAATAAGAAAGTGAGCTTCTGAAGCATTAGCTAATCATAAAGTAAGGAAAATGATGATGCATTCCGATATGCCTATAACCACAAACCACAGATGATGGGTATAATGGCTTTCAAGGTGTTGGCAAAGATATGTGTCAAGTTAGATTAAAAGAATTTTTTTAAGGTGGAGCATATTTTTGTTCAAAATAAAGTTGCATATTTTTTTAAAGATTTTGATAGATTATTTGGGTTGGTGATGTTTTATCTATGGATTGAGATGACTTATTTCAAATTAAGGTAGAGATTGCTAGGGTTTGCTTGAAAATTTAGTTTAAGTCCTAAATGAGTTAGTAATACTCTAAGTGGGGCGATAACATAGATAGTAGTTCGATTTGGCTTAACAGTTTTGATTTAGAATAAATACAGCGTGCTTTTTTAGAAAGACTATATGTAGGTTTACTACGCCACAATAGTGTTAAGAAACGCCACAATTAGCTCCTTCAATTAACCCAAATTTTTTTGCCTGAATCACGAACCTTGGCGAACCATCTAGCCTTCAATTAATCCATTTGAATTCGTTCTGCATCCGTGCTCTAGAAGCTATAAAAGGGACCCTTTGGAAACCTTGGTGAGTGGTTTTCGTGAACCCAATGAGATAGTATCGAGTTGTCATTGTTGTGAGCCAACACTGAGATATCTACTATGAGCTTTTTGAGAGGATCGTGAGAGCTTCTTCTTCGCTGAGAAGACGGAAGAGTTATATTTATTCCTCCTTTTGTAATAAAAGCTTATTGAGTATTTCCTTGGCCGGTGTACGGGCTAAAATCTCAATTAATTGTGTTTGTAATAAAAGCTTTTTGTTATATTTATCCCTCACCATCGGATCATCCGACGATCGGTAGCTTCTGCAACCCCGCGCACAACATTTTCTAGGATGTTTTTGAGAATTTTTTTGAAGACTTGCATATTTTGGTTTAATGGGTGCCGAAGAAAGTTCCTAAACTTTATATTTGGTTTTCTTATTTGAATGTTTCTTTTGTATTAACAAAATCCGTGTGCAAAAACATGAATAAAAAGGAAAATGAATAATTGGAGAGAAAAAAATTGCTTGAATTACAGAAACATTAGGGTATTACATCTATAAATGAAATATTCTTCCCACAGCCAAGGATGAATGTCCCTTTTTCTCCATGTATCATTTGTTCCATCCTCAAATGGACAAAAGAGAGAAGCACTTGTGAGTTGTAACCCCACAAGATGGGAATCGTTCATCAAAAAACACCAGCAAGAGTGGAATCAACTCCAATCAATACTTGGTGATAAGGTAGGGGCTCATAAAGTACTGTTCCACTCTTGTAGATCCCCCAGCATGTCTGCATGCAGCACTCTCTCCCTTAAAAACAAAAGTGATTTAGAATTACAAGATGCATTGAAAAATGATGTGCACGGTAGATAAGAACAAGGGGCAATTATTTTTTTCTTGTTGATTATTTTAGTCTAGTGCGGCCAATCTACAGCCAACAAACTTTTATTCCATTCAGACTGGAAGTCAAGCAATGAAGACAACCCTAACCTTCTCCTTCTCCTATAAAAACCCTAGCAAGCCCTGCCTTTTGATCACCACAGAAAACTTAAATAAACAAGGTAATTTGGATCCAAATAGGAATTTGTTATGCATAAAGGGATAGCTGGCAAGAATAGTTGAGAGGTAAAAATTTGTTTTGAGGGAGATTGAGTTTAATTTAATGGAGGGTGACAGAAGAGAGTGAGCACTCATGGTATCTTTCTTGCATAAAAGGAAATTACATGCTTGAAGCTATGTGTGCTCACCCTCTATCTGTCACTCACCACCAACTCCTCAGTTGGCATTTACTCCTCTCCTCTTTTCCCATCACTTTTTCTTGATTGCTTCAGACTCTTCATAGTTTTTTCTTGATATGTGTGCTTTGTGTGAGACATCCATGATCTAAAACTAGCCTTTTCATAGCAGTTTGTCTGTTTTTTTTTTGTGTAAGCTAATTTCTACGATTCGCAATTTTGTTTTCATACTTGCATAGAAAATTGACAATGGCTATTTCAGATCTGAGAGTCAACCATGCAGCATGGAAATCCCCCCCCCCCCCCCCCCCCCCCCCCCCCCCCCCCCCGCAAAATTGCTCAAAAGAGAGTGAACCTGGCTCAAAATTGAACATTGATCTATCTTCTTTTGATTAGTCTCTAAGGTTTAGCTATTTTAGTTCTTATGTTGTAGCTTTGGAGTTTGATGCCCCAACTATATCTACTTAATTTGCTTAATTTATGCTCAAAATTGCATAGAGCTTACATAGCTGAAAGTGCAAGAAACTTTTACTTTATTTATTTATATATTTATTTTGCACTCTTGTTTCCCCTTTTCATTAATCTCTAAGGTTAATTCAGTTATTTCGGCTCTTATCTAAAACAGTAATCTAAATTTTTGCCTTAGCTTATGAAGGACTAATCATACTTAATGTGAGAATTTATGCTCAAAATTGAACCTATCTGTTACTAATTAACTGGGAAATTTAAGACTAATCTAAATCTTTAAGCTTTTTTCGATTCGGTTTAATTGATCTCTAAGGATGGGTTCTTTTAGACCATAAATAGAACTACTTTGAATTCTAGTTTTGAAGTTTGAAACCCTAAATTCTTTTGCTTTTCTTTCTGCTCAAGCTTGTACCTAGCCTGTTAAATGGGGGTGAGGGTCTGAAATTAATCTTCAGCTATGTTTTCCCCCCTTTTTCCTTTTTTTTTCTTTTTTAAGTTTGGCTAAGTATTTACTTTGCATTAAATATTATTAGGTAGTTTATAACCTGTAGAATGTATTTATTTGAGATTTTAAATTATTTAACAAAACTCAGCAATCAAGTTTCAAGTTTTTTGACACTATTAATTGAAAAGTTTGAGAAGGTTGAGTGCATTAGACTAGCCTTAGGCTGGATTTTCCCTAAAAAAAATTTCATATAATTAATCAATATCCAAACTCAGATTATTAATTTTAGTTCATGATACATGGCAGTTTGATACCTGGTATATATCAAAGTTTATGAATTTTACTCTACTTTAAATATAAAATATTATATAGGTTGCAAATGGTTTTTTACGTTGGGATTTTAATTACTCAAGCAAAGCTAGTAATATCTTGAACTGGGCAAAAATTTGAACTTGATATTGAATTAATTCAAAATTTTGGAACATATATATATACAGATTATAAATGAAAAAGATCTAAAAGAAAGGAAGACCGCTTAATGAAGGAAGTGAAATTTCTGCTACTATAAACATTTGTGTTTGTTCATGAATATAAATTATCGTAGCATATTTTATATTTCAACAGCGTAATTCATGTGAAAGACCGCTTAATGCTGCATAAATGTTATATATAATTTTTTATTTTTTATTTAACAAGTTATATGAGTTTCGAAGGAAACTATGCATCCTTTGTTGAGTGTAAATATGTGTATTTTATTTCCTTTTGGCTTCCCTGTATAAATCATTGGTGAACTGAGGAGAAGAGAGTTGGTATTTAGTCTGTTCTCAGAAAAGGAGATTAAATAAATTTGTCTAGAAGACAATTCAGAGCTGTTTTGAAAAGTCCAAAAACAAGTATTAAATTCATTTATAATTTGGATCATATATAATTTGTTAACTTTACGCATGCTTATTTTAATGTTTCAGGAATGAAGTATATGCATTGAGATTGGCCTCTGTCCAATGTTCTTCCCTCCTAGAATTTTTCTGTCATCTCTTTTTAAATCTTTTTCCCCCCCCCTGTATTTCCATTATTTTTAATTTTTATTTTCTTTTGTTAATTATGTAACATATATATGATAAAAATTTACGGTGATTTTTGTTGTCCATTATGTAACCGAAAGATGTTTTCTTTAAAATAAAATGTAGCTATGGATAGGCTGATCAAATAAGAGACATGTTATCATGTTGGGAATAAATCGCCAAATTGAGATCCCCGCGGAAACAACCAATCCTAAAGGCTGATCAGTATTCTAATACTAGCAAAAATCGGATACTCAAATAACCCAACAAAATCCCTACGATCTTGTAAAGTAAAGAAGCAAACAAAGTATCAACAAAAAAATCAAACCGCAGACATAAAGGTTTACCCTGGTTCGGTTGCTCACAACCTACATTCAGCAATTTCCGAGATGATTCCACTATCAGAGAGATCTTCAAAGGGACTACAATCGTTCTTCCGATCGCGTGAGTAATAACTTGGCTAGATGCACAAGCCCTCACAAACTCACTCAAGGAAGAAGAAAACAAAGGAGACAAAGGAGAGAATCACTCAACTCCAATCACAAACTCCTTGCCCTAATCTCTCGACAAGAAACTTCAATGGCGGTGGCTCGAGCTCCTCTCTTGCTCCAGATCCGAAAACGGAGTTAACCCTAATCCAATCAACCATTGGATTAAATAGGGCATCAAAACGAGCCTAGAAAACCCATCTGAACCGTCGACTAAAAAATCTGGGCCCCGCACAGCTCGGTCAAGCGAGTTCTGTGTCGGTCGAGCGGTCGCTTCGCTACTACAGCTGCTGGGTGGATAAAACAGGACGCTTGGTAGAGCCGCTCGGTCGAGCGTCTGCCCGAGCGCTTTGTTCTGTAGAACTCAAACTCTCTATTTATATAGCTCGACCGATCGGTCAAACCGCTCGACCGAGCAGATATTGCTCGGTTGAGCGGTAAAGTGCTCGTTCGAGCAGAGTGTAGTGCTGTTAGGCCCTTCGTCATGTGCCACTAGCTCGGCCGAGCGACGTAGACAGCTCGGCCGAGCGACCTGGGAGTGTGAGGTGAAAGATTTGAATCACAAAATTTAGCACTCTACCTTGATTCAAATCTCCTCACACATACTCGTGCACATATACGCTGGTCGCCATGACCCTCTCTCTGGGATTCATCATCATCTTGGAGTTCGCGCCTTCTGGCGTCACTTAAGCCAATAAAGAGATCAACTTCAGGCACACCTGGAGCTTGACGACGGGAACTGGCTTAGTAAACATGTCTGCGGGGTTCTTCTCAGTCGGGATCTTCTAAAGCTCCACTTTCTTTTTCTCCAACTCTAGGAAGGAATCTCGCACCTCAATATGCTTCGTCCTTGAACTGTATGCCAGGTGCTTTGCCAGATGAATGGTACTCTGGCTGTCACTATACACTAGTGACGAACTCTATGGCACCCCCAAATCTCTAAGCATACTCCTCAAATATTTGGCATCCTTCACAGCTTCCACCGCTGCGATCAATTCGGCCTCTGTGGTTGACAAGGCTACCACAGACTGTAGAACCGACCTCCATGATACCACAGTAGTGCCTAAGATGAACACGTACCCCGTGATAAATCACTGCCTATCACGGTCTCCTGCGTAGTCACTGTCGCAATATCCCGTTAGCACCTTTCCGTCTCCTCTTCTGTAGAGGATCCCGACACTAGCTGTTCCTCGCAGATACCTCAGAATCCACTTGACAGCCTGCCAGTGCTCCCTGCCTGGGTTGGCCATATACCTGCTAAACCCTCCTATGGCCTATGCAATATCTGGACGCGTGCATACCATTGCGTACATCAAACTCCCTACTACACTTGCATATGGCACCTGAGACATATATTTCTTTTCATTCTCGGTGCTAGGTGACTGTGTTGCAGACAGCTGAAAATGCGCTTCTAGTGGTGTTGTCACGGGCTTCATGCTCTCCATCCCAAAACGGGTCAGCACCTTCTGAATGTACCCCTGTTGTGACAACCTTAGCTCATGTCGCTTCCTATCTCGGAAAATCTCCATTCCAAGAATCTTCTTAGCGGGCCCAAGTTCTTCATATCGAACTCTTGCCCCAGCTTCGCCTTCAGCTTCTTCACCTCAGACATGCTATTGGAAGCAATAAGCATGTCGTCCACGTAGAGCAGCAAATAAATCTTCATGCCATTCTCCAGTGTGCGCACATACACACACTGGTCCTTGATGCTCATCTCAAAGCCTACTCTCATCATGAAGCTATCAAATTGTTTGTACCACTGCCTGGGTGACTGCTTCAACCCGTATAACGATTTCTTCAACGTGCAGACTAAGTTTTCTTTTCCATCAACTCTGAACCCCTATGGCTATTGCATATATCTCTTCATCAAGATCTCCATGCAGAAAGGTAGTCTTCACATCGAGTTGCTCCAACTCCATGTCAATGCTTGCCACTACTGACAACAACACACGAATGGACGTGTGTCACACAACAGGTGAGAATATCTCATTATAGTCCTCTCCTTTCCTTTGTGCGAATCCCTTGGCCACCACTCTCGCCTTGTACCTGACATCATTACCATCTTGGATTGAGCTTTCATTTACCTTATTTATCTAGCGACATCCAATGACACGCTTCTTGCTGGGTAACGACACCAACTCCCAAGTGTCATTGCGGTGAAGGGACTCCATCTCCTCCTCCATAGCTCCTTACCAGTGAGCGGCATCTCCTGAGTCTATGGCTCCACCATATGTCGACGGTTCCTCATGCTCCAAGTTGAGTGCATATGACGCCATGTCATCGAAAGAAAATCCCGCATAGTCCCATTCTCCAAATATCTCGGGTGCCTTCTTCATCCTCTTTGATTTCTGCATTCCTTTATCACATGCATAAGTGTCAACGCATACCTGAGAAGGACCGGGTGTCTGCTCATGGTCCTTAACACGGACATCATCACGTCCTTCTACTGGGACGTCGACCATCAACTTTTTTCCTGGTCGCTGAGTGGGCTGGACTGGAAGATTGATAATGTTTGTCAATGTCTTCTCTACTGACTTGTCCCCTTTTGAGTGAGAATGCTCCGTCCTGAGCATTGCATCCTCATCAAAAGTGACATGTCGGCTCACAATCACTTTTTGTCCCTCTGGATCCCATAAGCAATATCCATTGATGCCGTGGTCATATCCAAGAAAGATGCACTTCTTTGCTCTTGGATCCAACTTGTCGCCACTCTCGTACACAAACGTCAGGCAAACCACTATGCGCAAGTACAAATAGTCTCCAGCTTCTTCACTCCACTTTTATTCAGGAATTGTGTAATCAATAGCCACTGACGAAACTCTGTTCACGATGTGCACTGCAGTGGTGAGAATCTCTCCCCAATATTCCTTCTCCAAACTGGCTTAGTGTCTCAGGCATCGCACTCGCTCCAACAACGTCCGATTCATTCGCTCCACCACACCATTAGACTGCGGATCTCCGGGTGTGCTAAAATGACGACGAATTGCATGGAATTTGCAGAAATTCCTAAATTCCCTCGAGATGTACTCACCTCCATTATCGGACCTCAGCACCTTCACGTGCTTTTCGGTTTTGCTTCTCTACTATGGTCTTCCACTCCCTGAAAATCTCAAATGTCTGATCCTGTGTCTTCATCAAGTACATCCAAACTTTGCGGGAGTAGTCATCTATGAAAAGAACAAAGTATCTAGCTCCTCCTCTTGACGGCTCCGGGCACGGTCCACATACATCTGTGTGTATATAGTCAAGCGGTCCCCTGCTAGTATGCTTTCCCGTGTTAAACTGCCCCCTTGTCCTTTTCCCATACACATAGGACTCACATAACTCATTTCTCTCATTCGTAGCATCAATCAACTTTCTCCTCTTAAATATGTCAAGGGTCTTCTCACACGGATGACCCAAGCGATAGTGCCACCGCTTGGCTGAATCTTCGGTACTTGAGCTAGTAGCGTCAATGTCTGCATCTCCTTCCACTGTGGTACCTTGAAGGGCATATAAGTTTCCCACTTTCCTTCCCTTCATCCTACCATGGCTCCTTTCGACACTCTCAATTGGTCTTTCTCAAAGACCGACTTGCATCCGGCATTGTCCAAAATGCCTATGGAGATTAGGCTCTTCTGCAGATCTGGGACCTGCTTCACATCGGCTAGTGTGCGCACTATGCCATCATGCATCTTGATCCAAACGGTTACAATACCTACAGTCTTACACATTGCATTGTTCTCCATGAGGATTGAGCATCCATCTTCCTTGGAACGGTATGACATGAACCAACTCCTATGCGGAGTCATATGGTATGAGCATCCACTATCCATAAGCCACGCAATGTTGGTTTCACCTGCAATCCCTGCTGCAAACATCTCCGGATCTCTACCTTCATCATGGATATACATACCATCTATTCCCAATGATGTTGAACCGTACTCTTTATCGGCATCCTTGCCTTTCTTCCTATTCTTATTAGGACACCGGTTAGCAAAATGACCCTTCTGCTGACAGTTGTAACATGTGATCTTCGCGAATATATCATGCAAATGTCTCGACTTGGACCAATCATTGTTCTTCCTTTGACCTCTTCTCCTTTCCTGTCGACCTCTCACATGTAGGGCCTCCTCGTAGTTACTCACATGATCTCTACCTTGAACCTTGCCACATAGCTGCTCAGTGTGAAGCGCCGCCTTCACCTCCTCCACGGTGAGAGTCGTTCGGTTATAATCATAGACCGAACAAACTGATTATACTCCTTAGGTAATGAACACAACAGGATGACTGCCTGTTGCTCATCTTCAATCTTCACATCCATACCCTGCAGCTCTAGCACTATCCAGTTCAATTCATCCATGTGATCCTTCACCGCGGATCCAGACTTCATCTTTAGCATATACAGTTGCTGAAACAGATAGAGACGACTCGTGAATTACTTCTTCATATACAGTCCCTTAAGCTTCTTCCAGATATCAGACGCCGTTGCTTCATCCAAGACCTCTCTCAGGACATTATCTGCAAACGACAACTGAATCGCACTGTATGTCATTAAATATGTTAAGCAAATATAATCAATTCATCACCGCATGCTTAATTTTTTTGAGTCACATATGATTAATTCTTTCGAGTCACCATAAACTTCAGCAAATTAACCATATCCATTTCAATTGATTGGCCTAGTTCTTATGGGCTTGCCCCTCCCACATGCTGTGGTTAAACTGGCTGCAACAACTTAATGTTGGCTGCGATGATACCGGTTGCTGCATGGACAAATTGCAACTAATTATGCATTTCCATCTCGTCAAGTTAATGCGATCATGTTAGTGGGATTCGAATCCGGGTCTCTACCGCGACCGGATGAATCAACCACTAAAATAAGCACCGGAGCTCATGCGATCATGTTGTTTCATGTAACAAGATATTTAAGATCATGAAGTAAGTACGAAACAGCAGATCTAGCACAATAAACAACCATGGCATGCAGCAAATCTTGTGTTTTCTTTTTCCACAGGGTAGCAGCCTTACATAGCAACACGTCAGAAGCAAAAAGAAGTGTTAGTTTATTGCAACTGACGACAACGGCTTTTCTTTAAAAAGGGGTAGATTTTATACAATAAAAAAGGGGTAGATTTCAAATGGAAGAGAATACAACTAATTAATTACATCCACCTTCCTTAAAAACATAATAAAGTAATCTTGACTCATAGGTTACTAATTAATGAGAAGAAACAATAGTGGATTAAGGGATAATCCCCAATTAGGGATAAAGGGCAATGGTCATTAGAGTGATTTATATTGAGGGGTGAGCAAAAGAAAAACTGGTCCAACCGAAAAACCGAGCCGAACCGTACATTTCGGTTTGGTTTTTCCACCGAAAATTGTTGGTTCAGTTTGGTTTTAAACAGAATATTTTCGATTTGGTTCGGTTTTTGGTTTAGTTTAGCAAACCGAACCGAACCGAACCGAACAGAATTGAAATAAGCAAGGATTCAGAGCATTAGGCAATAGCCGACTAATCTACATTGCAAAGACTAGAAAGTAAAAAATTTCTATATCCGAAGCTAAATATTTTCACTATTAGTTGACTAATCTTAAGCATTAGGTGTTTAATGCTTAAGTATTAGTCCACTAATGTTCCTTACAAATTAGTCGACTAATCAATGTGAATTTTGAAAGGCCAAACCGAACCGGTTCGGATCGGTTTCGGTCTAGCAAAGTGAAATCAGCCGCCTCGATCGGTTTAACCCTCTGTTCGATTTGGTTAACATTTTGACAAATCTGTTAAAAACCGAACCGGACCGACCGACCGACCGACCGACCGACGCCCACAATATTTACAGGTACATGGAAGTAAGCATCATCCACTGTGGGATCATGCATGATGAAGTGGAGAACTAGTGATGTAGACAGAACAGGGTTCGGCTGTGGGAATTTGTCGTGTTGTGTCCCTTTGCTTCGTGAGTGTTTCTGATTTTGGCCATATTATTTTAACGGAAACTATCTTTTCCCTATATGGCAAATGACATGGGTTTATCTCAAAGAGAAAGTAGGCGAAGTTCGCTTCAACTTTTACTTTAAAGCGAGCGGGAAAACTTTTGGTCGTCCACTGTAACCCGGGGGCAGAGACATAGAAAATTGGTGTGTGTTTTTCTTTGGCAAGTTGGCAACTGAGTGATAGGCTCCCAATGTTCCTCTCTTCTTTCTTGGATGTATCAGTCCGGATAAGTTTTTTTACAGAGGTTTTTTACCTGGAAGGTGGAAGGAGAGAGAGTCTGCTGGCATCAGTCACTTGGAAGGAAATGGCATGTTCCAGCACAATGATAGCATTACACGTGCGGAAAGCTATTATGTCTACTTTAAGAGGATTCGATCACCGTCTACATCTTTTAATGAGATGAAAATATAAATATGACACGGGAGAACCTTGAGTGTATTATGGGGTTGAGCGGTGTAGGTGTTTTATAATAAACAATAGGCCACTAAATTCAATTCACTAGTGCTACAAAATTTTCGTTTGTGTTGGCCTGAATAGAAATAAGTTTCATCTGCAAACTTTGAATCTATATATGTCATGATTGCACACTGAAATGTCATCAAACACAAACCTCATTATTGAATATTTTGGTCGTAATGTCAGGATTAACCATTTGGCCATGAAGAAAGAAAGTACAATATCATTCTTGTCAGCATATCAATAAGATGGTGGATGGTGATACACTGAAAGATCATCTTGCACAACATCATTGCTCTTGACTGATCAGTGAGAGGTAGTATTTGAGTTCATTTTCTTAGCATTATCCACAAAAGTGGATTGCCAATGTTGGGATTTTCGAAATAGTCCCACATCGGACACATGGGGGGATCCGTGGGGTTTAAAATATTGGTTGTTGGGGTTCACAAATATAGTGTACGTCAACCTAAGCCCCAAGAAGCCACAAACCTTACATAAAACAGCGCTCAAAACGCTGTTCCCTTACTGCACCTTGTCATATGAACTTCATGCGCGTTGTTTAAGACGTGGACACAAGGTTGGTTAGCATTCAACATCATTGTTTAATGCATTCATTAGCAAGTTGGCAATCACATGGGATGTTTGTATCACAAAGTTTCAACACTCCACCTTGATACAAACACACCACATAGCCCCTAAACCGAACCTCCACCTTCAGACAAACCACCTTTTCATGGTCTTCCAACACTGCCGTGCAGTGATCTCTCCCTAGCACCTCTTCAAGGAAAACAAGTTTGAGCGTCGCTCAAACTTCGCCGCCGACCTTTCTCCTGCCGGGTTCTCCTTCTTGTGAATCTCCTTGGGATATGCTTTGTCGACCCTTGCACATCGCCACCCTGAGTTTACGTCCAAACTCAATGCATCCATCGCAATAGTGCGTCGCCCCACTCGTAGTCTCCACTTGTGGACTCTCTCCTTCAACCGCCTCGCCTTTACCTTTATCTGTGTCAATACATGGATTTGGAAAAAATACCTCCACCTCGTTTGAGGCCTTTTCGGTATTTTTTGTAGCCTTCTTTTGCAGCATTGTCGACTCTTCAAATGTAACATGTCGAATCCCATTCACGCTGATTCCAAATATTCGAAGATGATCTAACTTTACTGGCTTACCTTTCCAGACCTCCTCTGGGATTTTATTGCCGATAGCTGAAGATGGAATTCTGTTCACCAAATATACAGCGGTTAACATAGCTTCAGCCCAAAATCCCTTTGACAATCCCGATGTAAACCTGAGACACCTCGCCTTCTAAAGGAGTGTCCTATTCATCCGCTCGGCAACTCCATTTGACTGTGGATCTCCTGGTGTAGTGAAGTGACGCCTTACTCCTTGCTCCCGGCAGAATCTTGTGAACATTGCAGACGTAAACTCATCACCATTGTCGGATCTCAGCACTTTTAGCTTCTTTCCTGTTTGAGTCTCCACAAGGGTCTTCCATGCCTTGAACTTCTCAAACGCCTCCGACTTTTCCTTCATTACATACACCCATACTTTTCTAGAGAAATCATCAATAAATGATATGAAATAACGCGCCATACCTAGAGAGTGAATTGGTGCAGGACCCCAAACATCGGTGTGAACATAATCGAGAATCCCTCCCGTGTTATGCTTCCCCTGTGCCGAAGCTAACCTTTTTCTGCTTGGAAATTCACCCCATTGAGCCAACACTGGAGTCGTGTCGTCCCCTTTAACAGATTCCATTTACTTTTTCACCTCTCATCACAACTATCGATCCCTTCGATATCTTCAGCGCATTCCTCTCGATCGTGACCTTGCAACCCATGGAATCCAATGCCCCCACGGAAACTAGTGACTTTCTCAAAGCTGGAACGTGCCACACATTGGTGAGTATGCGCACCACGCTATCGAACATCTTGATTCTTACCGAACCAACTCCAATAGATTTGCACTCTTCATCATTGCCCATAAAGACTGATCCATCCTGCTTAGTGTTGTAGGTATGAAAACAATCTCTATTTGGAGTCATATGAAACGACGCACCTGAGTCCATGATCCAGTCATGGTTCGCAACTTCTAAAGAAGTTGCAGTGAAGAGATCGTAGGTCTCCTCGCTCATCACGTCTTCCTTTTGCACAGTTGCAACTGATGATGATGCTTGCGCCTCCTTATCGTTCCTTCTGATCTCGATCACGATCTTAACTGAAGCTCCTTCGCTCAAGCCAACGCTTGCCATGCGATCTCGCAACTCCTCGCTGTAGAGCCCCGTCTTCACATCTTCAAGAATGAGAGTATCTCGACTGTAGAGCATGGTGTTGATGAACGTCGTATACCTCTCTGGTAACGACAAGAGCAGGATCATAGCTTCATGCTCCGCCTCCACAGTCAGACCAACCGCCCTCATCTTCATCACTAAGCCGTTGAAGGTATCAATGTGATCCTTCAATGAGGTCCCATCTCGCATCTTGAAAGTAAATAATGTCTTCAGTAGGATAAGCCGATTGGTGAGCGACTTCTTCAGGTACAGCTTCTCGAGCTTCTCCCATAATTCCTTGGCCGTAGTCTCTTCAAACACTTGGTAGATTACCTCGTCCGATAAGCTGAGCTGGATGGTTGTCATCGCCGAGTCCTGCATCTCCATTTTATCCCTTTCCGAGATATCTGCAGGTAGAGCCACCGTGTCGTACACCACTCGGTGTACGCACCTTGGACTTGTCTCAGTTGGGATTCTTGGTCACCTTTTGGGTAATACCAACCCTCGCGGAAATTCCAAGATCGTGGGGACAACGAACAAGGCAGAGTGGCTTTTCGCTACAAAATACGCAACCAAGTAAATAAAATGCAATAACCACAAAAGAGCAACACACCTTGCACACCGGAGTTTTATACTGGTTCTACCCAAATATGGTGTATGTCCAGTTGGAGAGATTCACTACTGCTTCAGCAAATTCGGATTACAACCTGGAAAACCTCACAACCCAAGCCCCAAGACCCCCTTGGTTTGCCTCCTGTTTATTCTACAGGGAGCCGCAAACCTTACATAAAACAGCGCTCAAAACGCTCTGGGATCCCTCACTCACCTTGAGTTGCTTCTGAAGCTGCTCGATCATATGAACTTCATGCGGAATACCCTCATTTATAGGAAGGGAATGCGTCGTTTAAGACGTGTTCCGAACACTGTTCGGAATGTGGCATCCTTCCGTGTCAAATTTTGTTGCTTCAAATGCTTCATGTCGACACAAGGTTGGTTAGCATTCAACATCATTGTTTAATGCATTCATTAGCAAGTTGGCAATCACATGGGATGTTTGTATCACAAAGTTTCAGCAGCCAAAACTTCTTTGCAAAAGAAGGGCTAGCCTACACAATATCCTGAACATGCTTGATGTAAAGATATGGATTGATACGGTCATGTACTCAATGTTTAAGTTTTCTTTATTGATTTTGTAGCTCTATTTAAGTTTTTTCTATTGATTTTGAAGTTGTCTACCCCTCGAACACTCTCTTGACAAACTTGTTAGATCATATGGATGATCACTATAAACACTAGAGGGATCTTGAATAATGTTAAGTTACTTTAGAAGTTTCTTATAAAAACTACGGAAATAAAAACTTTGCTACAATAACACAAGTAAAGAGCAACCAAATCAAAGATTGAATCAATGCAAACATATAAATTTTATCCTATTTCGGTTCTCCAGAATTATTTCAACTACCAAGCTTCCCCGTTTAAGACTTGATCACTATCCTTCTTGCAAAACATAAAATTAAGAACAACTTACAATTAATCTTGACAACTATGTTGTCAATTTGTACATCAAACCCTAAAAACATAAAAGTGAAATTAAAGAATGGTTCTCTGAGTTATTGAATAAATTCATTTGAACAGTCATATTGATATATGGTTTGATGCTTATATTTCGAAAATTCAATATCTATGTACACATGAGTTTCAACATATGTTTTGAATGCAAGTAGTGAAATTTTTGCTAATATAAACATTTGTGTTTGCTCAGAAATGTTAATGATCATATCCTATGTTCTATGTCAACATCGTTCATGTGAGGACCTCTTAATGCTGCATAAAGGATAATTTTATTTTATTTTATTTTTTATTTAACAAGTTATATGGGTTTTGAATGAAACTATGCATCCATTGTTGAGTGTAAAAATGTGTATTGTATTTTTTCGGCTTCCTTATATAAATCTGTGGTGAACTGAGAAGAGAGTTACTATTAAGTCTATTTTCAGAAAAGGAGATTAAATAAATTTGTCTGAAAGGAAAATTCAGAACCGTTTTTGAAAAGTCCAAAAACAAGTATGAAAATTCATTTATAATTTGGATCATATAACTTGTTAATTTTAAGCATGCTTTTTATAATGTTTCAGGAAAGAAGTATATGCATTGAGATTGGCCTCTGTCCAATGTTTCTGGCTATGTGCTGTCATCTCTTTTTTAATCCCCCTTCCATTATTTTTATTTTTATTTTCTTTTGTTAATTATGTAACCTATATTTGATAAATATTTACGGTGTTTTTTGGTGTCCATTATGTAACCGAAAGATGTTTTCTCCAAAAAAAGCAATGTAGCTAGGGATATGCTGATCAACAACGCAAGACGAGTAGGATGATTGTTATATGACATAAACAATCTACATACAAAAACAGGCGTAAAATTTGCAAAAGATATCATTCACATAATTAATTAAATTTCCATGAAATCAAAGAAAATTTTATAAGACATACCACAAGAACTTCCCTCCTGTTATAAATCATCATTTGGGGGATGAACCCCCAGCTCTTTATTTATAGCATTAGAGGAGCGTACATAGATAAGATACAATAGATGCGGTCTTATCTATAAGATAAGCCTTGATCCTAACCAACTCGGTATTATCCATCCACAACACTCCCCATTATCCAGCCATAGGTGTGGACTCTGCTCATGAATACTTCAGGATTCTGAGTGTTGCAGGAGTCTCACATGGAGTGAATACTTCGAGATCCTGAGTTGGTGAGGTTTGCCTCGTTAAAACCTTTAGCTATGGAAAACCCTGTGGGAAAACCCATAGTTAAGGAAAAAGTACTAACACTCTTGAACTCCCCCTGATCTGTACAAGCACTCAGGCTTTCAGATCTCTTAGGCGCCTCATCCCAATTTTCTGTACAACCTTTCTAAAGGTAACCGTAGGAAGGGCTTTAGTGAACAAGTCTGCGAGGTTGTCACATGATTATACTTGTCTTACGTCGACCACGCCATCTCTCTATATCTCGTGCGTCCAGAAGAATTTGGGAGAAATATGATTCGTTCTGTCGTCTTTGATGTAGCCACATCGTCACTGAGCTATGCAAGCAGCGTTGTCCTCGAACATGGTAGTAGGTTCAAGGTGCCCAGACTTCAATCCGATTGTCACCAGGATGTGATTTACAACTGACCGTAGCCAGACACATTCTCTACTTGCTTCATGGATGGCAATGATCGCTGAGTGATTGGATG
>CM061141.1:310991445-311016445 GCA_030789695.1 Scilla litardierei | reverse complement strand
CTGAAGGCGAGTTTATTAGTTATATTAGACTGAAGTGTCAGCAAATTTAAGTTCAGATTTCTTTAGCGTACTCTAGTGAGGAGTAGAATAATTTATTAGTAACTTTTGTTTCGAATACAAATCTCCACATGTGTACAAGAATCCATTGAATTACATGGAAATTCTAATTGTAGGACTGAACTCATATGTCAACTGCGCAATCTAAAGGTGTTATGTGAATTTAAAAGAGAATTGGACTTGATCCAATAAATAGTACATATATTTGGTTGAAAGCAGAGAATGTACCTTGACATGAAACAAATGAACTCTTTAGATTGCGTAGGTTGAGGTAATGAGTAAGAAAATTGACATACGTGACATTGAATTAGGATGCAACGTCAAACTATTAAAAGAACAACTTTATATAATTTTTGGGTTGGAAAACTTATAAATGAGAGAGTGCGGGAGCGATTGGAGCCCTGCTTTCGGCCCGTATCTGGGAGTATTTCCGTTCACGGATCCTGAGTCCCCGTCACAGTTGACTTCTAGACTCGGCCCAGGGTAGCACCCTGCGGTCCAAGATGGTCTCCGGGTTGCACATCGTGCTCTCCGTTATAAGTTTAAGATTGAAACAGAACAACTTAATAGCATAGTCTCATAGTAGTTTAACGACACCGGAATAACCATAAGTTGTTAGGCTTTGGGTGCATCACCTTTCATACAGGTTCGTTAAGATCCCTTTCTATTCATGTATCGTTACCATTGTTGTTGCTAGAATTTATAAGTCTACTCTATTGAGCCGTGGTACCACTTCTGTTGTGGCCACCAGGTGACCAACAAGACTACGCGGAGGCACCGTTGTACGAGGAGATAGAGTTTCCGGTTCAGGGCGACGAGCTTTGAGGACCGGTTGGGTGTGAGTGACATTGTATCTTTATTTCATGTATTTATGTTTCAGCATTAGAGTGATGATGTAATTTCCGCTTCATTGTATATATCGTTGTAACTCAGACATTATGATAATGAAAGGAGTATTTTAAATTCAGTACAATTCTACTTGCTCCACGTTGCTTCCACTGGTAACTGCAGGACCTGTACAAATGGTACAAAAGTAACTGCTCCCGGGTACGGGGCGTTACAGCTGTTGAATGAGATTTGGTTCTTCTTTGATTCTTCAATTTTAGATCTATCATTCATATTTAGGTTTTTATTTTGAAATGGCATGATTTTTCCTTAAGAAAAGGGAATTGATGGTAGAAGGTTTTTGATTTAATGCTCAAGAGAGGGAAATTTGCGCTTGTAATTATAAAACCTCGTGGATGATGATCTTAACCAATTGTCTTTAATAATATATTCATTTGTTTGGATCCGAGAGGATGGATGAATGATTTAATTTATTTAGGGAATTGAATTTCATTATCAACTTGTGCAATAGCTAGTTTGGATCCGAGAGGATGAATGAGCAATTGAACATCTAGAAAGAAATCCAAGTCTTAATCAAAATTATATCCATTGAAGTCACGACCCACACTTACTTTCTCATCGTTTTATTTGTGTGAAATTGTTTTGATTGTGCTAATTAGAACTCACTGAACCAACAACCTTCATCCTCATAAGGTGGTTTTGTTCCAATCGATTTTTCTCCTATTTTGGTATCGCATTACACATTATTCTAAGAGTTGTCCTTGTGGTTCGACCCTAAACTCATCAGGTTATATTACATTGTCAACTCCTACCCTTGGGATTTGAGCTTAAGCAACCACTAGAAAAAGCACAAGTGAAACTTGTCACTTTTTTGGACATTCTCTTGTTTCTTGGTTTAGAAAAAAGCAAAACTCAATGTCATTATCTACTATTAAGGCAGAGTATATTATTTCTAGACTTGAATGTGCTCAAATTCTTTGGATGAGACAAGCCTAGCTGACTTTAGAATTAAGTGTCATACGTCTGTTATTTACTGTAACGACTGGTTTTCATGTATTTGGATTAGCTATATTATATTATATGTTTTGGTGGATTTTCTCCTTATGCGTGGTTTTCGTCTCCGTAGCTTTCAATTTCGATCGTTTCGTCGCGTTTTCCTAGCTTCTTCCATTGATCGTCGATTTCGGAGTAAATCATTCATGACGGGCTTCATATCGGTCATATCTTGTTGTTAGATCAAGCATAGGAGTCTTAGGAATCGATCCCGGAGCTTCGCGCTCCATTTCGGAACTTTTGGTGCACGTTAGCCGGTACAAGAAGGGGAACCGACCGACTAGATGACGATTTAGTCGGTCGACAAACCTTCATGGACCGACTAGTGGGCTTTGTAAATTATTCAGGAGTTACTGTTTCTCATTAGTTGGTCTAAGAACATTTGTCGACGATTAGGTTGCAAACTAGTCAGTCAGCAATCGTTCTTTAACCGACTAACTCTATGTTCATTTTGATTCCAAGTACTATTCATTCTTAGTCGGTCTAAGAACGTTCATCGACCGACTAGATGACAAACTAGTCGGTCAGTAGTTGTTCTTTGACCGACTAAATCTAAATCCTATTTTTGTACAGGAGTTACTGTTTGGACTTAGTCGGTCTGCGTTGGTCAATCGACCGACTAGTTCCCAAACTAATCGGTCAGTGGTTGTTCTTTGACCGACTAACTAGTGTCGAAACCCTAATTTCTGGGCAGCCGCCGGCTGTGCCTATTTAAACCCCCCAAACATTTTCTTTTCTTCTTTCACTTCTCCTGAGCCTCCTTCTTCCCCAAACCACTCTCCAATATTTCCCCAAGCCATTCCTTCCTCTCTTGGAGTTTCCCTCTCTATTTTGGTCTACCACCATGCCCTAGGTCATCTCCAACCCCCCAAAACCCCCAAAACCCCATTTCTCCAGATTTTCCCCATCCATTCCAGATCCGAACCCTAGGTTCCCCGGATCATTTCTTCCGTTGCCGTGCTTGCTCGGCATCGTTCTTCCGCTTCCGATACGGTAATAAATCGATCTCTTGATATTCTCATAGCCCATTTGTGTTTTGTGAAACCCTAATAAAACTAGGTTGGATGTTGTTCTAATGTTGTTTTGCCATGGCATCGATCTCTTGCCGTAGATTAGCGTCCGTGAGATGAACCTTCGTGATCGTCATCCTCGGTGCTAGGCAAGTGAAACTTGCCACTTAGGGTTTCGGGCCATGTCTTAGGTTGTTTGCTTGTTGTAGGCGTAAAAGAGACTAGGCGACGAAATGATACTCGCCTAGGCAAAATTTCAGGAACTAGCTTGATAACGAAGCTAGGACCGTCATTTATCATGTTGCATAACTATCATGTCATGTTTAATTTTGATTAACGGTACGCGAATTAATTGTCATCCATGCTATCCATGTTGTATGTCGCATTCGTAGCACACGCTACAATACTTGTGTTTCCTGGCCCGTGTTCCAGAAGCGGGCTACGTGAGTTGGTTGATAGCCAATGCCCGATCTACCTGTTTACCGGCTAGGCACCTGCGTTGCAGGCATAACCCTACGCCATACTTGTTAAATACACTTCCTGGCTCGTGTTCCAGAAGCGAGCATTCCGTGTTCGGGGTAATTCCCTGGCTCGATACACGTGGAGGGATAGAGATAAACAGTCACTTGAGCTTAGGAGTTGGCCCGATCAGCCACTCTAGCCAACAGGCGGAATCTCTGTGCACAACTTGTTTACTTGACTTGTTCACTTGACGTGAACCACTTGACTTGTACTTGTCCGTGTTTTACTTGTTATCCATGACATACTTGCTACTTGTACTTCCCTTTACTTGTCACATCCATACTATACTTGCCATGCCATGCATCATACTATAACTGCTAGGTTGCTAGTTTACCTTACCTTCAGTTTCCTTGCCCAAGTCTTTTAGACTTACTGACATGTGCCCCTTTACTCTTTTGGGTGACACATGTTAGATCCCGAGCCTGAGTCCGTTGTTGAGGACGAGGTGTTTGCGGACGCCGTGCCCGAGTCTGTGTTTGGCGAGGAGTACGTGGACACTGGGGACCAGTCCTAGTGTCTTCGTTGAGCTTTCCCCCTTTTGTTCTAGACTGCTGTAGTTGTCGGTGCACAGCACCTATACTCTGTTTACGTTTGTCTTTGTTTGGCCTTGTTCTGGGCCTTTAGACTCTTTCTTTTAGCCTGGTGGCTTTTCTGGACGTTGAACTTAATTTTAATGTTGGACAATTTTTGAGATTTAGATTTTGTTTCTGTCTATCCTTGTGTTATTATTGTTGTTCCGTTTGTGGTTACATGGACCTGCTTATGTTTTATTGACGCTTATCGGGTTTGGG
Organism: Scilla litardierei; assembly: GCA_030789695.1. NCBI lineage: Eukaryota > Viridiplantae > Streptophyta > Magnoliopsida > Asparagales > Asparagaceae > Scilla > Scilla litardierei. The sequence continues at coordinate 311,012,166 of CM061141.1, read as the reverse complement.
GCTTCACAGCTCCACTCTTGTGCGGACCTTCTCACGTCTCACCTCCATTTTAGGAAAGCGGGTCGTGACAGATTTTGTTGGTGGCCCATGCAGGTCCTCTTCTATAACTGCGATTATCGGAATAACGATAATAATATTAGAATGTCCAATAAACTAAGTTCGACGTCCGAGTCATAAGCTATGAGTCTAATTGTTTCGTTTTCTGTGTCATTAGATGGCAGGAAGGCGAATCATCCGTGGTGGTGGTAGTGGTGCGCCCCCTCATGACGAGGAGCCTGAGCGGGAACCCACCAATGGGGAGATGATGCGGATGATGCTTCAGATGATGCAGGTGCAGCAAGGCGTGCTCCTACAAGTCCAGAATGCTCCGGCTGGTCGAGCTCCTCGGGCGGCTCCGGAGGCCCCTCGCTCCGAGCCGGGAGCGAAGCAATTTCAGGAGCTGGGTCCCGCATATTTTGATGGGTCTGAGGGTCCTCTGGCTGCCGATGAGTGGATTTGGAACATTGAGGATAACTTGAAGATGGCCAAGATCACCCCGGCTGGATGTGTTGATTTGGCAAAGCGGCAACTCAAGGATAACGATCGGAACTGGTGGGATGCGAAAGAGAAGATGTTGGTGGAGCCGATAGCTTGGGCTACCTTTAAGTCCAGGTTTGATGAGGAGTTCTTTCCAACGGCTGCTAGGAAGGAGATGCTGCAGCGCTTTATTGATCTGAAGCAAGGGAGCTTGACGGTGGACCTGTACCACCAAGAGTTCACTAGGCTGAGTCGGTTCGCGCCGAAGATGGTGCAGGATGCTGATGAGAGGGCTCAGAGGTTCCTACAGGGACTTGCTTTGGATCTCCAGAGTTTTGTGTATTCCTCTGATCTGGACTCTTATCAGAAGGTTCTGGTCGCTGCAAGGAGGCAGGAGCTGAACCTAAGTCAAAGGAGGGGACATGTTTCTGGTGCTGGGAAGAGGCCTATGGAGCAGGCCAGGGCAGTGGTTAGGCCTGGTTTCAAGCGTAATCATCCGGTGCAGTTCAAGAGGCCAGGAGGGCCTATTCTGAAGACTTGCCATTTCTGCGGCAGGACCGGGCACGTCAAGGATCAGTGTAGGAGATTCCTGGGCCAGTGTGTCGTCTGTGGGGATCCTACCCATGCCATGAAGGATTGTCCGAGGTCGAAGCAGCCTTGGAGGGCACCTGTTGCAGCACCGCCGTTGCAGCAGAGGGCGTCTGTTCCTACTGGACGTGGAGCAGCTCTTGTTCCACAGAGGCAGGCTTTCCAGCAGGCTTTTCCGCCGAGGCGACAGGCTTTTCTGATGACTGCTATGGAGAACGGGGCTATGGATGAGGTTATCGCAGGTAATCCTCTGCTAGATGTTCCTTTCTTATTTGGCTTTGTTTGTTAGACTACGTTGTTTGCTTGAATATGATTGTTTGCTAGACTAGGGCTTGATTGTTAGACTGTTTGTAGGTGTGATTTTGGTGTGCACGTTTCCTGCATGAGTCCTCTTTGACTCTAGTGCATCGATGTGCATTATTTCTCGGAGCTTCGTGGAGAAGCATTACTTGTCGACGTCCCCTCTTTCCAAGAGTTGGAATATCGTTACAGGGAATGGCGTGGTCATGGTGCATCTTGGTTGCAATTCTTGCTCGTTGGTGGTTTGTGGACATGAGCTTTACGCTGATTTCATTGTCCACGACATCATCAACTATGATGCGGTCCTTGGGATGGATTGGCTTGCGAGCTTCTATGCTACGATCGACTGTCGGAGGAAGAAGGTGGTGTTCGAGATTCCCGGACATCCAGTATTTGAGTTCAGTCGAGGTAGCAGTTCGCTTGGTCCTGTCAGATTTCGGGCCAGTCTGATGGAGATTGTGGCTGTGCAGATGTAGCTGGAAAGGCCATCGGTTGTGCGGGATTTTGATGACGTCTTCCCCAAGGAGATGTCTGGTTTGCCACCTGATCGAGCTTTAGAATTTTCTATTGATCTGGTTCCGGGAGCGTAGCCGATCTCGAAGGCGCCATATCGTATGGCACCCGCCGAGTTGGAGGAATTGCGGAAGCAGCTGGATGAGCTTTTGCAGAAGGGTTATATCAATCCTAGTGTGTCTCCGTGGGGAGCACCGGTGCTGCTGGTGAAGAAGAAGGATGGTTCGCGTCGCATGTGCATGGACTATCGGGAGTTGAATGCGGTGACCATCAAGAATAAATACCCGTTGCCTCGCATCGATGATATTTTTGATCAGCTTGGAGGTTCGAGGGTGTTTTCGAAGTTGGATTTGAGGAGTGGTTACCATCAGTTGAAGGTGAAGAAGGATGATGTTCCGAAGACAGCATTCAGGACGAAGTATGGACACTACGAGTTGGTGGTTATGCCTTTCGGTGTAACCAATGCACCCGCAGTTTTCATGAATCTGATGAACCTGATTTTCTACGACTTTTTGGATAAGTTTGTCGTTATCTTTATTGACGACATTCTGATCTATTCAAAGTCGGAGGAGGAGCATGCCTCGCACTTGAGGACGGTATTGGAGATTTTGAGGAAGCATCGTTTGTATGCCAAGTTTTCGAAGTGCGAGTTTTGGCTGGATAGAGTTGCTTTTCTGGGGCATGTGGTGACTGGAGATGGTATTTCTGTGGATCCCGAGAAGATTAGGGCCATCAGAGAGTGGCCTGTTCCGCAGTCAGCGTCTGAGATCCGGAGTTTCCTTGGACTTGCTGGTTACTATCGGCGTTTTATTAAGGACTTTTCCTGTATTGCTGAGCCGATGACCAGGTTGACGCGGAAGGATGTACCTTTTGTTTGGTCGGGTGATTGTGAGAATGCCTTAGGTGTTCTGAGGGAGAGATTGACGACTGCCCCCATTCTTGTTGTGCCTGATCGCAGCGGCGGATTCGAGATCTTTTGCGATGCTTCTGGCAAGGGTCTCGGTTGTGTGTTGCATCAGCACGGGCATGTTGTGGCGTATGCTTCGCGTCAGCTCAAGGCTCATGAGAAGAATTACCTGACGCATGATTTGGAGTTGGCTGATGTTGTGTTTGCGCTCAAGATTTGGAGGCACTTCCTGCTGAGTGAGAAAGTGAAGATCTTCACCGATCACAAAAGCTTGAAGTATATTTTTACTCAGAAGGAGCTCAACATGCGACAGCGTCGGTGGTTGGAGCTCATGGCGGATTATGAGATTGATTTGCAGTATCACCCTGGCAAGGTGAATGTGGTTCCTGATGCGCTGAGTAGGCTTCCAACGGTGATGGTTTTGACTTCGCAGTGGAGATTGCAGCAGGATTTTTGCGAGTCTGGTGTTGAGATTGTTCTTCCTGGGGAGGCTTCTTCGTTGATGGCTATGCAGATTTGGTCGACGATCGTGGATCGGATCAAGGCTGGCCAGGCTGGAGATCCGAAGCTGGTGAAGATTCGGGAGCAGGTGGGAGCCGGTCTGCGGACTGACTTTTTGATTCATGAGGATGGCTCGCTGAGGTTTGGAGCCAGGTTGTGTGTGCCAGCTGGGGATATTAGAGAGGAGTTGATGGTGGAGGCACACAGTTCGCCGTATTCTGTGCATCCTGGTGGGACCAAGATGTACAAGGATCTTCGTCTGAACTATTGGTGGCATGGTATGAAGAGGAGTGTGGCTCGGAGTGTAGCCAAGTGTTTGGTTTGCCAACAAGTGAAGGCAGAGCATCAGCGTACGGCAGGGTTGCTACAACCGATTCCGATTCCGGAGTGGAAGTGGCAATACATCACTATGGATTTCGTGACTGGACTACCTCGGAGCCCGAAGCAGAATGACGCGATTTGGGTGATCGTAGACCGATTGACCAAATCCGTGCACTTTATTCCTTTTCGAGTTGGACATTCCACTGAGGCGCTAGTGAGGAGATATATGGAGGTAAATTCTTTTACGCTCCGTTTCTATTTCCTTTTCCTAGTTTAGATAGTGATGTAACGTGAATCGTGCAGGAGGTCGTGCGACTTCACAGAGTCCCTGTGAGTATCGTGTCGGACAAAGACACGAGGTTCACATCTCAGTTCTGGCAGAGTTTGCAGAAGAGTTTGGGTACGCGTCTGAGTTTCAGCACGGCGTACCATCCGCAGATGGATGGCCAGTCCGAGAGGACGATCCAGATCTTGGAGGACATGTTGAGGGCGTGCATGTTGGATTTCAAGGGTTCGTGGGAAGACCATCTACATCTGGTAGAGTTTTCCTACAATAACAGCTTCCAGGCGAGCATTGGCATGGCGCCTTTCGCCGCTCTTTATGGGAGGAAATGTCGATCGCCATTGAGTTGGGATGACGTTGGTGATCGAGAGCTGTTGGGACCTGAGATGATTGTGGAGGCCGTGGATGTTGTCAGGACATTCGGGAGAGGTTGAGGATTGCTCAGGACCGTTTTAAGCATTGGGCGGATGCGAAACGTCGTCCTTTGGAGTTTCAGCCGGGCGACCATGTGTTCTTAAGGATTTCCCCGAATCGTGGTGTGATTCGCTTTGGGAAGCGAGGGAAGTTGAGCCCGCGATACATTGGACCGTTTGACATTCTGGAGAGAGTCGGCGAGGTAGCTTACCGCTTGGCCTTGCCGCCATCCTTGGAGGGAGTTCACGATGTTTTCCATGTGTCTCAGCTTCGTCGATACATTAGCGATCCATCTCATGCTGTGGATTTTTCAGAGATTACCGTTCGCCCTGATATGACGTATGACCAGCAGCCAGTGCAGATTCTGGACAGACGTCAGAAGTCACTTCGGAACAAGGTTGTCAATCTTATGAGGGTGATGTGGCGACACGGCTCACCAGGAGAGTCTACTTGGGAGAATGAGGATGAGATGTGAGAGCGTTTCCCACTTTTGTTTCCGGACACGTGAGTGTTGGGAAATTCCGAGGACGGAATTTTTCTTAAGTTGGGGAGGATGTAACGACTGGTTTTCATGTATTTGGATTAGCTATATTATATTATATGTTTTGGTGGATTTTCTCCTTATGCGTGGTTTTCGTCTCCGTAGCTTTCATTTTCGATCGTTTCGTCGCGTTTTCCTAGCTTCTTCCGTTGATCGTTGATTTCGGAGTAAGTCATTCGTGACGGGATTCATATCGGTCATATCTTGTTGTTAGATCAAGCCTCGTAGTCTTAGTAATCGATCCCGAAGCTTCGTGCTCCATTTCGGAACTTTTGGTGCACGTTAGCCGGTACAAGAAGGGGAACCGACCGACTAGATGACGATTTAGTCGGTCGGCAAACCTTCATGGATCGACTAGTGGGCTTTGTAAATTATTCAAGAGTTACTGTTTCTCGTTAGTCGGTCTAAGAACATTTGTCGACCGACTAGGTTGCAAACTAGTCGGTCAGCAATCGTTCTTTAACCGACTAACTCTATGTTCATTTTGATGCTAAGTACTATTCATTCTTAGTCGGTCTAAGAACGTTCATCGACCGACTAGATGTCAAACTAGTCGGTCAGTAGTTGTTCTTTGACCGACTAAATCTAAATCCTATTTTTGTACAGGAGTTACTGTTTGGACTTAGTCGGTCTGCGTTGGTCAATCGACCGACTAGTTCCCAAACTAGTCGGTCAGTGGTTGTTCTTTGACCGACTAACTAGTGTCGAACCCCTAATTTCTGGGCAGCCGCCGGCTGTGCCTATTTAAAACCCCCAAACGTTTTCTTTTCTTCTTTCACTTCTCCTGAGCCTCCTTCTTCCCCAAACCACTCTCCAACATTTCCCCAAGCCATTCCTTCCTCTCTTGGAGTTTCCCTCTCTATTTTGGTCTACCACCATGCCCTAGGTCATCTCCAACCCCCAAAAACCCCCAAAACCCCATTTCTCCAGATTTTCCCCATCCATTCCAGATCTGAACCCTAGGTTCCCGGATCATTTCTTCCGTTGCCGTGCTTGCTCGGCATCGTTCTTCCGCTTCCGATACGGTAATAAATCGATCTCTTGATATTCTCATAGCCCATTTGTGTTTTGTGAAACCCTAATAAAACTTGGTTGGATGTTGTTCTAATGTTGTTTTTCCATGGCATCGATCTCTTGCCGTAGATTAGCATCCGTGAGACGAACCTTCGTGATCGTCATCCTCGGTGCTAGGCAAGTGAAACTTTCCACTTAGGGTTTCGGGCCATGTCTTAGGCCGTTTGCTTGTTATAGGCGTAAAAGAGACTAGGCGACGAAATGATACTCGCCTAGGCACAATTTCAGGAACTAGCTTGATAACGAAGCTAGGACCGTCATTTATCATGTTGCATAACTATCATGTCATGTTTAATTTTGATTAACGATACACGAATTAATTGTCATCCATGCTATCCATGTTGTATGTCGCATTCGTAGCACACACTACAATACTTGTGTTTCCTGGCCTGTGTTCCAGAAGCGGGCTATGTGAGTTGGTTGATAGCCAATGCCCGATCTACCTGTTTACCGGCTAGGCACCTGCGTTGCAGGCATAACCCTACGCCATACTTGTTAAATACACTTCCTGGCTCGTATTCCAGAAGCGAGCATTCCGTGTTCGGGGTAATTCCCTGGCTCGATACACGTGGAGGGGTAAAGATAAACGGTCACTTGAGCTTAGGAGTTGGCCCGATCAGCCACTCTAGCCAACAGGCGGAATCTCTGTGCACAACTTGTTTACTTGACTTGTTCACTTGACGTGAACCACTTGACTTGTACTTGTCCGTGTTTTACTTGTTATCCATGACATACTTGCTACTTGTACTTCCCTTTACTTGTCACATCCATACTATACTTGCCATGCCATGCATCATACTATAACTGCTAGGTTGCTAGTTTACCTTACCTTCAGTTTCCTTGCCCAAGTCTTTTAGACTTGCTGACATGTGCCCCTTTACTCTTTTGGGTGACACATGTTAGATCCCGAGCCTGAGTCCGTTGTTGAGGACGAGGTGTTTACGGACGCCGTGCCCGAGTCTGTGTTTGGCGAGGAGTACGTGGACACTGGGGACCAGTCCTAGTGTCTTCGTTGAGCTTTCCCCCTTTTGTTCTAGACTGCTGTAGTTGTCGGTGCGCAGCACCTATACTCTGTTTACGTTTGTCTTTGTTTGGCCTTGTTCGGACCTTTAGACTCTTTCTTTTAGCCTGGTGGCTTTTCTGGATGTTGAACTTAATTTTAATGTTGGACAATTTCTGAGATTGAGATTTTGTTTCTGTCTCTCCTTGTGTTATTATTGTTGTTCCGTTTGTGGTTACAGGGACCTGCTTATATTTTATTGACGCTTATCGGGTTTGGGGCTTCACAGATCCACTCTCGTGCGGACCTTCTCACGTCTCGCCTCCATTTTAGGGAAGCGGGTCGTGACATTTACTATAATAACAAGAGTGCCATTAATCTGACTAAAAATCTTGTATTGCACCATAAGAAAAAATACATAGATATTAGACACTGCTGTATTGATGATCACTGCACTAAGAAATATGTTGAGCTTAATTATATATCTACTAAACTTCAAGTTGCAGATATTCTCATTAAGGCACTTAAGCTAGATTCTTTCGTTAAATTGCATAGAGATCTTGGCATTGTTAGCAAGAAAGAGATTTAGTTGTTTATTCATGACATGCTTGCTTATGCTTATATTGATTATGTCACATTTAGTTATTTATTGATCACCCTATTTTTGATTATGTCAAAAGGGGAGAAATTTTAGAGAGACAATATATGCATATTGACTTCAGATATATTTTGTACACTCACATTGGCACACCTTTGATACATATATAATATTTACTTTGAATTTGCATATTTCTAATATGCACTGATGCATAGGGCGTTTCTAAGCTATTATGCATCAATGTAGGGGAGTAAGTTTTTTAGTTTTGTAATTTCATTTTTATGCATCAAATTATTTGCCATCATCAAAAGGGGGAAACATGTTAGTTATTTGTAACAACCAGCTTTCGGAGGCCATTACTTATTTAATACATTTGCAGGTCTGCAGATCACCAGTGAAAAAAATATAGCCACGATGCAGAGATGTAAAAAATAATCAAATCTGGTCCATCTATTACAATCCATACGGAAGTACAACACACAATATTTCTCACACTAAGTACACGAAAGAAAAAACAGAATAGTAATACACAACTCAAATCTAAAAGTCGACAGTCTCAGGGTCGAACTCTGGCTTTGCAAACTTATGAGCCTCCTCTTCAACCCGTACGTCGTCTGACGGTGCCATGAAGATGGAACCGTAGGTAAGTCACAACAATTCTAAAAATAGAAAGAAAAGAAGTGCACAAGCAGGCGATAGGGGGTAAAAAGATAGCTACGTTCATTCCTACAAATGTGGAGAAGTAAAGTAAATATGGAAGTACAGGTACGTATGAGAGCATCAATAATGATATGGTATAATGGCAAGATAGTAAACATGCAAAGTTTGTAATAGAAATAAGATGACGAGCAGTATTAAAGTGGCACAAGCAGTATCTACTAGAAACTACTTGACTTAAGCAGGAGAGTATGATATGCAACCATTAAGTTCATCTCTTGTCTGGGTGTGCTTACCCACACGAATGCCGAAATGCAGGCAGAGAGACATGTATGCTGAAACATAGACAGCTAGATGGGATGCCAAAACTCAGGCAGCTAGACTTGTCGATGAACTCTAGTCACTCCCACACTCTTTCAACTATGAGTTACCCAAAACCCAGTGAAGTGTCAAGTGTTCTAATTATACATTTTTCAACGAGATGTTCCAACATGAGATCTTGACATGAGATTCCAACATAAAACTTTAGCATGAGATTCCAACATGGTAAGCCATTCAATCACGATGTTCCAATACTTTATTCCTTTCAATCTGTATATGGTAACACTGCATAATATTTCAATAGCATGCATTGAGTAATAGATGACATGCATCAGGTGATATGACTATTTAAACGTGAGCAATCTTCCGACAAGTGTATCCAAAGTTCATGCATAGTTTTCAAGTGAGAAGCATCAGATCATGGTAGGCAATGGTCAACAAGACAAGAGAGTTAACATAGTGAATATGAGTTTACGTGAGATCAAAGGTTGAAGTAACTCATTTAAAGGTATTTATAATCAATGTTTGCAAATTGATGATCCACACAAACAGACTTAGTCAGGTTTGACCAAGTAGATCATTATCCCCGTATGATGATCCAAACTTAGACACAAACGATTCCAGCCGTCTCGAAGAACCAATATTAAGAACGTAGATTATCAACTTTTGCTCCATCGATTATATTAATACACAGTCGACTAGTTCCATGTTTATTTAGATCTCTACGTTAGCAATGTCGTATGTTTCAGTCAATTGTAGTTCTGGAGTTGAGTAGTTCCCTATTTAATTAGGTCTCTAGTTGGAAATGTCATGTGTTCAAGTCAATAGCCATTTGGAGGCTATATGTGATATTCTAAGTTCATGCTAGTACAATACCTAAATTTCTAAATTTAGAATTTGGGTGACATACGGGTTTGAGGATCGTCGAAGTAAGCCGAGGCTGGAGTTAGAGTTTCCAACGGTGCTCGTGCATGAGAAACGGTACCAGCAAACATAAGAAATTACCGGTTATAGGTCACACTATTTTCTATCTATTTATCTCACTCATTTTTATTTTTATTATAGCTTAAAACGGGTCACAACGCGTACTAATAATTTTTAGATATGCTAGATATAAGTAATATAGTTTTATATATATGAAGAAAATAATTTTCTGACGCTTTTGGATATTTTTATAATTTTTAAAAGCTTAAAAACAATTTTCAAAATTTGAAATGAATTAAAAACTAATTTTCTAAATTAGAAAATAGCTATCGTAAATGTTCATCAATTTATTTCGAAAAATATACACTTCAGAAACTTTCATATAATATGGCAAAATGTTCGGCTCGATTAGTAGAATACGACGATATTTTTGTCTTTGGAAAATACACATAGTATTAGAAGATACGTATTTTAAATGCAAATTAGAATTAATTACGTATACTTTGAAAGTTCATATTTAAAAATATTAGTCTCGGTTTGGGACTATTCCAGTGTCTACACGTTATATGTGACACACTGGATTTTTGGGTGGTCTTCGAGTATTTTTATGGTCTCTAGATTATTTACTATAATTTAAAATTATTTTTCTATAGTATATTATAATATACTAATATACACATGTTTATACATATTCTTATACCCCTCTATCTCTCCTCCGTTCTCTTCTCGTATGCAGCGGCGAGCGAGGGGGTTTGGTGTTGCGGATGGCAGAAGGCAGCGCTGGCGAAGGGCGGCGAGGTAGCAGCGATTGTCGGCGACTCGGGCGGAGCACCAGCGGGCGGCGAGAAGCGCCGTGTTTTCGGCGGTGGTGGCAAGGCAGTGGTGGAGAGCTCGAGCTGGAGGGGGCTCCGGAGGGTTGTCGGGCTGCATGGGGACGTCAACATGTTACTGGAGGTGGCAGAGATGGGGGCGGCAACGAGGCGGAGGCCCGGCGAAGCTCGGCGACACGTCAGTCAGGGCGAAAAGCTCACATGATGACTATGTGGGGCACGGGATGGCGGCGGTCGCTGCTACTGTCGGGGTTTGTCGGCGCTGAAGGGCAGCTGCGGCAGCGGTCTGCCGGAGGGAGGCACGGCGAGGGTGGCCCAGCGCGGTGGGTTGGGTTGAGGGAAAGGAGGCAGTTATGATGTTGCGTGGGTCCGGGGGAGACGAAGGAGAGTTGGCGGGTTTAAATAATAAAATAATAATAATATTATAATTAGAAGAGTAATTAATGGGGTTATTAATGATATAGGTTGGGGTTTAGGGGGTGATCGGCATTATAGGAGAATGAAAAACGTGAAAACATTTTCCTCAATTAACTAGTTTAGGGTAGGTTAATTAGGGTAAAAGTAATTAGTAACTAGTAAAGTAATTAGTAACAATAATAAAATATTATTATTTTAAAATTAAAATATCGATTTTTACAAATGACTCCGAAAAATTACGAAAAAATGCCACGGGTTTGTATCGTCGCGAGTATCATGAAAATGAAGTTCATTTTTAGATTTGAGTTACCAAAAATAGAAAAAAATTTAATCATTTTGAACTTGTTTGATTACGAAATTACGTGCATGACGAAACCAGGCCGTTACATTATTACATCACACCTAGGTATGTTTTGATTATATGTAAATTAGTAGTGTTACTAATGATGAGTTGTGAGTGTGGGTAATTAAGTCAACATGGTCAATAATCCACTCAAGCTTACAAGAATTGATGACATGGAGTCAAAGCTTGAAGGTTGGAGAGTTAAAGGATTTGGAGCTCAATATGAAGAATTAGCAGCTCATCCAAGGACTCATGGAGTGCAAAGCTTCTCAAGACATGTTAAAAGGCTAAAGAATGCATATACACTTCTAGTATTTTGTGTGTGTGTGTGTGTGTGTGTGTGTGTGTGTGTGTGTGTGTGTGTGTGTGTGATGTATTTGGTTTTCTAACTTGTCTTAGAATATTATAGTCATTAAGTTGAAGATTGCACACACTTAGTAAAATATTTTTAATGTTTTAAAATGTTTTTAAAATATTTTAAAATCATTTAATCCAAGAGTGTTTTGATACAAATTTGTGTATTAGAAAGCTAGTCGACTAGTGGTTATATACTGAAGTTGACCAGTGAGCATTGGTTGCTCTTGGGAAATTCTGACTCCTATTGTTCCAAGAGTCGACCAGTGAGCAAGGAGTCGACCATTAAGTGTACTTCTTGTCCCCAATGGTCTAGTTTGACTTGCTTTTTAACTAGTCGTTGGAAAGACGTTGGAGGGAACTATCAGAAGTCTATTTTGTGCATATTTCTTCTCTATAAATAGAGGATTGGCTGAAGTGTTTAAATGCATTCATTGAATAATTTTAAAGCTATTTTCAAGTGTTTTCAAGATTTCTAAAATCCCTCCCAAGTTTTCTTAAGGACATTGTTTTAAACTCTCAAAAAGCTTTTAAGCATTCTTTATTTTCTTGGCCTTACTATGATCCACATCAGCTTAATCTTAATTCTCTTGTGATCAAAATTAGAGTTTTCTGTATCCACACATACACATTCTACAAGCTTCAATCTTGGTGGCTATAGGAGAATTGTAATACTTCTCTATAGAAGTGTAAGTGTAAATCCATACAAGGATGTGATGGTAAGTGATTTGTATTGTCACGTCCCGTTCTCCCAAATACTCGAAGATATGTATAAATCCGGTACTCGTAGGGATATGAAGCGCGACAATGCCACAGTAGTATTCAGACTCAAGACTTTGAACCCTTGAATGCAATACTACTAAGCGTAATATGAAAGGTTACACTCACATGCCACTACAACATAAAGAATTGTACAGAAATGAAACAATAAAAGTGATCCAACAAATAAATAATACATAGACATCGGAGAGGTACACAAAAAAATTGTATTTATATTCATACAAGGGTATATCTTTTACATACATCCTAACTATACAGAGTACAAAAGTGGGAATAACAAAAAGAGAACTCCCAACCCATAAAAAAAGCAAAAAGAGTCCACACACTGTACAACGCACTCTCTAATCTACCCCTGGAAATCCAATTGTACACCCTTGATGGGCTTCATCTCTACCTCGGAATGCGGAACGAACTTCTGAGTCAGGACCTGCTCTAACTGTACTGCTCCTAACCTTGGAAAATATAAATATGGCACGTCAATGCGTGACCCAGTAGGATGTCTAATGTTACTAGGTAGGGTCTAGTTTCAGAAAGGTCTACCTAACCAATGGTTTGTCTACTAATAAAAAACATGTCTACAAATATAATGCACATAATAAACCGTTCATATAATGCAAGTGCTGAAAGGAAAAGCTGAGGAACAGAAATGCTTTAAATAACCACATTCACAGATTAAATGGCATTAGTCTTAGAGTTATGCATTTAATTAATATTTGGACGTTCGGGTAAATTGTAGGATACTAAGGAGCTGGACTTCACCCAGGGTGGGTGAATACAGTGTTATCCTTGCTAGCGACACGAGCACTGTAGGGGCCTCTCGTAACTCTCCCAATTTGGGAGTGAGATTGTGTTTCCTTTATCACATGGTGCATCACGAGTACAACCATGGGCTTTTCTAACCCTGCCCACTCCCCGTGCCGACTGTCGGGAGTGCGAGTGAGACTAATATCCATATCAACTCCTCAAAACTTACATTTTACACGTGTTTCTCCCAACCTGTATTTGGATTCTCACCCATCTTCAGCTAGACCAAGAACGCCAGATAAACAATAACTCTCATCTCACTCTAAGTTTTAAGATATCAGTTTGACGGTCTCAATTACCACTTTTCCACATTTCATTTCCATTCCAATTTCTTGGATGTCGGGAATTTCTCCACGATCGTCTTCAACACTTGGACATCACATTACGTCCATTCAGTTTTCAGATACACAATTTCTATTTCAGTACTCAACAATTTCCAATAGTGAATCACATTCATATGGCACATATCATATGCAATAGCATGGAAAAAGGACATAAATCAAGGGAAGTTTATCATAAGAATCAAAATTTGCATAGCATAATTAAGCATGAATGTAATTCAGAAAGTTCTCAGCATATGTCCCTTACAAGTTGCAGAAATTTCATTTAATAGAAATTAGCATATGTACATCATCAATTTTTCTAGGATACATCACAAAGTTTCAGAAACACTTTTCTGAATTTAGAGTCTGAAAGATCATTCTATATCAGTCATTTACAGACATAATATGATTTAGGTTTGAACATAATATTTGTAGATGATTTAACTGAAAGTTATGGTCTAAATGGTACAGTGGTGCCGAATTTGTCTAAAATTGATATACAAATAGAAATCGACTATTACAGTCCAATTACAGTCAGAATTTAAGTTTAGTCCCAACATGAAAGTTGTGGACAACTTAACTAGCTTTCCAGATTGTATTAGAACATGGTTTATGGAGTATTATACAAAAAGTTATGCACAATTGAATTTCACTACAGGAACTGAAAAACAACAGAATCTATCCAGGATTGATACCCAATTAAAGATTACCTATTTCGGTCCAATTTTTGACAGAATATTAGTTCAGTCTCTAAATAAAATTGTAGCTGAGTTAATAATCTTTCCAAATTGTCTTAGATTGTAATTTTTGGAGACCTATACAGAAAGTTATGCTTAAAGGGATACTCAGGACAGAGTTGGCAGTCTGATGTCCTTCCCAAAAAACACAGTTTCAGAGTTATTTCTAGTTTCAAACTTCATTGCCGAGATTTTTGGATTGATACCATGTCATACATTACTTGGCTACAAAACAAATACTATCCATCACCCAAACTATATCATATGGATTGATATGGATTTAAATCATATATAAGCTTAGAATCGTCAAATTTCTGATTTTTATGTATAACATGCTTGAGCCAAAATAATGATATATAAACATTAATCTTCAATCGTAATGTTGTCAATCATATAATGAATCTTGCAGCATTATGGGGCATGATTTATTAACATAATTCTACTCTAAGCCACTAAATTTCAACATACATAACGTGACATTCATATCAACACATACTAACCATAGTTATTTCATTTTAAGCCTCATTTCTACCCAATTTTTGAAAATTAAAACCTAACTAGGGATGTTGGATTCCTACCTGTAAGGCCATTCCTCTAAAATCCTTGAGCTTTGGCCCCCTCTTATCCTAGTCTTCTTCAATCCCCAAGTTTCTCCTTCAACTCTTCTTCCAGCTCCAATGGTGAAGAATTTTGGGATGATTTGGGCTTGTAATTGGGCATATGAAGTTGTGAGGGGATGGTGGCTGGCCTGGTAGAGGAGGTGGCGGTGCAAAGGGGGGGCTAGGGTGGTTCGGCCAGAGAGGAGGAAGAAGAGGGTGAGGGTTTTGGCTTATGTGTTGGTTACAGGCTTAATTTTTGGCTTAGTCTCTTTGGGGCTGGTTTGGGGGTTTTGGCTCCTCTTTCTTTATATTTTCTCCTCTTTTTTCTCCTTTAAAAACTAATCCATAGCCTCATCATCATCTCTGTCCTTCTAATTACTCCAAGTGTTCCAAGTTAGGTGGGGATTAAGGATACCATGACACATAAGGTGTTAATGTGTCACCATGTAAATTTTCAAAAATTTTAATTTTTAGAAAATATAGAATACATAATTAATACCAACTACTCCATTATATACTATGTATTTCATCCAATACATCATGCTTCATAATCCAAATGATGTTTAAAATTATTAAAAAATAATTTGTCACTATAAAAATTATGGAAAATTCATAAACATACCCAAAAATTATATACATACGAATACGTTCAAAAATACATACATCATACTCGTATTTCTACATCAGGGGTTTTACATGTATTGTTTGTTGTAACTGGGAAAAGCCTCTTGTGTGAGGTCCTTTTATTGAAGAGGTTGTGGTTGTGTTAGTCCTCTTAGTTGAGAAGAGGTAAGGTTGTAGAAGTTGTAGGAAAAATTGGTAGAATACCGTGGCTATACGAGGAAGATCAGAGAAACAGAATACTTATCAGATGTAATTGAAAGCGCTGTGGTGTGGGATAACCACTGCCTTGAAAGCAATTACGGCGCGACCTCAGTAGTAATTGCTATTTCCGGTTGCTCCCCAAGGTTAAACATAGCAGCCCCTGGACGCGTCCACTCGTGGCCATAGACTTTGGAGTTTGCACAGTACAGCTACCCATGAGAACGGGATGAAGCAAAGAAGAATTTTTGGAGGAAGCAATTTTTCCGTGTATCTTTCTTGAGGAATGAAGATGGATATAAATAGAGTTCAAAATAGCTGTTATGAATTCAAACGGCCAAATAATAAATGAGTATTAAAATAGGCTTTGAATGCTGCGTATTAAAGCGAGAATTTAATCGCATATTTAATGAGAGGTTTTGAATGCTGCAATCAATTAGCCGTTTCCAACATTTAGAATGAGACATCGATGTGCTAGGTCCAAAAAAGGAAAGTCATGGCGTCCAAAAAAGGAAAGTCACGCGTGCCATGCCACGGCTGGCCGACGGTGGCGGTGCGCGTGTGGTGGATCCATACTCATATAAGTCATGTGCCCTTCACAAGAGAGTCGTACCCCTTGGGGCACATCCCAAGTTTTTACAACTCCCCTAATAAACTTCTCCAAGGCAAATTGCCCAAGCAATGTGGGACTAAAAAGAATAGGGAGAATGAAACAAAGGCTTTTGAGAGCTTATTATTTCCAACAATCCCCTATTAATGGCTCGAGAAAAGAAACAAAGAATCCTGGGTAAAGAAAGGATATATACTTAAGTATCAATGTCTTTCGATTGAATTGATACGTAGTGAAGTGAGGCAACAACTTATTTACTAATGAGTGAATTTCTCTTGAACTCATTAGAGTTTGGTTGAGACCCCCACAACGCGTATTGAACCTTGAGTATGTGCAAACTTCGCGATACAATTCAAGCGCTTTAAGGCCATGCGCACACCTTGGGTCTCATGAGTGCTCTAGAAAGACCGCCATTGTCTTTCATAGAAGGCAGCCAAATCTTCACACCCACGTAGGTGGTCCATTAAGTGATTCTCTATAGCACCATCACAAAGGATATGGAACCATTAAGAGCATATTGCTCAACCTCTCAACAAATAATGAGTCCATGAAGTGCTTCTCTATAGCGCCACCAAAACTGGTTATGGACTTATCTTAAAGTGAATTCAACAAGTGCTTCTCTATAGCACCACTAAAACTTGGTTATGGATTTAAAAACACTACCACATGTCATAGGGATGGAAGTGTAGTGTGTGTTAAGAATCATATGGCTTCGTTAGACCACACTGGGTATTAACCATATTATCTTAACTCATGGGCTTTAGCCCCATCCCCCTCGACGAGTCATGAACCACTTTCTTTGGCAACCGCATGGTTAGTGGATCTGCAGGATTTCTTTCGGACCTCACTTATTCCAAAGAAATTACTACATTTTTCAGGAGTTGTTTAACCACTCCGTTTCTGATGCACATGTGTCTTTTCTTCCCGTTATAGACACTGTTTTAAGCAACTCCAATGGCTGCTTGAGAATCACAATGAAGGGAAACTGCCGCAGATTTTTCCCCCCATAATTACACGTCTGCTAACTAGTTCCGTAACCATTCAGCTTCTTACCCTGCCAACTCAAGAGCAATGAATTCAAATTCCATAGTGGATCATGCTATACATGTCTATTTTAAAGACTTCCATGATATAGCGCCTCCACCTAAAGTAAAAACAAAACCACTAGTCGAACTAATTTCTTCATTACCCGAAACTCAGTTTGCATCACAAAATCCTTCTAAAATAGCAGGAAATATACTAAAATGCAAACACCAATCAATAATTCCTTTCAGGTATTTAGCAAATGATGAAGTGCATTCTAATGTTCATTACTAGGGTTATGTGTATAACAACTTTAGCATACTAACAGCATAGGCTATATATCAGGTCGAGTGCAGTTCATGAGGAATGTCACACTTCCTATGATATTAGTATATTCGGATTGAGAAACACCCTCACCCAAATTCTTTTTCAGATGTATGCTAGGGTCGAAGGGAGTTCTAGCAGGCACAACATCAAAGCAGTTGAACTTCTTCAGCACTTTTCAACGTAATGAGATTGACTCAAGGAGATGCCACTGGAGTTTCAAATAACTCTAACTCCAAAAATAACATCTGCTTCTCCTAGGTCTTAGGTCCAGCGTTAAACTTCTTAAAGTCAGGTTGACCTACTTTAGCCAAACACCCCCACACTCTAAGAAAATTCAGGTTTGGAGTAAATCCTTTCCGCATCTCATAAGGAGCCTTGTCTAGTTTCTTATAGGGTACACGGATAAGAACATGACAAGCTGAGAGAATAGCCTCCCTCCACATGTCATCAGACATCCCTGAACTCAAAAGCGGCATTCATCATTTCCTTCAAGGTTCTGTTATTACGTTCAGCTATACTATTTTGTTGTGGTAAGTATGGGACACTAAACTCATGTACAATCTCATTCTTCTCACAATAGTCTTTTTGGATGTAGGCACTATATTCTCCACCTCTGAAAGACTAACTCTTACTCCCCTGAATCTTCAAAATATTTCGCTTAATCATCCTTCGGGTAATTTTTTTTAAAAAAAATATTAAAGTTTCTAGCAAACAACAGAAGTATCATCGTTGAAGATACATGAATTAGCACATGGCCCAGTTTGTGATTATTCTCAAACTTTGTTCATTTCATTCTCAAACTCCGCTCAGATTCTGCTCCAATAAAGGATGTCTAGCATGCTACAACCTAAGTTTACATGATAGAGCTTGCATATGGATATTCACTTTTTAAATGCAGAGTATAAAGCCATTATGATAATCAGCCATGAGACCATAACTAGAATTAAAACTGCTTCTAGCCAAATTCACTAACAGTAGACAAGTTTTCCCCATTTCAAGACCAACTTTTGCCTAGATTTTAATAAATGGATATCAAAACAGTGCAATAAGTTATAAAATTTTAAATACCAAAGCATAAAATAGAGGAAACCAATGATTTTATGTTGGTGTTACGAAACTAAAACCTAATATGTATGGCACAAAACACAAACGAGAGCAAGCAAATAACATAATCATCATTCCCTTTGGCATCTCCTGAATTATACAACTATTTCTATTCTCAGAAATGGAGCATTGTTCTTCAATAAAGCTAAACAGTGTCCTTGAGCAAGAAAATAGAAAACATCAAGACACTGGCCAAGGGATCCAAAATTTCTTTATCCCTCTCTCTAGAATAGTACAACAATTTCTAATAACCCAAACTTTGCAAGCAATGGCTAAATAGAACCAACCCAAGCACGTAGCAACTCTAAATAGATAATTAGCATGGTTCCACATTTCTTTGTGTTTTGCTTAATCTTTCCCTTTTACTTGAGCTAAAACAACTTATACTGCTAAAAAAACTGGAAATACCTCAGTCATATATTGTAGATGAAATTTAGGGTACACTTTCAACATAAACATAACCTGTATGAATACCATAATCATCGTAAACGAGGTTTTAAAAAAAGAAAGATTCTCCTCATTAAATCAAACCAAATGATCATCATTGACTCTTTGCACTGCCCTTCATTCAACAGGAGACAAAAACTCTTAAATCTTGTTTCCAAACAAATTTTTTTCAAATCCATCACCTTTCACTAAATCGCTGTATATTTAATTTAATTTTGTTTTTTCTGTCGAGCAAACTTAAAAACTACCCATTACTTAAAATGACATGAACATCCAAACAATGCTCAAAAGATCCAAAATTTAGAAACAGAATACTTTTTCTTGAATTCTTTCTCCAAGCAATGGTAGGTGTTTACGGGTGTTTTCTCACCACATGTCGATTGTCTGGAGGAGCTCGACGGGGAAGCTTCAGCGGAGGTCTGAATCTCAGGAGCTTGGAGCTTGGATTGGGGCATGACGGGGGCCTCCGCAAGCTCAGGTGGAAGCAATCCGCAAGTCGGGCCTCCTACGGGGGCCCCAAGCTCGGAAACTTAGAATAGTCGGGCCAGCAAACAGTGCAAGCCTTGGGTGGAAGCAATCAACAAGTCGGGCCTCCGACGGGGACCCCAAGCTCGGAAACTTGGGACAGTCGGGCCAGCAAACAACGCGTGCCCGTCCTAGCTCAGCTCGGTAAGGACGAGGTCGAGCATGCCCATCGAGCTCCCCCGAGTTTTACTTGGATGACAGAGCTTTTCTCAGTGGTGGCGAAGTCGACAGAGGAGGGCCCGGCTAGCTCGGCAAAGCTGCTCAAGTTCGGAGGAGGCTCAAACCTGAATATAGTTTGAGCAAGGTCGCTAGGAGCTCGAACAGAGCCTTGCGTGTTGTTTGCCGTTCTCCATTGGCCGTGACCTCGACTCCTCCAATAGATCCGCCGCCATAAACATCGTTCGGTCCCTGCGGATTTTTCTCGCTCGGAGGCTGGGCTATAGGGGTGGCTCGGCTCCATTGACGTCCTCGATTTGCACAGCTGGCAGGTTGGTGCTCTGCAGCAGCTCGCGACAGCTTGGCAGTGGGAGGTCGACAGCTCGGTAGGTGGTAGAAGATCCGATCGAGGTCGACAGCTCGGTAGGTGGTAGAAGATCCGATCGAGGTTGGTGCTCTGCAGCAGCTGGTAGAAGATCTGATCGTCCTTCGCACAGTCTTTAGATCGATCCGACAGGATCAAGATTGGGTGATCCCATCGAAATGATCCAATCTTGGAGCTGAGATCTACTGCCTCTCGAGCTTGTCCGGATCATCAGCTCCACTAGCATTGGTAAGTGCTGATCTTGTGCATGTTCATCGGAGGTTGTAACTCAGATCGAAGCTTTTACAGGAGTTAGATTTAGTGCTAGCCCCAAGATGTTGGCAGCGGCTATTTTTGTATGGAAACAGCAGAGCTATATTTTACAAAGAGGAAAGCTGGAGAGCCCATGGTCTTCGTTGGATTCGGGTGGAGGTTGATCGGCAGATGGCCGATCAATCTGCTAGTTTACCGGGCCTAAGGTGGATGCCTTGAGTTCGGTCAGATGTGAGGGGAGCTCGGTAGGCGGTCGAAATTTGGCACTCTCATCTTTAATTCTCTTGACCTTGCAGGATGCTTTCGAAGGAACCAGGCAAATGGACATTATCGATTGGGATCGTCGGCTCATCGAGATCACGCCTCCGATCAAGCAAAGACAAATCCGATCGAGCAAAGACAACCCCGCCAAGATCTCACCTCCG
>CM061141.1:310965945-310990945 GCA_030789695.1 Scilla litardierei | reverse complement strand
TTTCCAAATTCTTATTGCAATTAGGCCCAAACTGGAGTTATTTACATGGTAGCAGATTTTGCCAGATTTACACTCCTTTACTGTTTTAGCATTATCTCCTAATGTAGAAATTCAAATCATGAGTTCTTGGACATTTTTGATATCTACACTCCCTAATCTACAATTTCTATGTTGAACTTTTAACGCAGAACTTATTGGAAATATGAGTAATTCATTAATCAAGTTAAAGCAGTTTCCAGGTTTTAAACATAAATTCTATCTCTTACCGTATTGGTCCCTATAATTCACACACTCAGTATTATTTTCTGAAAATTGGCGGGTGAATGTAAAACTAGCATATCTACAACTTTCATTTACTAAGTTTTGTCAAATTCACAATGTAAATGGATGATATTGGTCCATATATATGACTGTATGCATTTTCCAGCAAACTGAAATTGTTGAAGTGATGCTTGAAATTATGTTTTGTTGTTAAGTTTACTTTCATGGGTAATGATTCTTGATGCTACATTAAAGGAGATGTTGTGGTGACCACTTGCAAGAAATTTAATGTAAGAAATATAGTTGTGAATGAAGAGGTTGCTATGAATGTCTTGGTTGAAGAGGCATGAGAGGCATGGCTTGTGATGTGTGGAAATGAGGATGTGAATGCACATGTGGATGCATGTTCCAAGTATATTGTGAAATAGGAAAAGAAAGTTGGTGAAAGGAAATTGAAATAGCCATGCCTACATGACCCTACAACCAAGTGATGTAAAACTGTCATTAATTCAAGTTGCTTTTTTTTGTGATTGTACGTATTATGATCGTTATGAGTTATATCCTTGCATGTCATTCCCCCATGTCATCTTTATCTCTTTGTTGTACTTGTTACCTTTACTTTCTGCACGTGTGTTTGTGTTACTTCACATGTAATGAATATTATAGAGTCAACTCAATCCCCTCAAAAAGGGGTTAGCTGATAACTTGGGTTGGGAGAAAACTGGGTACTAAGAGGGTATGAGGACAAGATTAGTTGTGTTGTGTTATGTATCTTGCTCAGTTGCGGGTACTTTGTGGTGATCTCCATACCTTGCTCAGTTTCGGGTATAATGTATTGTGATGTTGTGGAGTTTTCCTCACTTGCACTTCGATGCGGGGGTATGGGTGAATGAGAGGCACCGTTAAGGAAACAGTGTTCGTGTTCCACTGGAAGGTGCTCCTTACCGCCCAACCTTAGGGTGAAGTCCAGTTCCTCATATTCAACTACATACCGAAGTTTTCAAACAAAATTTAATTAAATACTTAAGTGCTTTAACTTTCTATTGTGTGATTCATATTTTCTTTTTGTAGCTCCTTATAGTTTTTGCCTTGCAGTTTTCTTACCTTTTGTAGAGTAGTAATGGATGTTTATTTGCGTTATTTACTTTTCTCCCTTTATACATTGATGTATTTCCATGTCATGTTCTTGTAGCACTTCACTGTGGCACGTGTTCACTCAGTAGTTGCATTTAGTAGTGGCATAATAGATGGAGTTGGGATTTCCTATTGGAGTACGCGTTGACGTGCTCCACCTTATTTTTTCAGGTGTTGGTGTTGGTAGCTGGCAGCTGGAGTTGTAGTTGGGAGCTGGAGTTGAGCTTGTAGGTTGGGTTGTGAGGGGAGATGAGAGAGTCTTGTACACTTTTGGGTTTCTTTGGAGTGAGGTGTTCTTGTATAGATGATGATGTATATGGATGTTGATGATATATAATAAAGGCATTGTTTCTTTGGTTTCTCAGTGTTGTTTATGTGTTCTTTGGTTCCTCTGTGTTGGATGTTGGTTGTTTTACTTGGTAACATTACAGGTGGTCGCTCCAAAATGTATCCCAAGAGCACAACCTAGTATGGCGCAATTTACACGGAGATGAATCCCCGGCAACGGCGCCAAAAACTTGGTCGGCCCCGGATATACACCCGGAGAACGATTGTAGTTTTACCGCAAGCGCACGGTCAAGTGGCGAGCGGGTATCGAACACGAGGAGGTGGTGTTGGCTCCAATCTATCCTAGGTTGGTTTGACTACGAATGTTTTATTGGTGGAGGTGGTTATGGAATGATGTAATGGAAATGGTAGTGGATGTCGGTGTCGGTGATAAAGAAGTAGGTCAAATATCGATTCAAATACAATATAATAAAAGTGTCTAGGGCTAGGGAATTCCCACTACGGATCGTCATACATCATTGTAAATAGTGAATCTCAATATTACTAGACTTGTGTTGAGGTGAACTAGTCGTAACTGAATAGAGAACCAAGCTCACGCTCTCGTGCTATTGCTGGTCTATAGCAACCTAGGATAGGGCCCAATCTCTTGCAAACCCTAGCCTAAGCCACTAGCATTAGGATCGACATCATCGTTCAATCGCCCCTCGAGCCCACTCTCGTGCAAACTCGAGTTACGATCTAGGTCGTGATAGTTCGTATTCGTCCAATCTCTTGCAAACGAATATGAGTATAGATTTATAATAAAAATCCTAGCTTTGGTCCAATATCTTGCAAACCAAGTCTAGAGAATCTCGATTATAAACCTAAATCGAATATCTGGGCCTTCCCATCGATCAGAATCCAATCTCTTGCAAACCCCAAATCGATGGAAATCCGTATCTATCCGTAATAAATCGATCACAACCTAACCTCCTAGCAATTCCAGTAACAAAGAGATTAATTCATCACAAATCTGAAATTAGATCCATAGGGTTCATCCCCATGCCCTAGAACAACAAATCTACTCAAGCATAGCAATAACGATATGAGAATCAATAAAAATCATTGCTTGCATACAAAAAGATAGAAAAAACAAAGATTCAAATAATAAGAACAAAATACTTAGCTTTGATGAAGATCTTCAATCCAAATACAAGCTTTTTAGATCCAAGAGGGGGCCTAGGGCATGGCCTAACCTCTAAAATAATCCCTAAGAAAACATGTGGGGAACCCTCCTCTAATGGTGGATACAAACCCCTTATATAGTCCCCCAAAACCCTAGCAAAAAACCCTAGAAAACCCCTCAAAATCGTGCCCAAAAATAGCCCAAACCGCAACTTAAAATCTAGGCCTGCCGCCGACTCGGCCGAGTGGAACATGTGACTCGGCCGAGTGGAAATTCCAGCACTGCAGCGTCAACTTGCAGAAATTCTCCAGATTTCATCCGACCTCCGATTGGCACGTTCTTGGCGGAGTTGGAACCGTCATGAAGTCTACTATCCATAAACAATATGAGAAAAATACTTTTATTGCTAGAATGATAGAATATTTCAAAAGAGTGAACAGTTGTCTGAAAAATCTGGGCGCTGCGTGTCCTCGGCGTCACTCGGCCGAGTGAACTTCTCTACTCGGTCGAGTGGGCTTCTCTACTCGGCCGAGTGACAGACCCTGTAAAATTCCAGTAAGTCGGGGGTCTTGGGGGGTCTGTCTTCGGAGGTGACTCGGCCGAGTGGCTTTACTCGCTCGGCCGAGGGACATTCGGTACTCGGCCGAGTCGGAACCCTCAATCGCCTGACGGATTCCAGTAAGTCGGCTCCTTCGATGGGTGGATTTTCCCGTGCCACTCGGGCAAGGGGATCTCCATACTCGGTTGAGTGGACTATCGTCACTCGGCCGAGTGCACGCTGATTTCCTTCTATGGTGCGTGTCCGGTCTGGTCGGCCGAGTGGTCTTCTTGCTCGGCCGAGTGAATGATTCACTCGGCCGACTGACATGCTGTAGATGCCCAATCTTCATCATTTCGCCTCCTCGTCGTTCCTACGGAGTTCCTTCTTCTTCCACCCATCTTCCATCGCCGTTAGCTCCTCGATAGAGCCATGGGCGAGGCTCCGGTACATGTGCAATTCCTTTAAGCTCATTTTTGAACCCGATCGCTCCATATTTCTTGAAATTCGAAAAAAACAAGAAATAGTGAAAAGTAACGCAATATCGTCGAATACTCGTGAAAATCGCAATATGAGCAATCGAAATGACGTGAAAACATGCAGAAAAAGGTGTAAAATATGGACCGATCAACAGGTACTACCCCATTAGTGCGCAGTGGATTTGCTGGTTTCTTTTGTACTTTTCTCCTTTTCCTTTGGAACACTCGCTACTCTGGGAGAATTACATGCGACGGATTCGTACTTCCCAGGTATTCTGGGGAGCGGGGCGTTACATTTTTAGTTTGATGACTCAGTTTGTTGTTGTAATCTTTTGCTTTAGTCTGTAAGAGTCCTACTATATACTCTTTTTTTAGTATTTTAATGAATTTCAGTTTGCTTAGAACAATTTCCCCTCTGTTTTTCTGCTTTATGCATTTTTTAATTTAGTTGACCAGACCATGGTGTTAGTCGACTAATATCCTACTTTGGCCGAATTTAACCCCATTTTTGATGATTTCCAAGGGGAGAATTAATATGAATATTCTAGGCTACTACACAGAGGGAGATACGAAATTTGATATATACTTCAATACATGTTCACTTTTCAATACATCACATATTCACATTCATGTATATTCATAGCACAAGTTTCTTATAACATCATATATGGCTATAAACATTATCATTTTCTATATTGCATATAAGCCATATATTTAGGGGGAGCAATAACATCTTTTTATAATATTATATTCAATGTTTGTAAAATCATTAAAAAGGGGGAGAATGTTGGAAACTCACAAACCCTCATATGGTTTTGATGATACAAACATATTATGGTATATGTACTAACTTTATCTATGCAAATATTATAGCACAATCAACTAAGACAATCATCAAGTATACAAGTTACAAGAAGCATCTACTACAAGATGAAGCATATCGATGATATTTTGTATCTTGTAAAAAGAGATGTAATCTTTATTTTTTTCTCTTGCATATACTTAGAATGTAAAAGCCTTGATGATGATCTCTCTTAGTAGTGTAGGGTTCGTCTTAAAAAGGAGTTAAAAAGGGACGGTCGCAATCCTTACGCACAAGGGGGGAGAGAGAGACTTTTGCACGGAAATAAAGAAGAAATAGAGAGAGAGAGAGGATAAAACAAGAGTTGTGAATTTTTCTCTCTCTTTTGCACGTACAACGAGGAATGACGTGGTTGATGCAAGCAGCGAGTTGACTTTAGCTTCTGAGCAACACACAACAAACCGATGACTGCATCACATGATCACACGAGAAACGAGACTCCTCGCATTGTAGGATCGACTAGTATACCCTAGAAGGGGGCAAATATGGTGATCAACAAATTAAAAAACATGCAACTCATAGGTAGATAGAAACATAAAAAGTGCAGTTAGTCACAGATAACACCAGATGTACACTGGTTCGGTCGAACTCGACCCACTCCAGCAACCCCCAAAATCCACTAATATATCAATCTGTCTCAATACGCCTACATACACTCAGAACTCGCAAATATCTTACTCCACGCTTTCAAGCTATGTAGACTCGCAAATACCACGCTCAACTGAACTAATCTAACTAGCTGGGCTGTAATATCCCGTTTCCGTATATATGAGTATAATATACGTATTTTTTGATGTATTTATACGTATTAGATTTTTGGGTATTTTCATGAATTTTCCATAATTTTCTAATAAGTAACTTATTTTTAAAATAATTTTAGACATCATTTGAATTATATAAATGAAGTATTTGGATGAAATACTATGTATTAGGATGGTATGGTGTATTAATTAATGTATTCTCATTTATTTAGAAATTAAATTCCTAATTTGCCATGACATGCCACCACCCCCTTGCTAGGTGTCATTTAGAGAATAATTTTTACCTAACTCTTTATTAGATGTCATTAGGAGGATGAATCACATCTAACTCCAAGCTAGGTGGCATAAGGAGAGGAGATTAAGGGATGATTCATCCACGGAATGAGATTTAAAAAGGGAAAATTTTTTAGAAAAGAAAAAGAAAAGAGAAAATTTTTATGCTTTCATTCTCTCTATCCCTCTCTCTCCTTTGGGCCACACCCTCCTCCTTTCTCCTCCATTAGCTCCACCTCTCCCACCACCATTCCACCACCTCAAACTCCTCTCCTTCCACCTCCAAAAACAAAACAAAGAGGAGATTCTCCATACAACCATAAACCACAAAGATTCTCATTTCACCAACAATCTTTGAAGAGGAATTGAAGGAGTTGAAAGAGATAGAGCTTAAAGACCTACAAGGACTAATAAGGGCCAAAGACTATTAAAAGGACTTGTTGAGGTAGGATTTCCTAACATCCTAGTGAGGATTAGTTTTTGGATTTGTGTTTAGTAGGAATTGGGTTGTGATGCAACATGATTCTGTTTCAGATTTTCTGCTGAAATACCTATTTTCATCTGTGTATACTGCTCATTATATAATAATAAAAATGTTGCAAAAATTATATTAGTGTAACTCATGAAATTCTACCCCATGTTCATATATAATTTGACATATGTTCAGTTCAAATATTAGGAGAAAAAGGGTTTTGTTTGCAGCAGAGCAGATTTCAGCCTGTTTTAACACCCTGTACTAAAATAATGATACCGACCACAATACTTAATGAAATTAGATGATTTAGGATATTATAGAAATCAAAACTTCCTAATCTACAACTCTCATGTTATACAACTTACCCATATTTGATTGTAGCTATGAGTAATACATTGATTTATTTGAGTCAATTGATCTGTTTTTCTGCAGAATTGATATCTGTTACTAAATTGAGCACTATAAATCACACACTTCATATTATTTTTTGAAATTTGGTGGGTATATGTAAAACTTCCATATATACAACTTTGTAGTTGACACTTTCTTCAGATTCTAACTGCAATTTCATAAAAATAGCACTGTTTGAAGACTGAATGCTATTTCCAGCACTTCAATAGATGTTATAGCTTTTTGATTTATGATGACATGATTATGTTAGCAAACTCATATATTCTATTCGATGTTAGCATGTTAGCTTAATATATTCCTATGTTTCTATGTTAAATTCCTTGGCTTTGTTGGTTCATGTTAATAATCACATTTAAGCCATAATTATGTCTATATACTAATATGCAAGCCAACATGTTCCATGTGATACCATTACCTTGTCTATGTGCTAATTTTAATATGTCCTTATAATGTTAGCTTAACATGTTACCATATTAATTTGCTAACATTAATATGTTTCTATGTTAAACTACTTCTATGTTTCATGTTAGTCCATGTTAATATTAATGTTAGTTCATGTTAGTATCAATAGACATGTTAGTTCCATTCTAATGGCCAGGTGTTATACTCCATGTAATGTTCATGCTAATGTCCATACTAATGTTCATGCTAATGTCTTACGGGTGATAATATCTTCATGTTAGACATGTCTATTATGCCATGTTAATTATGCAATATTCATGTTAATGCTATATTCCTTGTAAGCATTTTTGGTACCATGTTCATGTCTTAAGCTTTAATGGCAATAATGCTAACCTTCATTTTAGGAAGGATGCAATCATATGTTATATGTGTTATTTGGACACATGTGAGGCTATAATGAATTGTTGATGCGATGTTCGTGGTTAATCTCGACATTAGCATAATTATGAGAGAAATGAGAAATTATGAATGCGGTAATGGAGACCGCCAAAATGAAAGTAGCGAGAAATTGATTCATAAACTAAGAGTGAGGCAGAGTGTTTAATGTGTGGAGCGTTCGATCCATTCTAAAATGGGTGAGACTCTAGATACGGGTTTGAGGGAACCACGGGTAAATTTTAGGATTTAAGGGGCGGACATATGATAGATTTCTCACTCACTTATCACTCCCGTGAGGGGGAGTTGACTAGAGTTAGAGAGGCCGGTGGTGTACCTGTGATGCACCATTCGATAATTGTTGATTTTCTCCATTTGTCCGATAAAAACCGAGATTGTATCACTCCCGTACCTTGCCCTGTTCGAGTAGGGAGTTACGAGAGGCCCCGCCAGTACCCGTGTCGCTGGTTGAGGTACCACTTCTCACCCACCCTGGGTGAAGTCTGGCTCCTTAGCATCCTACGGTTTACTCGAGTTTCCAAATCATCACTAAACATCTAATTTTAACTAATTTTATCTAAACTTGATGTTCCCTTGTTTCTTTTTTTACTTACAACACTTGTATGGCATGCTTATTTTTAATTCTGTATTAGTTTTTTGGTTGTTGTGACACATTTAGATAGATGATTTATTAGAAGGATCAGTTCTAAAACTGGATCCTTCTAGCGAGTTAGGAGTTCTTACTGGGTCACACGTTGACGTGCCCCTTATGGTTTTCAGGAGTAGGACCAGAGCAGCCTGTGCAGTTTCCGACGCCAGAGACCATTTCCAGCTCAGAGGTAGAGCCTGCGGGCGACTTTGTCCAGTTGGCCTTCCCTCGGGTAGATTAGTGGGTGCGTTGTACTGGGTATGGACCTCTTTTTTTATTTTTTGGTTATGGATTTCTCTTCTTTTTTGGTACCTCCTTGTACAGATAATGTATGATGTACTCCTTGTAATGATGTAATAAAAGGAATAAAGACGCCACTAACAAAACGAGAATGAGCACTACAAATCTCAAATATATCATACATTATATTTGATATATACAGTGTGTTTCGCTGTTGTTGTTTTTGAGTTGAGTTGGAGCAACTTCAGTACTTCCCAGAACGTGCGCAGTGGCCTACAGAATATTTCTATTCCGAGCAGTATTTCTCTTCTCTCTTCTCGCTTTCTTTTTCACACCCGTAGTTTCGGGAATACCTAATACGGATTCGTAATTATCGGATATCCTAGAGAACGGGTCGTGACATGGGCTTTGTGTAACGACCAGTAATTTTCAACACTTCACTTTACGTATTTTTATGTATTTTTAAAAAAATTTTGTTAGTCAAGAGTTTTATAACAAAACTGATTTCAAAAATTTTTATAAAAATATTTTTAAGCACGAGACTAATTATAATGTATTTCAGTATTTTCAGATTTCCTCAAACACTCAAAACAATTTTGATAACAATTCGTTTTCAATAATTACCGTTTTGGCTTAACGAATTAATTTTCTATTCAAACATTTTTAAAACATTTTCAAACTTCTACAGTAGCATCCTATGATCATTTAGGGCTTCCCACATTAATTTCGTAATTTTCTGATATCATTTCAATAGAGAACCCGCAAACCCACTTCCTAAACGTTTTGGCCTAAAACTAGTATTTCCGTAGCTCAAATCCCAAATTCGTTTTCAAATTACCGTGGGTATGTTTTCGTAATTTTTTGGAGTCGTTTGTGAAAACGAGTTTGTATTCCTCCGCTTTGCTAATTACAATAACTAATGACCATTTAACCCTAATCATCATCCTATCTACCCTTTTTTGATTAGATCTGAAATGGCTCAGATCTAATCCCCCCTCTACCACTCATTTACCCTCCCTCATCTACCCCCACTAATTACAATTTAACCATTCTCTTCACCTATATAAACCCTCCCCTTGGTATTAACACACACCCAGTTACTATCTCTCTCCCTCTATATTTTTCAAACCCAGGCCTGTTAAAAATTTCCGCTCATTTTTTCCCTCTCTCCGTCGTCTCCCTTTATCTCTCGCTCTCCTCTCCCGTTCACCCTCCCTCCGGCCTCCGACCACCGCCCTTCGGCCTCGTACTGCCGCCGGTCGCCTTCGCAGAACCCGCCGCCACCACCGCCACAGCGCCCGTAGCACTTCCCCAGCGCCACCACCGTCGCTTCCTCTCGCCCAGCTCGTGACGCCGCCGTCGCTCCACCGCGCCGCCCTGCCGCCGCTGCACCAGCATCGACGCCCCTCTGCCGTCCTCCGCCACCTGTCGCCGCCCCCGCTCATCGCACGAGCCCCCTCCGCCGCCGTCGAAACGAAGGAGGACGGTAACAGCTCAGCAGCAAAAGCGTAAATACGAGAATAATTTCGTATTTCGTTTTTTATTAATTAATAATTGGATTTTATGGTTTTAAATCTATAACTAAAAATATAAGCCCCAAAAAATATGAGGCTAGCTCCAGAAAATCAGAAATAATAATCTGGATCCAATGGAGCTGGGCTCATCTCGATAAGATGCTTACTTTTTCTAGAATCATTTTTAGCGTAAAGATTAAATACATACAATTCATTCTAAAATCTGTAACTCTCTGTTTTCACGTACACTAATACATGATAAAATTATATGTAATAGTAATCTTCGAGACGGTCGTTTTGACTATTCATTCAAGTATTTCCGACTAGTATTTCTCCCGAAAGAAATTTCGGAAATTATACGTTACGTAAATAATTTGAGTTTTTAATGTTATTTTTGAGCTTCTGAAAATTGTAAAAAATAGCATAAGCTTCTAAAAATGTTTTTCTTTTGCAGTAAAATTATAATATTTATTTTAAGCTTATATAAAAATTTTAAACGATTTTCGACACCGTTTCAACCGGTTTTGAAAATCAACACGACCTAATTATTTATATAGAAATATCGTATCTCTGACCACTTATTTTTGTTGCAGATTCTTGTGCACCAGCCTCCACGGAAGCCCTAGATCCTCTTCCAGCTTACTACGACGACCTCGAATAATGTAAGTCACGACATATTCTAAACTTAGAAAACTAGACTACTGTGTTCGTATGAACCTGTGAAACACCACTTATAGCCTCTGAACGACTATTGACTTGTACCGAACTAGAGATCTGATAAGAAAGTACTCTACCAAAGATTACTTTGCCAACTTTCAAATTTGGTGGTTGTTGCACGCCACTACCAGCTTGGGTAAATCGTGTGCTAAACCACACTACCACATGCTCAAAGCACGGAAGTAACATCTTTTGTGTTGGACTTGTATTTATCCTCTTTCCTACTTGCTGGTTTTCCATAAAAAAGTCAACCAGTTGCCCTAGTTCGACTAGCAACATGTGGAACATCCCGTGGAACATCCTTAGAACATCATGTAAAGAACTTGCACTTGACACATCACTAGGGTATTGGGGTAACTCATAGTTAGAGAGAGAGAGTACGAGAGTGACTAGAGTTCGATCTTCCCGTCCTGCTGCCTGAGTTTCGAAAAAAATACATGTACTGCTGCCTGGGTTTCGGCATTCGTCTGGGTAGTACTTAGGCAAGAGATGAACTGAACGGTCACATATTGTACTCTCCTACTTGAGTCACGCAGTTCTAGTGTAGCTTGCACAGTTACTTTCTTTACAGTACATGCACTTTATTTTCTACACTTGTACAGACACCGTACTTTACTTACCGTACTTGTAGCTACAGAAGTAGCCACTTACACTCACACTCCCACACACAGTTCTCTCCTTTCAGTGTTGTTACTTTTACTACTCAGTTGTGTACAGTACTTTACTTTCACTTTGGTTTGCTTATACGTAGTTACTTTTGTCATACTTGTACATTACTTCTTTTCTTTATTTAGAATTGTTGTGACTTACCTTCGGTTCCACTTATGGCACCGACAGACGACGACCTAATAGAGGAGATTGCCCCAGAGTTCGAGGAGCCTGCCTTTGACCCAGAGGCCTCAGAGTTTTAGCTAATTGTGTGTGTGCGTGTGATGTTATGTATTTCATTCCTGCATTTTCTTTCAGTACTTTTCCTTTTATGTATTTGTATGAGAGAGTGCTGCCGCTGGTTTGTATTTCTATTTGGACTATAATAATGTTGTACGTTGGTTTGAGTATTGTGGTACATCTCTGAGTTGTGGCTATGCTGATTTCACTAGTAAACTGCAAGACCTGCAACTAAATCAAATAAGTAACTGGAACCCGAGAGCGGGTCGGTACACTTTGCCTCAATCCACGCCATGTGAATCAAGAATTCCAGAACTATGACCGCGTAGCTCTCTCGCCACAAAAATAATGTAGAATAAAATACAAGGATCAAGTCACACTATACCACAAAAAATATTAAAATAAAATTTCAGAATACTTAGTTTGTGGCATCGATGTGTCCTCATTGATCTACTCTTAAACAGCTCTGCAATGGTTCTGACCGTTCGTCAATTGGATGTTCGTGCCGAAAGATATGTCTTCTTGAACTCTGAGGGGCATTTTCGCAATTTTTGAATTCTACGGGATTGTTCTGCAAAAACCTGAAATCTGTCATCCTTTCTTTTTCCTGGCCATTATTGTTGACCTCCTCCCTACAACCACAATTTTCTTTGGTCCCTGCAAAGAACCAAAAGCAAGAGGCAAAAGGTGAGGATGTAATTAAATGATCATTACTTACACAACACTCTCTTCTTCAATCTTTCTTTCTTTCTCTTTCTTCTCTTTTATTGATTTCTCCTTCCCTCAATAAAGCAAAACCGAAATTTTTGGCCCTGGGTGCGTGTGTTTCAATGGGCCCGTAAAACAAAATCAAATGGGAGATAATCATTTGATTAAAGCTAAAAATCCCTTCAATTTCCTTCTTCTTCTCTCTGCCCCCCCCCCTCTCTCTATTGGTAGCCACAAAAATTTGTTGCAGAGGGATAATCCGGTGCATGGCCGGCCCCAGAGTATTTATGGGGGTTTTAAAAAATAAAACCCAGGTTACTTATTTACAAGATTGCCCCTCAAGCTTCTATATCACATAGTTTAGCCATTTTAAATTAGTTTTCAAATTCGATAATTTCTGTGACTTTCTTATTATCTTCCTTATGATCCATGGCTATAGTTGATGCTCCACAACTTCATGAAAAATTTAAAAATGACCAAATTGCCCTTTTATCCCCAACGTGCCTTTATATCCAAAATGACCAAAATGCCCTTAGCTCACCATTGTCCTGTTTTTACCTGAAATCAATTAACAAACACATCAAAATAATTCATTAAGGTTTGCTATCATCAAACAAGAAATCCTAGACCATTGTTTCCAACACGCACGTGAGCAGAGACGCACGGAAAGCCGACAGCTTTGAGCATCCGTGCACAGAACCTGATGAGGCCCGACAGCACGCACACAAAGAGAGGCCGAATCTTTACACATGCAAACCGAGAACACGAAACATACACAAAATTTGTAGCAGAAGTCCTGAAGAATAAGAAAATTACAAAAAGGACCCTGCATTTTCTTGAAGCCATTTCACATCATAGACCTCCAATTGACGAATGATCAGAACCATTATGGAGCAGTCTACAAGGATATTGACGAGAATATATCGACATCACAAATTGAGCACTCTAAAATTTATCTATTTATATTTTGTGGTGTTATCACGATTTGATCCTTGTAGTTTCATAAATTCTATTTTTGTTGTTAGAAAGCTACGGGGTGTAGTTCTGGGATTCTCGATTCATGGGGTGTGGATTGAGGCAGAGTCCAGCTAGTAAGATTAGTTCAGTTGAGTATGTGATTTTTGATTTATAGAGTTTGTGAGCATGGATCATGGGATTTGCGAGTTCCTGGTGTCTGTAAGCATGTTGAGACTGATTGATCAAATAGTGGAGTTTGGGGTTACTGGAGTAGGTCGAGATTCGACCGAACCAGTGTATATTTGTAACGACTTGTATTTTTTCAAAATATTTAATTACGTATTTAACGTATATTTCATTTTTAGAAAGTATTTTGTAGTGGTTGATCAGGAGTTTTACGATTTCAAAAATTTCTTATAAAAATAATTTGAAGTATCAAACTAGTTATGAAGTATTTTAGTAAGTTTAGGTTCCATCAAATACCTCTAAATAATCAGGTAAAAATTCATTTTCAATTATTGCTTAATGAATTTATTTTCTTTACAAACATCATCAAAACGTTTCCAAACTTTTACAGTATCCTTCTATGATCAATTAGAGCTTCCCACATTAATTTCGTAATTTTCTGAAGTCAAATCGACAGAGAACCCGCAAACCCGCTTCCTAAACATTTTGGCCTAAAACACAT
Organism: Scilla litardierei; assembly: GCA_030789695.1. Taxonomy (NCBI): domain Eukaryota; kingdom Viridiplantae; phylum Streptophyta; class Magnoliopsida; order Asparagales; family Asparagaceae; genus Scilla; species Scilla litardierei. The sequence goes on along the minus strand of CM061141.1, from coordinate 310,977,100 downwards.
ATTTCCGTAGCTCAAACCCAAAATTGGATCTCGTATTCGCGATCCTCGCGATGATACGATCCAGTGGGTATGTTTTCGTAATTTTTTGGACACGTTTGCTAGTAGGGGCAAAATCGTAATTTCGTTGCAAATTTTACCGTCACCAATTACCCTAGCTAATTACTATAACCTAATTACTAATTTCTTTAACCCCCCATGCTTAACACGTTTAGATATTTTATAAAACTTTCCAAAGTTAGTCAAAAGCCTAACCTACCATCTTAAATTTGTCTAGGATAGTCAACAACCCCTAACCATCTAATTAATTACTAATAGTGGGTTATTAAGCCTATAAATACCCCCCCTAAAGCCAGATTAATCCCTAAGTTAATGTTTTTTAAAACTTTCCCTCAGCCGCTCTCTCTCCCGTTCTAACTTCCGCCCGAACCCATCTCCTCTCACTCTCTTTTTCGACTCTCTCCCCTCTCACTCACGCTCGATCCCTCTCCCTACGGTGGCTGATCGCCGTCCTCGTCTACACCCCACCATCCGCTCCTCGAAGCAGTCCGACACAGCCGCGAGGCCTCGACTGCCGCCCGTTTCATATTCGAAGCAACCCTCACACTGCCGCTTCGCTCCGACGAGGCCAACCCCGATAAACCACCGCGAGGTCCTCTCACCCTCCCGCTTCCAGTGACTCCGATCACCCGCAGAGCCCGCCACCTCACCCCTCCGACGTCCTCCCGGAGCAGACCCCGTCGCAAACACCTCGGTGATGCCCCCAAACATTGCCAAGCCCCCACAGCAGCTCACCGTGCTCATCGTCCTCGCCACCTTCCCACCGCCTGCTCCACAGGATCCGCGTTCTCCGCCTTCGCCGCTGACGGATACACCCCGACGCCATGCACCGTGGTCGCAACACCACAAAAAGACCCCCGCTCTGCCTCACCCTCTCTTGCACGCCGTGCACCGCCGTTCTCAAAGCCACGCCACCGCCGTCGCCCTCGTTGCCACCGCTGGAGCATTCGCCATCGCCCCAAGCCCCCGTCGCCGTCGCCGTCGCCGTCGCCGTCGAGCGTAAGCGTCTCCCCTCTCTGATGCTGCATGCGGGGGACGAGTGAATACATAAAAAACGTATACAATTATATACGTATACGTATTAAAATCCGTATATACACGTATTATTATAATTATTACATGGTTTAATAGTCTAATATTCATAAGTAATTATACATGCCTCAGAAAAATGTGAGACTAGCTCCAGAAAATCGGAAATAATATTCTGGATCCAATAGCACTGGTCTCATCTCGATCAGACGCTTAATTTTTCCAGAATTAATTTTTTACCCTAAAACTTAAATACGTAAAATTCTTTCTAAAATCTATAACTTCTAATTTTCATGTACACTGATATGTGAGAAAAATATATGTTAGAGAACTGTTTGAGATGGTCGTTTTGACTGCTCACTTGAACATTTCCGACTAGTATTGCACCCGGAATAAATTACGGAAGGTTTACGTTACTTAAGTAAATTGGGGGTTTAACGTGATTTTTGAGCTTCTGAAAATTATAAAAATTACCAGTGGCTTCTGAAAATATTTTTCTCTTACAGTAAAATAATATTCTTTATTTTCAAAATATGTAAAAATTTAGAACGTTTTTTGACACCGTTTCAGCCAGTTTTGAAAATCAGAACGATCGGATTATTTAGATATGAATGTCGTGTGTTCTAATCGATTGTTTTTGTGTTGTAGGTACAAATTCTTGTGCACCAACTTCAGAGGAAGCCATAGATCCATTCCCGGCCTGCTACAACAATCTCTAATTTTGTAAGTCATGACGAATTCTAAAAATAGAAAATTAGTTAGTGTTCTCGTATGTACTTAGAACACCACCATAACCTCAGAACGGCTACTTGACTTGAACCGAACTAGAGACCTAATATAATAGGGAAGTAATCAACTACAGATTACTTTGCCAACTTTCAACTTTGGTGGTTGTAACACATAATTATCAACTTGGGTAAAGTGTGTGCTTGGACTTGTCTTTATCTTCACTTCGCTTGGCCAGCTTGCTTTGGAAAGAATTTCTGACTTTCTAGGTTTTAATAAGAAAGTCAATCAGTTGTCTAGGTTTGACTAGTAACATGTGGAATATCTTGTGGAATATCTTGTGGAACATCTCGTGGAACATCATGAAAGGACATGTACATAGAACACTTGACACTTCACTGGGGGTTTTGTGGTAACTCATAGTTTGAGAGAGTGCGGGAGTGACTGGAGTTTGATCTTCCTGTCCTGTCGCCTGAGTTTCGGCATCCTGTCATGCTGCCTGAGTTTCGGCAAAATACATGTCATGCTGCCTGTGTTTTCAGCATTCGTCTGGGTCGCACCCATGCAAGAGATGGACTCGATGGTCACATATTGTACTCTCTGACTTGAGTCACGTAGTTTAGTGTAAAAGCCTTTGTCGATGGCACGCATATAAATGATAAGCTACCTTCAATGGACCATGATCTGGTCAATGTGCTTGGCTAAGTTTGTTGGATTACCCTAGATAGACTGGGGGTAAGTGATCCTGGCTTAGTCACTTCCCTGGCCATGTCTGCTGGACCGCAAGGACGTGAATCATGATTATGTAACGCCATTGATCTTCATTACTATCACCCTTTCTTTAGCTAATACAGTCACCTTTACTTTACACGTTCCATGCACGTTACATACTACACTTGTACAGTCACAATAACTTACTTGTCGCACCTTTCACTTGCTTAGCCTGCGTTACACTTGCTCTACCACAGTACAGTTGTTCCCCTTTCCGGTTCGGTTTACTTTTACTACTCAGTTGTGTACAGAAGTTGATCACTTTACTTTCACACTGGTTTGCTTGTACGTAGTTATTTTTTGTCATACTTGTGCACTGCTTCTTTTCTATACTTAGAATTGTTGTGACTTACCTTCGGTTCCATTTATGGCACCGACAGACGACAATCAGATTGAGGAAGTGGCCCATGAGTTCGAGGAGCCAGAGTACGACCTGGAGACTGCAAAGTTTTAGCAGTTTGTGTTGGTGTAAGTGTGCTATGCTATGTATTTTCTTTCTGTATTTCCTTTATGTATTTGGTAAGAGAGTGCTGCTTGCTGTTGTACTTTAATTTGGACTGTAATAATGTATGCTGGTTTGAGTATTGGTACATCTCTGGATTGTGGCTATATTGATTTCACTGGTAAACTACAGACCTGTAAATAAATCAAATAAGTAACGGGCCCCCGAAAGCGGGTCGTTACAATATTTGGTGTTATCTGTGATTTCTGACTCTATTATTTGCTTGTGTGATGCACGTTTTTTTATTTATTTTGTCGATCACTCTATTCACCACTCTCTAGGGTGTACTTTACGATCCTACATTTTATTGTTTAATAAACATTATTCACACCCTTCTAGTGTCTGCTTGCCATCCACAGGGACCCCACACGTGGTATCTGAGATAATGCATCAAAGGATGACATCAATAAACAACAATACTTACCCCCAATGGTCAATCCACCACATGTCCATTGTTGCTTATCGGAACGAAATACAGGGGTTGCAAGAACCACATTTAGATATATTGTAAGTCCATCTCCTATGATTTGTGGACTATAGTGGAGACCCCGTATGTAGAACCAACTAAGCCAGGAAATGAATGGACCAAAGCCGAGAAGGAGCGAGAATGCCAAAGTTATGAACCCTATCTATAATGTCATTGACAACACGGAGAGCAACCGAGTGTCCCGTGCAACCACCACTCATGAGATTTGAAAAATTCTTGAGATAACTCATGTAGGCAACTCTAAAGATAAAACTTCTAAAACCTCTCTTTATGTTCATAGGTACGGATCCTTTGAGATGAATCTAGGAGAATCAATTACGGAGATGTACCGTCACTTCACAGGGATCATCAACACTCTTACATGACTTGGTAAGATCTACTCTCAAAGCGACCATGTTACTAAGATTCTCCAATCTCTCACAATCGAGTGGGAAAGGAATGCTACGACAATTGAAGAATGAAACGATCTCTTCAAGCTCACTTTGAAAGATCTAATTGGCAACCTTACGGTGAATGAGCTCCAATTGCAATAAAGAAGAGACACGGAGCAAGCCGAAGCCCATTACCTTCAAAGCCACCTCAGAGATGGAGGAGTCCAGAGAGAAGTTGAAGAGAAAATAGCTCTCATTTCGAAGGGTTTTGAAAAAATCCTCAAGGTAAGTAAACACCAAAATAGAAAATATAGATTATATAATGAATCTCATGTCTGTTTTAATTGTAACAAGCCAGGGAATTGGAAGAGGGACTGCCTAATAGCAAAGAATAAGGGAAATGGCATAGTGCAAAGAATAAGGGAAATGGCATAGTAAATGTCAAGAATCCAAAAGGGAACACCTTTACTACTTGAGATCAAGATTCAAATGAAACATCAGATGACTCTTCTTCATCATTGGAGGAAGAAGAAGTGAAATGAGAAAGAAGAGAGAGAGCCTAGACATGCTTCATGGTTATGGAGGATAACACGATAAACTCTGACCTAAACTATAGCTGTAGTAATAGTAATGATGATGAGTGTGATTGAGAGGAAGAGTATCACAAGTTATTTGCCTAATATGAGAAAACTTCAGAGAACTTTTGACTTTTAAGAAGAGCATAAAATTTGTAGTACTAATTCTTCTAATCTTAAAATAGAAAAGGTTAGAGAAGAAGATTTAAAATTAATTAGAAAGAATAATGAGCTTATAGATAAGAATACGTTGCTCAGTATTGAGGATAGAAACCTAAGTGATAGGTTTAGTGACCTAGAAAAGACCATGTCTACCATTAAGACTAAGTATGAGGATTTATATAGAAATGTGGATATGTTTAATAATGGTAAAGAAAAGCTATATGATTTGATTAGTTCGCAAAAACCCTCAAGTAGAAAATTTTGGCCTAGGATATAACAAGGCCAATCAAAAAGCTAGGATTACTCATCATTATAGCATCCATAGAACTAAAAATGGATTTTGTCAAAATTTGAATACCCAAGAGATGGACTATCTAAATGAAAGATGAATATGTTTCTAGTTTGATGAACAATGTGCATTATAATTGAAATTATAGAGTTGTTCATGATGGGAAGTTTAAACTCAAATGGGTTTGGTTTCCTATTGATTGATATCATTTTTCATAACTAATTCCATGGACTTAATTGTAAAAGGTGTTGGGAAATGTATGCATGTAAGACAATTATTGTAATTGTAATAGACATCTCGTTCAAAATGATAGTACGGTATTTTGTAATCTTTATATATGATATCCTCTGTATCACTTCTATGGTTGTTATAATTATATGATGCATAGATAAAGTCCTGTTAATGATGCTTAGGTACATCCAGTTGTTGATCATGCATCTAGTTCATTTCGTAAAGCTTTTAACGAAGCCACACATCATCCATATACACAAGTGATTGGTAAAATAGATGATAGTATTAGAACTAGATCTCAGATTGAGCATATGTATGTTACTTTTATTTCTAACATTGAGCCCAGGAAAATAGGAGAAGCTTTTGGAGATAGTTCATGGATATAAACTATGCAGGAGGAGCTTCTATAGTTTGAAAGGAACCAAGTCTAGAAATTGGTTCCATGGCTAAAAGACCATCCAGTTATAGGGGCAAAATGGTTCTTCAGGAACAAGGTGAATGAAGAAGGATAAGTACTCATAAAGAAGGCAAGGTTAGTTGCATGGGGTTACTCTAAAAAGGTATTGACTTTAATGAAACATTTGCCCTAATAGCTAAACTAAAGTCTATTAGAATGCTACTAGCTTTTGCTTCTTTTATGAATTTTAAGTTATATCAAATGTGTTGGGATATTGAGACCCACTCCAATGGAGAGTTGATGATGTTTACAAATGATATAGTACTAATGATTTAATTCAAATGTGTGAAGGATATAAACAATGTGATGAACAATGTGAGAAAGCCATGAAGAACTAAGATGTCGCATAGCTCAAAAACAAAGATATGGAAGCTATAATTATGGAGCCATTCTACAGTCAAGACATGGAGCAAATGAAGACTCAAATGAGGACCCAAAATGAAGAATCAATGGCCCAATACAAGCAAGACAAGATTCAAGACTCAAAGTGTGTAAAATTGTGTAAGTAAGAGTCATTGTTTGCAAAAGCTAAACCTTGGAGCTACACACACATAAATACTAGAAAAATGATTTTAAATTGAATTAATTTTTTTAAATTATTTTATAATTATTTTTAATTGATTTCAAAGTATTTTCATAGAGAAAAACTCATGTGTCACAGAATAGCCGACTATCTGTTAGCAGATTTTGAACTAAAACTTTCTAGAATGTAGTAGCCGATTATCTCATTGTGATATCCAAATTTTGACAAGAAAGTATCCGACTATCTCCTGGAGATAGTCGATTATCTAAGTCAAACTGCCGATTTTAATGGAAAACGATTTACGCAAACTAGTCCGTTCTAACAGTTGGAGGAGGGATTTTTGGACTCGATTTGAATTGTTTTTCCACTCTATAAATACTAGAGAGTTCAGAACTTTTATATATCAATATTTGAGCAATTTCTTATAATTTTCAAGCAATTTTTCAAAAGCTCTCTTTTTTGCCATAGTTTTAATTCTTTTGTACTTAATTTTTTGATTCTTTAGAAATCTTTTGGCCTCTGATTAGCTTGATTTTAAATCTCTACTTTCAAAGTTTTAATCTTCAATAGATTTGATTCAAGTTATTTTTGATCTCCTATTTTACTTTTTCATATATATTATTTTGAGATCAAGTTATTTTATTATTTTATATTACGACATAAACACAAAGCTCCATTACTTTGGCTATAAGATCAATAGGGTGTAATAATCATCGACAAAGGTTTGTAAGCCTTACGAGAAGGAATTGATAAGTCGATTGATAAGGTGGTGTATTCCCTTGCCAAATGGGTGTTATTGTACTTGGTTTGAAATCTTAGTGTCGGTGTAACTAGGTGATTGGGAAATACTAGAAAGTGGAACTAAGTAAGTGTATTGCAGATTTTGTAATAGTGGATTAAATTTCGAGGAAGGTCGGGGACTGGACATATCCAAGTTGGGAAAAATTAGGATAAATTCTTGGTGTTTGCGTTGTGACTACTCTTATTGTCTCTCTGTTCATTATACTGTTTGTGATCTAATTTCCGATGTGCGCATTATCTTTGTCTTATTACAAGCTTTAACATTTGTGTTGATTAAGTACCAAGATAGGTAACACTTCTTAGAGACTTAGGCAACTTGATTAAAAGGGTTTTTAATATTCATGAAAAAGTTTTTATCTTTATACAAAACACCTATTCAACCCTCCTTCTAGTGTTGTCTACCATCCATATGATCTAACACATGGTATCAAAGCCAAGGTGCGTGTAGCTAATCGTGATATGAGTGTCTTCCGACATGTGGTATCAGAGCGAGGCTAAATCGATGGCATCAACGTCACACCACTCTGATGGACTCAACACCATACGACCACCATTGTTCAAAGGCACAAACTGTGCAAGCTGGAAGATCTGAATGAGGACACACATGCAATCCCTGTATATCGATGATTGGACCATCACGAAGAATAAATACACACCTACTGCTGAAACAAAACCCGACAAATGGTCAGCTGAAGAGAAGAAAACAGTAACATTAATGCTAAAGCCATTAATGCCTTATTTTGTGCTATGATAGGTTCCGAGTTCAACTGAGTGTCTCAATGCGAGACGACACATCAGATCTGGCACACACTTGAGGTAAGTCAAGAGGGCACTGAAAAGGTAAAAGAATTTAGAATAAATTTACTGAAGTCAAAATTCGAAAGTTTTAAAATAGAAGACGGTGAGAGTACTAGCGATGTTAATACTCTAACGTTACTAATGAGCTCGCATGATTAGGAAAGAGGATTCCTGAATATGACCAGGTAACGAAGATCGTGAGAGCCCTTATGCCGGAATGGAATGGAAAAACAACCACGATCCGTGATGCACACAATATGAAGACTATCACCCTTGAAGAGCTGATGAGAAATATCATGGCCTATGAGATAGAGCTTAAAGAGGACAAGAAGTTATAAGATAAGTCCAAAAAGAAGAACTTGGCATTTAAAGCTATTGATCAAAGTTCCAAATCCAAATATTTCGATTGAACCGAGAAGGAGATTGCACTAATATCAAGGAACTTGAAAAGATTCCTCCGAAGTGAGTATGCAAAAATAGAATCTTGTTTTACTAATGAAATTATTTGCTTTGGATGTAACAAGTCAGGACATGTAAGAATAGATTGTCCTTTGGAGAAGAATCGCGACCAATGAAAAGGCAAAGAAAAGGAGAAGGAGAGGAGAAGAAGCCATAAAGACAAAAAAAGACGTTTGTCGCGTTTGACCAAATCGACGTCTCTAGCTCCGACGAATCGTTAACCTCATCTGATGACGAAGAAAAAAAAAGGGAAGAACGAGCACACGTGTGCTTCATGGCCTCGATTTCTGCCAAGGTAAGAACGTCTACCCCTTTTACTTCATCGCATCATTTTAGTGACTATGACCTTTTGACTTGCGATGATGACTTTGATATAAAAGGTGCTTATGAGGAATTATGCAACGTACATGAAAAATTAATTATAGAAAACCATAAATTGGACAAGAATTTGGACATGCACCAAGAAAAGAGAAGAACATGAAAAAGAAAAAGAAATTTTGATGAATAAGAATAGAACGCTTATTGATGAAATCAATGGACTTCGAACTATGATAGATGACCTAGATCGATTATTGACCATCACAAAAAGCAAGTATGACCATCTTTACAAAATTATGGATATGTTCAATAACGGACAAGGAAAACTTGATGACTTGATTGAGAAGCAAAAAACCATCGGGAAGTAGAATTAGCTTATGGTTTGATCAATCTCATCCTAGGCATGCAGCTAAGAATTATAACTCCAGGAACATGTTTATCAAGATGTGGATCCCCAAGAACGTGACGAACCAACTGAAGGAAATGTTTGTGACTAATTTAATGCTTAATGTCCATTACAATAAAAATTACAAATATGTACATAATGAGAATACTAAACCTCATTGGGGTTGGTTTCCTATAAATTGACATCCTTCTGTCATGTCTAATCTCTCGGACCCTAATGAAAAGGGATATTAAAATAATTGTGATTTATTTTTAGGTACTCAAAAATTGAAGGGATTAGCAAATGAGCTCCTTTTGCAATTCAAAGTCGACACATGTCAAGAAGTAGGAGCCAATAAAGTTGTAAGAATTTTTAATTAATTTATACTCTTGATTGCATTATGAAGTGTTAGAATGTCATTAGAATCATTAAAATTAATTAGAAATTTGTTTGACATGATTTAGAGTTCATTTGCACCCTAGATTTAATAGGAGTCAACAGATAGCCGACTATCAAAGAGATAGCCGATTATCAGACTATCCCCAGCACATAGTCAAATTCTCTACCATGCAGTAGTCGACTATCGCAGGACTGATAGCTGACTATCAGCAGTCAGACCATAGTTTGCAGCTGACTATTAGGTTAAAGTTTTCGGGTTTCAGTTGACCTTATTGGATTTTTACCATATTCTTTCACTTAAACCCATTAGGTATAAGACATCTTGACCCTCCATCTTAATTCTATGGCTTGGATTTCACTTTCTTAAGATAAAACCCGAGAATTTTTACCATAGCACTTTCTCCTCTTTTATCTCTTTTTAGCCCACATCTCCTAAACCCACTCAAAATTTCTTCATCTTCTCAAAGCTACAAAGAATTTCTTAAATATTTTTGGTGGAGTTTTCATTTTTCTTGGTATACACATCTCTCTTTAGATCCATATATTTTCATCGTACTTCATTTGCATTATGGATAGGTTTTGAGCACACATCTCCAAGAAGAAGAGATCACCTGCTTCTTCTTCCCAACCCTCACACGCACTTTCATAGAGGGAGATCATAATCCCATACCTCAACAAGCTAGAATTAATATCTAAGTTTGACAAAAATTCTAACAAAACCAGCCTTCAAGAGAGATTTGTCAAAATTAAAGATGTGGAGAATTATGGGATGGATAATATCTTAGAATTTCAAGGCCTCAAGACCCTATTTTTCTATCGTTAGCTCATGCCGGTGTTATTCAAGACTCGTGAATTTGTTCTACAGCAACATTACCATCAACAATAGTTCTGTAGCTCCTAAGCTCTCTAACAAAGTCTCAAATTCACAAGATATTTCTATGTTTATACCTATGCTTATGATGCTCATGCTCATGCATATGCTTATGGTTATGCTTCTAATACAACATGTTTATGCTTATCGAATATCTTTTAGTTAATGAATTGTTAATGCTCTCTTTTTAATTATATTTGTCACAAGGTATAACATATCTTTATTCTTTTTGATGTGACAAAGGGGGAGAATGTAGGTAAATGCATATAAAATATTATTCATGTAATGTTCATGGCATATAATGTTGTGGATATTGTGACACATTGTTTTACTAATACACTTGGAATATAATATGAAATGATGTGCATATTTCTGCTTATCTCTAACTAGCTTTGATGTAGAGGGAGTAACTTCTCCATAGCAATCATACATCTCTGCAGGGGAGAGTAAGTTATGTTTTAGATCTTATATTATATTTTCTATTTTATATCATTTGTTGTCATCATCAAAAAGGGATAGAGTGTTGGGATATTGAGACCCATCACAGTGGAGTTTTGATGATGTTCACAAATGATATGGTACCAATGATTTAATTCAAGAGTGTGAAGGATATTGTTTCGGGGCGTTTTCTCACCACTGATTGGTAGTATGGAGGTCTGAGCGTCGTCACTGTCTTTAAGAGACGGGGACAGACTTCAGGGTCAGTCGACCGGCCGTTCGCTTGAGCGGGAAGGCACGGGTCTGAGCGACAGCCTACCGAAGGGTGGCTTCGGCGGGTTGACAACCTCCAGGATCGGTTGGTCGAATGGGCTCTGGCATGAGGGCGTTCAGATCCGAGCGATGGTGCACCAAAGGGAAGCTTCGGTGATGTAACGTCTCTTCAGATCTGTAAAACGAAGAACTCGTCATGGGGGTCGGACCTTGGTTCCGAACAAGTCCCCTCC